>SJYX01022742.1:128081-248507 GCA_006410675.1 Oreotragus oreotragus
ACTGCTCTGCCCTGCCAGCTCTCCAAACACCCTCCTGGGCTCCTGCCCCCTCAGAGCCTCAGCACACAGAGTAGAAGATAATTATAGACAGAAGTCCCGTACTTCTTTCCTAAAGGTGTAACTCTTTCCCAAATGTTTCCACTCCAAGAACACTCACAGATTGGGGTGGGTTGGCCCCAATTCTCACTGCGCCCTGCACCCCTTGATATTCTTTGGAGGGGGGTGGAATTTGGGAGTCTTTTCTCTTTGTGCTTCCTTGAACTCTGAGGGCAGGGGTGGCTCCTGGGCTGGCCCTCCAGCACAGGATGGGGTTGGTCCCTGCGGAGGGTGAGCTCAGCCCGCCTGAGTCCTGTCTGCGGGAAGGTGGCTGGGGCTGGGGGCCATGCAGGCCGGGCCGGCTCTGACTCTGGAGGCCCCTCCCTCTGCCGCCAGGACGACCGGACCGACCCCGCGACCTGGAGCTCACTGACCTGGCCGAGAGAAGCGTGAGGCTGACCTGGATCCCAGGGGACGACAACAACAGCCCCATCACAGGTCAGCCGTGGGCCCGCGCCGACCAGGAGAGGGACGCAGCCCGGTGGCTGGCCCGGCCCTGGCTTCGGGCCCTGCCGCCTCCTCACTGGGCGTGTGCCCTGGGCTGTCGACAGGAGGGAGGCCGTGGTCTGTCTCCCGGTCTGCGTTTGGGAAGAGTTCACGTGCCTCTGTCTCCCTACGCGAGGCTGTCAGCACTGCTGGGAACCCGAGGGACACCCTGGGAAAGAGCTCACTGGCTCAGCTCCCCAGACAGTCCCGACTTCCTTGCCTCCTCAGACTATGTCGTCCAGTTTGAAGAAGACCAGTTTCAGCCAGGGGTCTGGCATGACCATTCCAAGTTCCCGGGCAGCGTCAACTCAGCAGTGCTCCGGCTGTCGCCCTACGTCAACTACCAGTTCCGGGTCATCGCCATCAATGAGGTGGGCAGCAGCCACCCCAGCCTCCCATCTGAGCGCTACCGAACCAGCGGAGCACGTGAGTGCTTGAGGGCTAACAGCGATGCTGACGCCAGGCACCTGAGTACAGACTAAGTTCCCCGGGTCCCCAGCCACGTGAATTTAGGCAAGCTACTCCAGGCTTCCTCATCTATGAAACAGAATAATTATACCATCTCCGTTATGGGGCTTTTGTGAAAATACAATTCAGGTTCTTAATGTAATGTGCATGTAGTAAGCACACAATAAATGTTAACTGACACTTTTATTATTACTTACTAGTAATAATTATGAATAATTCTTGATCTGCTTTAAAGGGAAGAGCTATGAAGATTACATAAGGTCTCCTAACATACTTGGGTAATGAAATGCCTAGATTTCTGAAATCACACTGGCTCATTGACGGTGAAAGATGCTCCCCCAAAATGTTGACTGTCAGGATAAACCAAGTTGGTATTAAACACACTTAGTGGATAATCCACAAAGCGGATAATCCACATTGAGTTGGCTCTGTTGATCATCTAAAGTGTGGAAAGCCTTATAATAAATGCTATCTTGTCAGGGATTAAAACTCAGAAGAAACTATCCCTCCTTTGGGGGTTTAAGTCTCAGCTAGGAAGGCACATCGTATGTACGACAGAGTAGCAGAGCGAGTCAGCTGCATAGGGGACGGTGTGTGTTGAGAAATGCAGAGACAAGCACGGAAAGGGCCAGTCAGCTGGGGAGGAGAGGCTGTTTACTGTGCCCTGTGATGCATACCCTGGGTTTGAACTTTGTCTCCATTTGGGTTCCAGCCCCCGAGTCCAACCCCTCTGACGTGAAGGGAGAGGGGACCAGGAAGAACAACATGGAAATCACGTGGACGGTGAGAGCCCCTCCAGCCCGCCCACGATGCTTGCCTGGCAGTCTGGGGGCCCTCGCCCTGTACACCCTTGGGACCACCCCCCCCAGGCTGCAGGGTGGCCCAGGCGTCCTGCCTGGTGTGAGGGCCACTCTTTGCATCGAGCATCAAGAAATCAAACAGGAGAGTATCTAAGAGCAAGCTTTAAGACAGGAGCAGAAGTGACTGAGGAAACAGATGCTATCATTCTGGCAAAAGCAGAGAGAGTCCCACAAAACCATAGCACTTCTTTAGAAGAAGGAGAGATTTAGATTAGTCCCCAGAAAATATGCAGCCTAAACACCGGTACCTCACTTCGGTGAGTTCTGAGCTCCTCTCACTGGAGACTGTTGAGTGTGGAGAGAGACCAGCCTAGTGGTGGGCCTCCAGTGGCAGCCGTCTGTAAGTCCAGGATGGACAGAGGGACTCCAAAGATGACTGCCATACCAGGATTGAAAAACTCATCTTCCATCTTGGCTCACCTGACCACATTTTCCAAACCAAAACTGGGATGTGTGGCCTCCAAATGGCATTTTTTTTTTTTCTCCCAAACTGCTTCTAAGTCTGAGATGCAAATTCAGCCACTGAAAACTTTTGATTTTTGGTTGCTCTGGGTCTCTGTTGCTGCGCGAGGGCCTCCTCCAGCTGTGGAGAGAAGGGGCTGCTCTTTAGCTCTGGTGTGGGGGCTTCTTTTGTTATGGAGCACAGGCTCCAGGCCACATGGGCTTCAGTAACCGTGGCGCACAAGCTTAGTCGCTCCATGGCGTGTGCCACCAGGGAAGTCCCAGCCACTGAAATTTTAACGTTTTTGTGCTGTTGCTGTGCATAATGGAAATAGACGGATGCAGAGTTTAGAATCACGACCATCACTGTCTGCCGAGGGCCTGGTCTCACAGCAGCCTTGGCGGTTGGGCTGAGCCCAGACTTAAGACTCCAGGGCTCATCTTTAGGACCTGGCAAGAAGTGGTTCAGCTCCGTATTGCAGGCGCCCAGGGAAGGGGTTCCTGGACCAGCCCTTGGGGAACAAAGACAGAGTCACGCCCGCTCCCAGCTCCAGCCTTGTAAGAAGGGTAGGGCAGATAGGCGTGGATTCGCTAGGACTGAAGTCGGGAATTTTGATTCATTGGCAGCAGGCGTGCCATGACTAACCCAGAACCCGCTCCTCTCTGACTTTGGAGGCTTGTTACATCACCGTGCACATTTTGCTTCTGGTTGCTCCATCACTGCAAAGAGTCCTGTTGACAGTAATGCTTTTACTGCCTGTGCACCTGCCAAGGGGGGGCTGTGAGGTCAGAGGGACTGGGGCCTGGATGGGAGATCTGCGCGCTGCCGGCTTCGCAGGACTCTGGGCTCCTGGGGGACTCAGAGTTGGGGGCAGGCTCTCCCCAGCTCTGCAAGGGGCTGGCCACGGTTGGGCAGGCTGGGGACAGGGGCCTGCCGCAGGAAGAGGGTGAGCCGGCGTGGCCCAGGCTCCTCGCCAGTGCCCCACCACTCCTGCCGTCTCTCCCCACTCAGCCCATGAACGCCACCTCTGCCTTCGGCCCCAACCTGCGCTACATCGTCAAGTGGCGGCGGAGAGAGGCCCGCGAGGCCTGGAACAACGTCACCGTGTGGGGCTCCCGCTACGTGGTGGGGCAGACCCCCGTCTATGTGCCCTACGAGATCCGAGTCCAGGCTGAAAATGACTTTGGGAAGGGCCCTGAGCCAGACACCGTCATCGGTTACTCTGGAGAAGATTGTGAGTACCCGCCCTCCCTCCACCCTGGGCCCGCACGGCTGGGCTGCCCAGGCCATCCCTGCAGACCAGGAACCTTGGCGTGAGCCCCGGGTCTTCTAAGAGCATCCTGGAGGAGAGCGAGTTACCAGGAAAGAGGGGTTTCCTGCAGTGACCTAGAGCAGACAGGCCCCAGGCGGTGCCGGGAGCAGAGATGGTATCATCTGAATGCTAGTTAGAATTAATGAACATCGTCACACAGTCCAATATGCTCACGTTATGAACATGAAAACTGGGGTCCTGCAAGGGAAACCCCCGCCCATATTGCACAATAGCAAATTCCAGGCTGAAGAACAGAACCCAGGTTTGTGGTCTATCTTACTGGCAGGCCTTGCTAGCCCCAAGGACCATCTGACCCAAAGGCCATAACTAGTTGCCTCCACAGGAAGCAGGGCCAGGCCAGACTCCTCCCTAGGCTCCCCAGGGGAATCCTGGAGGGACTAAAGTCCACAGCTCCCTAGACTGAATGCTCCAGGCCAGCCACTGCAACACTGGGCATAAAAAAGGAGTTCTTTGGAGGCATTCAGTGGATAAATCAACGTGATTGTGGGATATGTGTAGAAGTGTGTACCTGCCTCTCCAGATAGTGGGGAACTCTCCATCCCCAGTACATCAGTCCTGCAGGCTGCTGAGCAAGGCAGGAGGATTAGTGATGCCCCTCCTGGTCAGGGTAATCCATACCCTGGTGGATCTGGGTCTGATCCAAGAAGAAACCGTGGAGGTGGGTGGGGTGACCCAAAGGAAGGAGGGAGGAGAGTCTTGGGAAAGAGTGGATTCAGGGGGCCAGTGCTGGGGTCATGAGCAGGGCCAGTGGGGTTCACGACAGTGAGCTAGGAGGAAGTGAGGGTCGGGCCCTGTACGCTGCTTCCCTGGAGGTGATTGTGGATTGGACCCCCTTGAGAGATAGGGAGCAGGGATCAGAAGGCCCTCTGTCCATCCTGCTCCTCATTTCCATGATGGCGGACACTTCAGACAGAAGGCGGTGGGGACTTCTGGAGGGTAAGTACGGAAAAGGCAGCATCTAGCCATGGACTCCGGACCACCCCACCGTTTCCATCGTATCTGTATACCCCGCGGCCGATACCTTAGAGGGGATAGGGCAGAACCACTATCGTGGCAGAGTAGAAAAAACGGGAGAGAGCCAGTTGTGGGCGCAGTGGCCCTCCCTCTGCAGGTGGTCCAGGATCAGAGTCTTCCTGAACTAGGCTAGGGCATCTTTAGTCTGCGGGCAGTGTTTCCTGTGGGGCCCTGGCAAGAAACAAATGCCACTCAAGGGGGACTGTTTCCAGTGTGAGGACAGGGTTAGAAGGGAAACAGCAAGGTTGGTAAGCCACCGGGAGGCCAGCCACAGTGGGGTGCCATCACGCCACTTGGCCTGGGGGGAGTGCCCGGCGTCCAGAGTGGGCTGAAGGCGCAAGCCAGCAGAGGGCAAGCAAGTCGGAAGGGACCCTGGAGTCAGGGAGGAGCAGCCCCACCTGTATAACCAGCTCTCTGTCCCGACACATTGCAGATCCCAGGGCTGCGCCCACAGATGTTAAAATCCGAGTCCTGAACAGCACCGCCATCAGCCTTCAGTGGAACCGCGTCTACTCCGACACGGTCCAGGGCCAGCTCAGAGAATATCGAGTGAGGAAGCCAGCCGCAGGCCGCGTCTAACCACGCAGCTCCCTAACAGGGCAAGGGGGTAGCAGACGCGGTACATGAGATGTTTGGAAGGGGTCCTTGGGATAGTTGTTGGATCCAGAGTTGGTTTAAGGAGATGATGTCTGAGGAATTCCCTGGTGGTCCAGTGGTTAGGACTCCACACTTTCAGCTCCTTGGCCTGGTTGGGAAACTAAGATCCTGCAAGCCATGCAGCACAGCCAAAACAAAAAAGAGGGTATCTAGAGCGAGCTGTTCGAAATATACTCAGAAAAAACACAGATACACCAGGTGTCTCCTACACCAGGTGTGCGCTGGCCACACAGAACATGTTATGCTTGCCCTCCATGTGAGGACACGCATGTATCTTCAGAGGCAGTGTTGAGGCACCGCTGAGCTACACCCTCCCCTCTCCTACAGGCCCTTCTGAGCTGCTTGCCTCACCCAATCTGATTTCATGAAGCCCCAACTAACCGGAAGAGCTACTACAAGGGTACAAACCTTTCCCTGTTGGCACAGCCAGCTGCAGTTATTATGGCCCTTGATTTCCTGCGGCCACCTCTTCTCTCCCTGATGTTTCTCTCTTTGAATGGGAAGGGAGAGAAAACCCAGGGTATTCAAGGCTCTCCCTGAGGAGCTGCTCTATTTAAAACTCCTGGAGAGGCTGTGGCCCTGGGGTAACATGGGCTCTGTGCCTTAGGGGTCATCGGGGGTTGGCTGACGGACAGTTGGTGGCACAGAAGGAGTCAGTCTTTTCTAGGCAAATGGATTTGGCAGACCGAGGAAGGAAAGTGAGATGATATATATGCTTGAATGAGCTCTTCCCCAACTTGTACCTTTAACCTACTTACCTGGAGATGTTTTTGGCTAAAGCTCTCTTTGGGTCCCCTTCTTAAGTCTGGACTTCCTCCATACCTTGTCCTTGGAGGCCCCGGGTGATGCTGGTGTGACGGCCTGACCTGGGGCTTCCCGTCCACTGCTTATCACACCCCATGCCACAGCCTTCTGACTGTGGCACTACCACCTTCCACAGGCTGTCCCATCCCACCCCAGCTCTTGCCATCCCACGGCCTGGTCTCCCATTGGCTTGGACATGTCACTATCCTAATGGTTTTTAAATAGTATCAAAAAGAAGCTTTTGATTTTAAAGAACTAAATCAACCCTTTCTTGTATTCAGACTTCTGGGGGTAACCTGCTACTTTTCAGCTCCTGTCTGCTGCCAATCTAAACCGTACTAAATCTAACTCAAGGTGATGTGGTCTTTGAGCACAGAAAAGAGCTCTCCATGCCTGGGCCCTTGGCTCGAATTTGTGCTTTTGGTACAGACTCCCTGAGCAACCTATCCCCTGCTTGGAAATAAGTCTCAAGATGGAGCATCTCGGCTGTACGTTTGGCCAGCATGCCTGTTCCCCAGAGAGACGACACGGCTCAGAAAATGATTGAAAACAAAAGCTCTATTTGGTTTGACATCGGTCCCCACACACTAGTGGCTCATGATCAGGGACTGTCAGATTGCCTCCCCAAGCCCTCTGCAGGGCTGCTGAGGGCCTCTGCGATTCGGAGCCTGTGGCCAGGAAAGGGAAGACCAGTCACCACCAGCACCACCACTAACAACTAACCCTGCCCTGCCTGGCCGAGCCCTCACCAGCCCGCCTCTGTCCTAAGGCCTACTACTGGAGGGAGAGCAGCTTGCTGAAGAACCTGTGGGTGTCTCAGAAGAGGCAGCAAGCTGGCTTTCCCGGCGACCGCCTGCGTGGTGTGGTGTCCCGCCTCTTCCCCTACAGTAACTACAAGCTGGAGATGGTTGTGGTCAATGGCCGAGGCGATGGGCCTCGCAGTGAAACCAAGGAGTTCACCACCCCGGAAGGAGGTAGGTCCGGCTGCTGCTCCCCAGGGAGGGCAGGACGGGGGTGGCATGGCCGAGTGGCCCCACGCGCCTCCAGCACGCCTCTACCTGGATGACACAAGTTGACCTCTGCACAACCTCATGGAGGGATGACCGGCACACTGATGGCACCCATGGAGCGCTGTCCCCGAGGCGGCTGCCCTGATGGGCGGTTCTATGTCAGAACAAGACGGTGAGGCGGCTGACAGAACTCTGGACAGGTTGTGCACATGGACTCCTAAGGGCACTGCGGGAGCCGCCCACAGCGTCTTGAGGGAGCCCAGGCACCTGGACTCCCAGGAGGCACCTGGACTCCCAGAAGACACCTGGACTCCCAGGAGGCATCTGCTTGGTTCGCCAGCCTCAGCCCCAAGAACCTTCCCTCCTGTCACCGCTGTGACCTAGAGGCTGTCCTTCAGGGGCACCCAGTCCTGGGAGCTAGACACCTGGGGAGGTCCCTGCACGTCTCCTGTTCCTGCCAGGCCCCTCAGACCAGACCCTCTTCTGTTTCTCCTTCCTGCCTTCTTACCTGTTATTTCCCCCCATTCTTCTGCCCCTCCTCCTTTTTCCTCTGTTTCCCCTCCCTTGTTTCTTTATTCCTGTGTCCCTTCCTCCTTGTCTGGTTTTCATCACCAGCCTCTCCCCATTGCTCCTGCTCCTGGCACCATCCACATGTTCCAGTGTGGGTTTCTTTCTCCTCACCCCTGAACCTGGTGTTCTCAGCCCAGAGGCCAGGGTTTGATACTTTGACCCTGTGGTGAGAATCCTTGTCTGAAGATTGAGAACTGCGGCTTCTGTTACCAAACAGAGGCTAAAATTGGTTTCCTACCTGAGGATGATTCTGCCCAACCTGGAGGTTTTTTTGCAGGATCAGAGTCTAATGTGTGCTGTATTTAGGGTAGTTTTTAAAGGGGAACTTGACTGACTCCTTCCCCAGGTAAACCAAGTCTGAGCTGTGCTTGTCCTAGATGTGGAGAAATGCCATCCTGGATGAGGCAGTAAGTGCTAGCCACCTCATAGCCCTCCAGGTTCTGGTTTAGCAGTAATCCAGCACAGGGGTTGTCCAGAGGTCAATGTCTTCATACTTGTGCCTTGTTTCTTGTGTTTTCCTCATCCTGCCCACCCCTTTCTCTACCCCCATCCCCTGCTCTCTCCTCCTTCCCCAAGTACCCAGTGCCCCCAGGCGTTTCCGAGTCCGGCAGCCCAACCTGGAGACAATCAACCTGGAATGGGATCATCCAGAACACCCTAATGGGATCCTGATTGGATATACTCTCAAATACGTGGCCTGTACGTTCTGCCCTTCTTTCTCTTGGATAATCTGAGAATCAGAAACCCTATTCTCACCACTTTTCCTAAGGAATCAAGGTAGAAAGCCTCTGGGTACACAGGGCATTGTGGAGGGATGCAAGGGGCAGGGAAGAAGCTTCCTGTAAGGTTATGAAGGCAAGTGAGACCCAATCCCTGCCCTCTTGTCACAGCTTCTCCTTCAGGGGGCTTCCAGTCAGCCGGTGAGGCATAGGGGACATCTGGTCTGATGAGGGATTCAACCCCCAGGCTCAGGAATCTTAGAGTCTCTAATTCCTAAAAGTCTAGGACAGAACGTTTCTTACCTGACAGAGCTTCCATCCACTAGGGCAGATAGTACATGCATAGGGATCCACACGACACTGACCCTCGAGGCCACCTTAACAAGTTGCCTGCCATTTTTGGTAAAGCAGCTGTTTGTGGAATTGCCATGGAATATTAAATATTCAGTATTGAATATTGGCTTACTCAGGAGCCTGTGTTGGGATGACCTCACCTAAAGAATTCAGCATCACCAGGCAGGGACAGGAGTGTCATTCATTTGAAAGACTTTCAAATGTCTTCTAAAGTAGGTGATGTTATACCTTAATGTGAGGCTCAAAGGGCAGGCATTGTGTTATTAAGGATTATAACAGCCAACTGTGTGCTTGTATGTGATTCTGAATCCATCTCTGGAGCTGACCTTCCCCCTCTGAGGTATATAGTGAATAGGCCTTTTACAAAGGAGGCACTAACAATGAAAAGCTCTAGTGGTTTTGCCCTAGTTCTGTTGAAAGGAAAAAGGGAACTCAAGTTTTGTCCTTGTTGAAAAGGCTTGAGGATTAAAAGTTGAATCTTTCAGAATCAGCCACATAACCTTGTGTTGAGCTAGCAATAATGAGATCAGTGGGAAAGTGTTAACCCTGGTGCGTCATCAAAGAGCCAGAGGAGATTTGTGGCCCAACACTCGGCCTTTGAAACGTCTCCCAGGCCGAGTCCCTAAGATCGTGAGCAGGTTTCATGGGTTCCCTTCCCAGCAGAGTCGAGAAGGCTTCCTCCTTCCAGCAGCAGTTTATATATAACCCATCATGGTCAACATTACTAAAGCTCAATTCCACTTACCTGTCTCTCTCCAGTTAATGGAACCAAAGTAGGAAAGCAGATAGTGGAAAACTTCTCTCCCAATCAGACCAAGTTCACGGTGCAAAGAGCAGACCCCGTGTCGCGCTACCGCTTTTCCCTCAGTGCCAGGACGCAGGTGGGCTCGGGGGAAGCAGTCACGGAGGAGTCGCCAGCACCCCCGAATGAAGGTAGGTGCACTGCGGCGGCCGCGGGGCGGATGGTCCCGGGAAGTGCAGATGCCTAGAGAAACCCTAGCTGGCCTCTGGCCTCCTGGGATAGCGGGGCCATGGCCTGCAGGCCTGCAGAGGGAGAAGCCAGCCTGCGTGCTGACAGGTAGGTGCCCGCGATGGACCTGGAAGACACGTCTTCATACTGCCCCAGTCAGACCTGGGTCCCCACGTGGCCTCGACTTGCTCAGCTGTTTAACTGTTGGGGGTACAGGGAAGAGAGTGTGACTCGTGGCTGAGCTGAGGGGACGAGAGAGAAAGCACGTTGGAAGGAAGTGTGCTCACGGACTCCACAGAGCAGGAAGGTGTTTGCCAGGTGAGGGGGGCAGCGCTGTGATGGAGGTGGCCCCTGAGGGCCCTGGGGCTGCCCCTTCTGTGAGGGTGCCTGGCTCTGGAGGGAACAGGGACCAGCCGTGACTGACGCTGACTGCTGGCGTCCTGGGTCGAGCAGGAAACAGTACACGGAGCCCTCCTGGCGGCCTGAAGGGAGTGAGCTGTCAGGCCGAGGAGAGGACAGGGAGCTGGGAAACAGCCGTCGGCCCAACCAGATTCACAGAGAGCGCGCGTGAGCTCCTTCCTGGGCTCTGGCGTCTTCCCACCGTGAGCGCCCGGCCCGGAGCTGCGCTTGCACGCGATGTCCACTAGAGGGCGCCCGGCCCGGAGCTGCGCTTGCACACGATGTCCACTAGAGGGCGCCCGGCCCAGAGCTGTGCTTGCACGCGATGTCCACTAGAGGGCGCCCGGCCCAGAGCTGCGCTTACACGTGATGTCCACTAGAGGGCGCCCGGCCCAGGGCGCCCGGCCCAGAGCTGTGCTTGCATGCGATGTCCACTAGAGGGCGCCCGGACCGGAGCTGCGCGCGCACGCGATGTCCACTAGAGGGCGCCCGGACCGGAGCTGCGCTTGCACGTGATGTCCACTAGAGGGCGCCCGGACCGGAGCTGCGCGCGCACGCGATGTCCACTAGAGGGCGCCCGGCCCAGAGCTGCGCTTGCACGTGATGTCCACTAGAGGGCGCCCGGCCCAGGGCGCCCGGCCCAGAGCTGTGCTTGCATGCGATGTCCACTAGAGGGCGCCCGGACCGGAGCTGCGCGCGCACGCGATGTCCACTAGAGGGCGCCCGGACCGGAGCTGCGCTTGCACGTGATGTCCACTAGAGGGCGCCCGGACCGGAGCTGCGCGCGCACGCGATGTCCACTAGAGGGCGCCCGGACCGGAGCTGCGCGTGCACGCGATGTCCACTAGAGGGCGCCCGGACCGGAGCTGCGCGCGCACGCGATGTCCACTAGAGGGCGCCCGGACCGGAGCTGCGCGTGCACGCGATGTCCACTAGAGGGCGCCCGGACCGGAGCTGCGCGCGCACGCGATGTCCACTAGAGGGCGCCCGGACCGGAGCTGCGCGTGCACGCGATGTCCACTAGAGGGCGCCCGGACCGGAGCTGCGCGCGCACGCGATGTCCACTAGAGGGCGCCCGGACCGGAGCTGCGCGTGCACGCGATGTCCACTAGAGGGCGCCCGGACCGGAGCTGCGCGCGCACGCGATGTCCACTAGAGGGCGCCCGGACCGGAGCTGCGCTTGCACGCGATGTCCACTAGAGGGCGCCCGGACCGGAGCTGCGCGCGCACGCGATGTCCACTAGAGGGCGCCCGGACCGGAGCTGCGCGTGCACGCGATGTCCACTAGAGGGCGCCCGGACCGGAGCTGCGCGCGCACGCGATGTCCACTAGAGGGCGCCCGGACCGGAGCTGCGCGTGCACGCGATGTCCACTAGAGGGCGCCCGGACCGGAGCTGCGCGTGCACGCGATGTCCACTAGAGGGCGCCCGGCCCGGAGCTGCGCTTGCACGCGATGTCCACTAGAGGGCGCCCGGACCGGAGCTGCGCTTGCACGCGATGTCCACTAGAGGGCGCCCGGACCGGAGCTGCGCGTGCACGCGATGTCCACTAGAGGGCGCCCGGACCGGAGCTGCGCGTGCACGCGATGTCCTCTACAGGGCGCCCGGCGCCCCTGCTCGTGGTGTTCGGGAGCTCTCGGGTGGGAGAGGCTCTGGACGCCCTGGCACCCATCCGCAGACCCCCTGTGAGAGAGGGTGGGGGCTCTGCCTCCCCAGAGGCACCGTGGGCTCTTCAGCAGCCACTGCCCGAGGTGCCAGACAACTGTGCCAAAAACCAGGAATATAAAAACTAATGAGCTCCCCCAGTCTAGAAGGAGGGACGCCCACAAGAGGATCCAACTGTGATTCACGACAAGCAGCACTGTTTTGGTGACGGAAGCGCGGTGCCTGGGTGGGGGATAGGGTTGAGTCCACAAGGGAAGGCTGCAAAGAAGGGGCCATGTGGTTAGGGACCTCTAACGCTGACCACAGATTACTACGTCTCGCACTCTCCCAAGAAGGCTGAGGTCTGCTGGCCGCGGGGGGCCTCCTGGGCATCCCCACCCCCAGCCCAGGAGAGCAGTTGTACCTCCAGGCCTGCTGCCTCTGCTGCCTCCCCCCATGCTCCCAGCTGAGCTCCACAAGCAGTCCCGCGTCCCTCCTGCACCCCCCCCCCCCGGCCCTGCTCGCCTCACCAACAGGCCAGCACCGAAGCAGAGGGGCGAGGGGCCAGGCGGAAGCTGGGAAAGGCTGATGGTGCTGTGTGTGTTCCTGTCTGTGCCTGTAAACCAGGAGTGAGCCACACAACACACCCGTGTCCCCCAGTCTCCCTTCCAGTTTCTTGGGTACTTGGACAGTGTATTAGGGCTGGGTGACTTTGGGTAAGTGGTTAATACATGCCTGTTACCAAAGGTCAGGCCAGGGATAGTGCACTTTCTTGACTACTTCACTCTTCAAGGAGATACGTAAAGAGAGCCTCTTCTCCCTCCCTTTTCCCGCCCCCACCAATACTGAACATCAGATAAACAAAGCCCACTGCCCAGCTCCGGTGACCACCGCAGGGAAGGATCTCAGTGCCAGGGGGCGAGAGAACAAAGAGGGGTGCTCAGCCCCACTCAGCCAAGGGCTTTGCAGCAGATTCAGGAGTTCCTTTTAAGCTCTCAGTCCACAGCTGTGTTTCCTCTTTCATGCAGTCCAGTGGGCGGCAGGACACAAGACAGGGCCCCGTGCTCCCGTCCATCACAGGCCCCAGCTTTCCAGGCTGAGACGGTGCGGGGAGGGCCACCAAACCCGTTCTCCATCTCCCTCCACCCCAGCGTGGTTCAGCTACCCACCGCCTGCCCCTGGGGATAAAGGAGGCTTCCTTTTGCCTGGGATCGGTGTCCTCCTATACATCTCTGTCTTATGCTCTCTTATGCACCATCGAGGGTTACCCAGCTCCTTCGTAAAGATCAGCCCCGCTAGAGAAGGACACACCCTTCAAAACAGACATGGGAATGTGGCATTCTAGGTGGGCTGTTTCTGCTGCCACCTCTTAGATGTCCTTGAGTTGAGATAGAAGCAAAGATGTTAGAAAGGTCTCCAAGACCCAGAGGTTTTCTGTAGGAATGTGGCAGACCCCTGTGGGGATGAACACGATCCCTAGGCTAGGTGGTACCTGCAGGGCTGTGGCCAGCACCCAGCCACGCCATCTGGGCCAGTTTGAGCCAGAACCGTCTCTCCGGTGATTGCTTGTCCTGTGGTCTCACCTGTGCTGTTTTCTCTTCCCTCTCATTCTTTCCCCCTCTCCCTCTCTGGCTATCTTGGGTGCCGTGTTCTGAAGCCACGCCAACCGCAGGTACTGTACCAACTGCAGAGGTAATGGGCATGGCATGGGGCAGCGCAGGTGGAGGCCAGCCTGGCGGGGCAGACACAGGAAGAAGCCTGGGGTGAAAGCATGCTCTCGGCACGCACCCTTTCAGCGGGTGGGAAACCGGATTCTGCAGGAGGCTGTGTGTGTGGGGCAGGGCCAGAGGAGAGCCAGTGCCTTCCCCTCCCTTCACTAACGAAGGCAGCTGGCTCGAAAGGGAGCCCACTCGGAGGCTCCAGACCTGCTCTCGGGAGCTGCAGCTTTCTCTAGAGCTGAGTGGTTACCTCCTCTGAGCACCTGGTCTCTTGCCTGGCTTGCCATCTCAGAGCACAGCAGCCCCAGAGCCCTTGGGTGACCTGCTGTGCCCTGGGGGTGGGGACAGCTGGCTCCTGTCTCCGGGTCAGGCTGCCACCCCCTGAAAGGGTGACCCGAGGGTGAGCGTGCCGTGCATGCTGGCCTTGCATGCTGCATGGGGCCAGGCACCAACTCTGCCATCTCCCGTGGGTTCCGCTCAGTGAGTCTGTGTCCTGGGATGGGCCAGGCACCCCCGACCTGGAGTCTCAGAGGACGCCATGGGCTGAGAGTCCCATCAGCCCGCAGAAGCCCAGCTTCTCAGTCTTGGGTGTTAAGGACAGTGCCGCTTCTGGGGTCTGGGAGGCAGACACACCGTGAGGAGCTGGGTGGGCAGGTCTGGAGCAGGAGGTGACCTGCCCTCCGAGGCCCTCCTCCCAAGCCCCCTCATGCTGTGGTCTGAGGAGCATCAGCAAGGCCGGCCTCAAGCTGGAGGGGCTGGGCAGGGACCTGGTCTGCCGCCCCTGCCCTCCTTCGAGGCAGAGCAGAGGCCGTGAGGGGGGTGCACTGGGGCCACCTCAGGCTGCCGGCAGCAGGGAGTCTGAGAGCTGGGTGAGGAGCTGGAGGGCTGGCTTGCATGGAGGACCCCACCTTCCCGGGGTGGTTCCCCTCCACCCTCATTCACAGCTCCCCTCGCTTTAGGTTGGTTCTGTTTCTGTTGCATACCCTGCTTCCTCTGTTTGCGTTTGTCCCATCAGCCAGACCTCTGGGAGGTGCGCGGTCATCGTGCTCCCCTCTCCTCCATCCTAGCCTCAGATAACCCAGCCCAATGGCCAGTGTCTCCTTGCCTCTGCTGGGATGGGAGGCAGAGGGGGGTCCTGGGTCTGGAGACCGGGGGAGGGCCATCCGTACAGCCTGGGGGTGGCCCTGACTTCCTGATCCGAGTTTGAATGGGCGCCCCTGGGGTTGGCCCAGCAGGTGCCCAGGGTCCTGAAACCACTCAGTGCAGGCAGAAGGAGAGAGGCAGTGAGGGAGCCAAACAGATCACCGGGAAGCCCCCTGGTCAAACAGCTCACAGTCCCCTCCCCGTGCTGGCACCCGGGACCCGAGGCAGCTGGGCCTGGTGGCAGGGAGCCTGCTTTGCTCGGCGGGATCCACGCCAGGCTGTGATACCCTTCTCGTGTGGCAGGTGTGAGAGGGATGGGTGTAGTTCCAAATCCCCACTTCCTCCTTCTCATTTAAGAAGGATCCAAGCTCACCCTGTTGTGCAGAGGGAGCCAGGACCTCTGTCTGTCGGTCACGTGTTTTCTGGGCTCCGCTTCCGCGGGGCACAGGGCATTTCTTGGTAAATGAGCTGTGCCAGTAGCATCGACTGTTCCCAGCCTTGAAGGCGCCAGGTGACGGTGCCCAGGGTCTCCATCGTTGGCGTGGTCTGGACCCCAGCCCGCTGTTCCCTTCTCTCTCTTTCTCGCCAGTTGTGGGTGTTTTCCCCCAAAACTGATGTGTTCCTCTCACCCAGGAAAGATGATCCCTTTCCTGCGCCTATGTCTGCCATCTCTTAGGGTTGCTGCCCATCTGTTCTGGCCATCTGTATTTGGCCAAGGTAGTCTGTCCACCAGGTGGACACTTTTGGACCGAGCCATCCACCTTGGAATGTCTGGGAACTGCTGCCCTTATGTTTGGCTCAGCTCATATCTGCCAGCGTTTGCTGGGCAGCTCCGTGGTGGGTTCTGGGCAGCAAAAGATGAATAAGAGACATGTTGTCTCTTAATTTTCTCCATTTCTTGCATGGTGTCACCCAAAACTCTGGTGGAAAACCCTTGGCCTTGGTTGGGGGGTCTTCCAGAGTGTGTTAGCACACTGGGTTGAGTACTTTGGGGAGAGTCCTGTGCCTCCAGGTCGACCCTGGCCCTCCGTCACTCTCGGCCGCCGCCCTGGCCCTCCGTCACTCTCTGCTGTCGCCCTGGCCCTCCGTCACTCTGTGCTGTCGCCCTGGCCCTCCGTCACTCTCGGCCTCCACCCTGGCTCTCTGTCACTCTCGGTCACCACCCTGGCCCTTCGTCACTCTCAGTTGCTGCCCTGGCCCTCCGTCACTCTCAGTCACCGCCCTGGCCCTCCATCCCTCTTGGTTATCACCCTGGCCCTCCATCACTCAGTTAGTTTCCAGCCTGGTGGTCTCTGCTGGGCAGTGAGCGTATTGGTTCTGCTGTGGTTGGAGATGGCATCCCAGCCCAGCGATGGGTCTGTCCAACCCGTGGGCCATTCTGCCTATAAGCCCCACTGCTGAGCCTGATTTCCAGGCTACCCTGGAAATAAGGGTATCTTATCTGCTACCCTAACCCCACCCTGGGGATTGAAGTCGTCTGAATCCCCTTAGACCCGAACACTGGGCAGTTTCCCCTGGAGAGCCTGCCCTTCCCTCCTGCCTGCACACAGCTCTGACAGCTCACTCACTGACTTCCAGCCCTTCCCCCAGAACCTTGCCTTCTTGCCTCTGCCCTCCCAGTCTCTCTGGCCCTGCCCATCCCTGGGACAATCGACACTGTTAGCAGTGGGCCAGAGAGAGCGCCGATTCACCAGCTGTGACCGCGGCCAGCTAAGGCTCCACCAGTACTGCACCTGCAGTGCTGGGCATCCTCTGGGAGGGCGCCTGGGAAGCGATTCCTTTCCTCCCGTTCCTCTTGGGCCCCTCTCACTAACGCCTGATTATTGCTGCCAAGCTGAAAGAAAAGCATCTAGTAGCCATCATCAGAGAAAACCCTTGCTCCAGCCACACTGGGTGGAGGGACTGGAGAGGGAGGGGTTGAGACTGTGGCAGCATCTTCATTTCTCATTCTTGTCTCTGCCCAGCGGAGCCCGGGAAGGACTTGTTCTGGCCCTCTCCGCATCTCTGTTTCTAGGGCTGCTCGCTGCAGTGCCCGGGGACACATGTGGGCCTCCAGTCGGCCCTGTGTCCACTTGAGCACGTGCCCCTGCCCGTGGGAGGACCAGCACCCAGAGGAGAGTGTGTGTAGCCTCCAGGGGCTGAAATGCAGAACCACCGTGCGCATGGGGGGAAGCCCGCACCTCCGCACTATACAGAGGCGGGTGACTTAACTCAAAAGCGAGTATCAGTTTTTTGATGATATCTTTTAAGTGGTCATAGCAAAGGTGAGCCTTCTGAAATTATTAGAAAACACACTATTGATAAGGAGCCAAATCAGAGTAGTTCTGTCCAGATGGACAAAATAGCTTCTCAGGGTTCCTTCCAGCAGCTCAGAATAGCAGGAAAAGCCAATGTGTGTGCATGGCCATAGAGCTGCCAGTACCGGGCCTAGGAGGGAGCTCGCCTTTGCCCTGTGCCTCTCAGACTCGTGTGTGTGCGTGCGCACGTCTGTCTCATTGCCTGTCTTGGTGAGTGGGATAAGAAAATTCCCGCTGGCTGATCTCTTGAAACACCAGGCTTGCATTCCAGGCCTGGGCCACCTGAAATGCATCCTTGAATACCGACTGTGAGAGGGAGAGTTTTCCCCAGTACATGTTGCCCTCACACCCACCTTCCTGATGTCCGTGTTGACTGGGTTTGGGGAACGTAGCGCTATGTGGTCCTGACCTCGTCCAGGAATCTCTGGAGTGCATGGGGCACGGTCAGTTGCCCACTGTGACCTCTGTGATCAGCACCCTCAGGCCCAGTAATGCCTCTGATCTTATAAACAGGGAAGCAACTGGGATCCCAGGAACAGTTGCTCCGTTTCTCTGGGGGACTGGAAACACGGAGGCCCATAGGAATGGAAAGGGCTTTTGTTGGTCAGGCCCTTGTTGAGAAGGCTTAGGATCTCTTAATTCTTGAGAGAAGCTTCCTGGCAGTTTTCTCTCTGGTCTCTTTCTTGCTTTGGCCCTCTTCTGGGGAGTATGGATAGTATGTTCTTGAACTTCTGGAGATTTGAGATAAGATCTCTCTCTTCATTGGAAGTCAGAGTTACCTGTTGTGTCTTAAGAGCTTCCCTGATAGCTTAGTTGGTAAAGGATCCACCTGCAATGCAGGAGAGCCTGGTTTGATTCCTGGGTCAGGAAGATCCACTGGAGAAGGGATAGGCTACCCACTCCAGTACTCCTAGGCTTCCCTGTTGGCTCAGGCAGGAAAGAATCTGCCTGCAATTCGGGAGACCTGGGTTCGATCCCTGGATTTGTAAGATCCCCTTGAGAAGGGAACAGCTACCCACTCCAGTATTCTGGCCTGGATAATTCCATGTACAGTGGAGCCTGGCAGACGACAGTCCATGGGGTCACAGAGAGTCAGACACAGCTGAGTGATACCCAACCTTCTGCCCTGTTAGCAGAAAGTAGGCTGGTCAGATCACAGGAGATAGAAGGTAAGGAGGAGCGGTATCCCTGGCTCTCTTGATTTCCCATCATTCTTCTCAGCATCAGCAGTACTGGAACTAAAGAGTAATAGGCCAGCCCTTTGTTAGCATCCACGGCTCTTCTATAGAAAGAAAGAGGGTCTATGGAAACATTGTCATGGTAGACTTAACCCCCTACGGCTCACCCCTGTCAAAGGGTAGCTTTGGATGGGAGATGAGAAAGTAAGAGTTACGGCAGATGTGAAGCCCTCTGAAGATTTATGCAAAAAAGGAGCCCGCATGTGCCTCACTCATAGCTTGGGATTTCTGCATTTACTGTGGACTGGGCAGGTGGGGCCCAGGACCCAAATGTCCTGGAGAGAAAGGCAGTTACTACAAGTTAGGGCGGTGGTGGTTGTTTAGTCGCTGAGCTATGTCCAACTCTTTGTGACCCCCTGGACTGCAGCACGCCAGTCTGCCCTGTCCTTCACTACCTCCCTGAGTTTGCTCAAACTTATGTCCATTGAGTCAGGGATACCATTGCACCATCTTATCGTCTGTCGCCCCCAGGATGGATTGGGGTAATTGCAGGAAGGACCATCCCTGGGCAGAGAAGAAGGGAAGAGAGGCAGGAAATAAATACGAGCTGAGAGCCTGGGGAAGGGGTGACAGTGGGGGCAGGAAAGAGGAAGCACAGGACAAGGCTTGCCTGCAGAGTGGGGACGGTTCTCTCTCTGTCATTGGGTTTGGGTGGTATTAGAACTCAGGCAGGCGGGAGGAAGTGTCATTTTGGAGTGAACGGTTGAGAATGGTGCTCCTGCAGACAGGGCCTGCCGGCTGCCCATCTCAAGGCCCAGGCCCCAGGCCTGGACCCGAGTGATGCTGCTTGGCCTCTGCTGGGTGGCGCTTGGCCTGGGACTCCATGGCATCCCTGGGGTCTGAGCAACTCAGTCCATGTGCCATCGTCGTCACTGCCCTTGGCTCGGTGCATGCTGGGCGCTTGGAGCCACATAGGCCGTGAGAAGAAAATGAAACACTCAGGCTTCATTCTCTTCCCTTCCCGCGGCCCTGTACCTGCCTGACCCATCTGTCCTGCTTGGAGAGCCTTGCGGTCACTGAGCTCCATCTGTCCCGTGGGCTGCCTGCCTTGCACGCGGGGCCCTGCCTCCAGCCTTGGGACAGCCAGACCGACCAGACGCGGCTGTTTTACGTTTCCCCTTAGCGCCTCCCACGTCGCCCCCGACCACGGTGGGCGCGCCCGGCACGGTGAGCAGTACCGATGCCACTGTCGCACCCGCCGCCACCGAGGCCACAGCAGTCCCCACCGTCCCACCTGTCGCACCCGCCGCCACCGAGGCCACGGCAGTCCCCACCGTCCCACCTGTCGCACCCGCCACCACCGCCGGAGCCACAGCCGCTACAGCCTCCGCTGCCACCACCAGGACTGAGATCCGAGAGTCCGGTACTGCCCATCGTCCATGCCCCTGCCCCTCCATCCGCAGGCCTCCCCAGACAGGAGGGGGGAGACTGGACTCTCAGGCTGGTGGCCTCGGGGCACAGAGCACCCTGCCCACACTCTCTGAGGGGTCTCCACCGCTCAGACCCCGTGTCCTAACCTCAGATCCTTGTTCTTTAACAGAGGGCTACACCACACAGGCAGGCCCTCCAGGGCCCAGACGGTAGGGCCGCCTCCAGCTACATACTGGGGGACTGGCTGAGGGCTGAGCACTGCAGAGGGGGTGAGGGGGGAAGGAGAGGGGCCGGACATTGGCCAACTGGCCTACGAAGGCCTCCTGCCCTTGCCGTGTTGCCCAGCCTTGCAGCAGAGCCTGGGGAGGGGGAGTAGCTGGCCAAGCCAGGCGGCTCTGTTCCCAGAACCCCGCACCTCCCTTGAGCCTCTCCTGGAAAAGCAGGCTTATAGGCTTTTTTTTTTTTTATAAGGTCAGAGCTTCCAGGAAATGGTACTGCCAAGGAGTCCTGAAATGCTGGCGAGTGCTCTGTTGCTCTCTCCCCTCGTATTCCCCACACCCCCGGATATACACACAGAGGGAAAACCACAGGCTTTCTAGGGGCCCCTGGGAAGGATCGATCCCAAGGCTGGCCTGCTGAGCCCAGACAATGTGCTGTTCCTGCATCAGGCAGCCAGGCCGGGAAGCTCTCTACTTCCAGCCCGCGGAGACCCCTTGGGGACCCAGCAGTGCTTCTGAGAACTGACATCAAACACTCCTATTACCGCGGAGGGGAGGGCCTCCAGCTTGTGGAGCCCAGAGACCCAACTGTCAAGCCAGCGTGATGCGGCAGCAAGGCTGCTGGCAGGAAGCTCCCAGAATGCTCCTCCAGCAGCTGCAGGGCCGTAGGCCCCCCTCTCTCCTGGGCACGGCCCTCCAGCTGCCAGGGCTGCACGTAACCCCACCCCTGTTTTCTCAGCACCTGAGTGAGAATGGAGGCTTAATGCACGTGTGAGCCTTTTCTTTAATCCAGTTGCATGGAGTTGTGTGAGCCGTAAGTGAGACACGCAATGTGTAGCTGACATGATGCTCCTCAGACCTTGAAAACTGATTTAGCTTAAAGCTGCAGTATTGAAAATGTAAACAGCCTGCTCTGCAAGAAAAAGTTGGCTAAGGAGAAACCTACTAGGCTATCAGGAGCTGCCCCTGGCAGTTTGGTGATGGGTGTTCTTTGGGGCCACGGGAGGCTTCAGGTGGGCCTCTGTGTCCCACGTGGATGCTCCAAATTCACAGAAGAGATGTACTGAGAATGAAGACAGGGAGCGGGTCTTGCTCCTGGAAGGGTTGGCCCTGATGCCACAGAGGACGAACCTGTGGACCCACACGCAGAGTTGTAGCTGCACCTGAGATGCCGCAGGGGCTGGGCCGCTCTCCGAGTTCGTCCTTACAGGGCCCCCTCGACATCCCCGCTCCCTGCACGCAGCACAGCAGCTCTGCTGCCCAGGGTTTCTGAAAGGAACGTGCATCTTTATCATGTCTTACAACTGAGGATAGGATTGTTCCTAAGTTTACTCTTTTTTTCAGGGTGAAATGGGACTTTGTCCTTAAGTTCTCCTTTTTTGATCTCAAGGGATACCCCTTAAGTCTCATATCTCAGGAGTCAACAGAACAATCCCTGCTTCCTTCAGTTCTTGTTTTTATAGTCCTTGATAGCTTTCCTTATTGCTGTCTCTCTCTGAGCTTTTCATCTTTTAATGATCATCATCTTGGTATTTCTAGATGGCAGAGCCTTCCTCCACCTTCCACTAAAAATCATTTGGTTTCCCATTGCTTGACCTTATCTAATAGTGCTCCAATTTCCATTACCTTTAAGACAGTCAGCCTTGGGCCAGGGTTGTATTGGTAGTCAAACTGTTTAAACCCAAATCCTTGGGCTTATTTCCAGGGCCCAGAGCTGAGGAGGGAAAATGTCAAGTCCCCAGACCATAACCAATCACAATTCACTCCCACTAGAAAGAGCCATGAGCTCCTAAGGAGCTGGGATTCGGGCTGACTTAAAGCAGCCGATACAGTGGAAACCGTAGACAGATCAGTCAAGAAGCCTGCCTTCTGCCCTGCCCACAGAGACGGCCTGGCGCCATCAGTGGAATCTCTTTCTTGTTCCTCACCTAAAACGAATCACATTCACCTGGGACGACCGGCAGCTGACAAGGTTGGAGTAGAAAAGGCGTTTCTTTGGAGTGAAGACCAGGAGATCATTTATCACTTCCCAAGCCCTGCAGACTCAGTCGTATGTCAGATAGATAATGAATACATGCATCACCAATGTACTCTATTCATTTATTTTTGACAAGTGAGTTGGCGACAGTGCCCCCTTGCGTGCTAATAAGATATACAGGAGCTGCACTGGTGAAGTCTTTGCGATGCAAGGCTTCATGCTAGTACTCCACTGTTAAATCTTTGCCGAGAAATAGGATACAGAGACTAGACTGCTGGGATGTGGAAAAATGATTACGTTTGAAGATTACTGCCACTTTCCTGTCCACAGGCTGTGGCTTCAGATTGTGTGATGGTAGCTCCCAGCTCATAGGAACTAGATAATTAATGTCTTCTGTGTTACATGGCGATCAGGCCCCAAAGATACAGTGCTAAGAAGCCAACAGAACAGGATTCTTCTGGTATCTGGACCTCGGAATGTGGGGTGTCAGGAAGGAGTTATATCTTCTATGGTCCCATGAAAGGGAGAGGAGGAATTCGTACTGTCTCTTCTTGGAGCCCTGGGGTTTTAGGCCCAAGTCCCGTTAGACAGTCTGAGGCCATTTTTCTCAGAGTTCAGCATCTTGGTGACCAAGAATGACCCCAAGGGCTCTGTGTCAGTTGCCACTCTCCGTCTCCAGTTTCAGGAGTGCAATAAGGTTTTCCTTTGGTCTTGTGCAGATCTCATCATGACTCTCGACTGGCTTTTCAAGATACCTTTTTCCTTTCTGTAGAATGTCTGTAGCTGATGGGAAAGAGGCACATCTCCCCCTCTGCCCCCCTACCCCGTCTGCATCCTAGCTAACAGGGCTTTTCACTGCACCGTGGAAATCTGTGAGAAGGGACCTAAAAAGGGAAGGAACCCTGGCTAGGGCCTCCGGTGGCCTGGGCCACACCCACTCTCATTCCCACCTCCTCCTATGTGGACACACAGTTTCCAGCTCTGCCTCACACACAGGGCCCCTGACTGTACTGCTGATGCCTGGATGGTGACCTCTGGCCTGGCCGCCAAGGCTGCAGCTTGGAGCTCCATCAGGCCCTGTGTGCAGCCCCTTCCTACTTACCCTGTCCTAGCTGCCCGTGTGTGTGTCTGTCTGTCTGTCTGTCTGTCTCCAGTGCCTCCTCCCTCCTCACCACTAACTCCTCTTCTAACCCCCGCCAGCCCCCGACGAGCAGTCCATCTGGAACGTCACTGTGCTCCCCAACAGTAAATGGGCCAACATCACCTGGAAGCACAATTTCGGGCCCGGAACTGACTTTGTGGTTGAGTACATCGACAGTAAGCATTGCTGTGTGCGTGCGGCAGCAGTTGCCAAGGGTAGCACAGGTGCCCTTAAAGAGGCGCAGGGCATGCCCCGGGCTCAGGGAGGCCTTTCAGCGGCTCCCCTGTGGCTTCGTGAAGTCGATACGTGCTCAGGCAGCAGGGGTGGGCAGAGCAGACTCAAGGTGGAGGAAGGGGTTTCTGCGCCATCAGTGGCAGTCCAGGGGTGCCCTGCTCGGCAGCGGGGGCGTGGCCTGGCTGAGGGCCCTTTGTCCATTTCCTGCCCAGGACAAGGGTTTTGACAGCATCCCAGTGAGCTCACTCTCGCTCCTGTGTGGATTCCTTCATTTAGGATCCATACTCTTAGCGTCTCCCCTGGACAGTTGGACTCCCAGCTGTACTTTGCTCACAGAGGGACGCCAGCTGCCCACAGGTCAGACACGCCATCCAGGGTCACACGTCTTAGCTTGAGCTGAGCTGGTCCTCCTTTACTGGATGTTTGTGAGACTGGAGTGAGGTCAGGGCAGTTGGGTGCAGGCCCCATCCCGGAGGGCTCAGACCCGCCGTGCTGGCCTGTTAGACGTGTGCTGGAATGGCGCCCGAAGCTCTGAGAGAGAACAAGACCAACTCGGTTCTCTGTGGTTGGAGGACCCAGAACTGCTAGCTTGTCGTGCTTTTTCAGTGCTTCCCGTGACCAGCATTCACCCTGCCCCCCAGACACCCAGTCTGTCACTTCTCCCGAAGTGCAAGCTCACGCGGTGAGAAATGAGAGGGGAAGCCGGGAATGCGGCCTGAGGAGCAGAGCCACCCTGCGGGGTGCTGAGTTAGCCTCTCCAGGCTAGCGGAGCGCTGGCTGACACCGAGAGCCTAAGGAAGCGGGTCCTACTGTGCTCGGCGCCTCAGCCTGTGGCGAGCGCAGGAAGCCTCACGAGGGGCAGTGTCCTGCGGGACGGCCTGGCCCCCGCCGCCCCCGCCGTGCCTCCACCTTTGGCAGGCACCCAGGCGTCTAAGCATTGCCTCTCAGCTCCCCGTGCCCGGCCGTAGGCTGACTGAGGTTTCTGTTCCCCAGGCAACCATACGAAAAAAACTGTCCCTGTTAAGGCCCAGGCCCAGCCCATACAGCTGACAGACCTCTATCCCGGGATGACATACACGTTGCGCGTTTATTCCCGGGACAACGAGGGCATCAGCAGTGCCGTCATCACCTTTATGACCAGTGCAGGTGAGAGGGGTCTGGCCTGGCCGTCCCCGGCAAGCATGGGCATGCTGTGCGCATCCTCAGCTTCCCGCTTGTCTCTCCTCCCGGGAAGGAAGACTCGCCCTCCCGTTCCTCACCTTGCATGGCGTGGCTCAGCTCTTCTTACGTGCCAGTCTGCAGCTACCGGAAAGACAGAATGAGCCAAAAGTGCATGCCACCAGAGAGGAAAGTGTGCGCCCGACCCTGTGGGGATGAGGGGGCATCACGCAGCCTGAGGACAGCGGCCTCCACTGTGCTGGAAACACGAGGGCTCGGTGTGAGCATAAACATGGTCTTTGTGTGGGGGTCTCGGGGCAGTGCGACCTGGCCTCACACAAGCTCACTTCCTGCATGTGGGGTTAGGGGATAGGACCAGGTCTTTACCCCAGGATTCTTCCCAGGAACCAAACCGAGGATCAGCGTGTATGGCATTGCCTTGCCACTGTCAATGGTTGTTTAGAAACTCCAAAGGGTGTGACCCGAATTGCTTGGAGCTTTGTTTTAGTTTAACTTGGCCCCAGGTTTGTCATGTCTTGAAAGCAGTTGACCTTCTGTTGCACTGAGGAGGAGAAACTTTCCAGTCCTAGAAGAGCTCTGGATCTTTCAGGGTTTCAGCTGTGGATGGAGAAGCTTCTTCATTTGTACCAAACCAACAGGGAAACTGGGGCCCAGTTAACAAGGTTTGGAAATCTCTCTGTTGGTCAGGGTGGCTGGCAGTCTGGAGGGCACTTGCTTGCCTGTTTGTGTCTCTCTTTAAAATCAGCTGGGCAAGCTGGCCAAGGGGCCGGTTTGCTAAGCACTGGGGAAAGGATGGGTTTGGGGAAGGAGAGAAGAAAGGACCAGTCCCTGCCCTCAGGCACGTCCTGCTCAGGTGCAGGTTACTAGACACAAGGCTAAAGGAACATGGTTTATGTGGAGTTCTAAGTGTGGACTTACGTGTCCTCCTGTGCCTGGCTTGAGGAGGCTGATCCTGGTGGCTTGCATCTCGACAGTCTCAGCCTGTGTGTGTAATGCCTCCCGCCACCCCTTCCCTCCCGGTCTGGGTGTCCCGGCCTCCTCCCTGTGTCTCTGCCTGTTCTGTGCACGTGCATGTCCATGCCTATCCATGCCATCAACACTCGGGGAGTCTGAGTCCTGCTGCCTGCCTGAGGCTCACCAGGCCAGCTCGGGCAGGAAGTCTGCAAGAAGCCAGGTCATCCTGGGAGCTAGGTCCGGAGACTGGGCGGTTGACTGACTGAAGCAGGTGGCTGGACTCTGTCTGACCCAGTCAGGGTTCCAAGCTGTTGCTCACCTGTGCATGCATTTGCTTTTGCTTTGTTACAAACTTGAGTCCAGCCCAGAGGCAGAAAGCAAGAATGAGATCTGATGAAAGAGTTCCATCCTACGGAATGCAGCAAAAGCCAGCTCAGCCTGCTTGCAGAGCTTAACTCGGCCCAGTGCTGAGCCCAGGGGCTGTGAGTGTGGGTTGGGGAGAAAGACCCAGAGGGGAAAGGGCCAGTCCCTGCCCTCAGGAACACCCCAGTCTGCTCTGATGTCCCAGCATTCCGTGCAAAGCAAAACAATGACAGTGATTGACGATGCACTTCTGAACACTGACTCAGATGTTCATTTCTCCTTTCCTGTGGTTGCTATGGAGAGGCTGACCCCATAGCGTGCTTTCAGGGTGTGAGGCCTGCAGCGCTCGCATGTGTCCCCACCTCCTCCCCATGCACGCTGGAGAGGGCAGGCTCGTGACCCTCGCTCTGGGCACTTACTTCTCCCTTTCCTCACGGGCTGGCTGGCAATGACTATGTGTAAACCACATAGAGAAGAAAACTATTTTTACTTTCTAAATTTAGTGTATGCCTGTGAGTGTGTGTCCAGATCCTCTGAAAATACACGAAGGAGTGGGTGGACTCCAGAGCCAAGTTCATACAATCATCTCCCAGGTCCCTGGGTCTCATCAAGTTAATGACCATCCTGGGGCCCAACCACTGGTCTTTAGACAACCACAGGCTATCACTTCTGTCCATAGACTCAAACATGTTACACGGGTTCATGAAGGAAATGGAAAAAAAAAAAACCACACACACACACACAAGGAATGCTCACAGGCTCCCTGACTCTCACCAGAAAGATCCCACATGAGAAGTTAATCACTTTCTTGAAGCTTTTGAAGCCAAAGAGGCCTGAGGGGCCCTAATACATAACACTGGATTCCAAGAGACCTTTCAGCTCTCACATCCTGGAGCAGGCTGGATGGGGACCCTGAGAGACAGATAGCAAGCTGCCTTAGGCCTCAGGGATGTGGGAGGAGGGACATTAGGGGACCCACCTGTGGTCGGCCTCTTTTTGCTGTGCTGGGAGAAACCCAGGATGGAGTGAGGTGAGGATGGAAAGGTGTAAAATGATGCATAAGTGAGAGCAGCCACGCCAAGCTGCATTTGAAGAAAGCCCATCCCTGTCATATTTGTTTATCCACCCTGTTTCTGAAATACAATTTTTCTGCCTGCTTTGAGTGACTGGCCTCTCTCCAATGATCAAACCAATTTCCTCTTGATTAGAGTGAAGAGCTAAGGGAACTGTGCTTTGCAAGTGAACTACACATTTCCGAGCAGGGTTGTAGAGTATGGTTGTGGAAGGCACACAAAATTTGACCTCTAGGCCAGAGTAGGAGATATTAGAACCTGTGTGTTCCCAGTGAACACGTGCTGTCCGGGGTTCCGTTAGCTCCAGCAAAGGTCGAAAATGTAGATATTCACTGATCTTGGGATGTTGCTATTACTCTGACCATTAGGGATCTGGAAACATGTTGAATGGGTCGATTAAGAATGGTCTTGGCAGACAAATATAATTGCCCTGAAGCCCTGCAAAAATGCCTCCTCCTCTCAGAGTCTTTGGAGTCATGTGAGTGAGATTATGTCCTAAATTTCGTTTGGTTCTTGAGAAACTAAATCATTTTGATGGAGTCTGATTGAGCCCACCTTACCCCAGATCCCACTGGGTTTTTTGTTTCTTTGTTATTGTGTATCATTGACATTGATTAGTTTTAGGCATACAACATAATCATTCGATCTATGCAAAATGATTATCACAAGTTTAGTTAACATCTATCACCCAATATAGTTACAAAAATCTGCTTGGTTTTGAAGAGCCTTGTATGTCTGAACTTCACAGAAAATTCTTTGATCTTTTCAGTAAGGACTGAAAGTAACATTTGACCTTTCCATGGTGATGTCAGGAATGGAGAGCTATGTTTAATTTGTAAATTTCTCATGTGGCCACCTTCTGTGGAATTGCGCCTTTCTTTCCCAAGAGAAAGGAGTCTCATGGGAGACAGCTGTCAGCAAGAAAGTGGAGCAAACAGGTCACTGCAGACTTTCAGACCAACTTCTTTGCAAAAGGTGGGAACCACTAAGTTGAAGGGACTCCTTCATCCCAGTGCCCAGGTGGCATGTGGTGAAGCCAATATCCTTGTGACCCTTTGGCTGGTATCAAGAAAAAAAAGAAAGAGATAGTCCGTGTTAACCTTAGTGGTGGTGGTGGTTTATTTGCTAAGTCATGTCCAACTCTTGCAACCTCATGGACTATAGCCTGCCAGGCTCCTCTGTCTATGGGATTTCCCAGGCAAGGATGCTAGAGTGGGTTGCCATTTCCTTCTCCATAGTTACATTAGGATTAAATTGGCCATTAGTAAGTAGTCGGTGACGACTAGTTAGGTGACCAGCATCATACAAGGGGGCTCAAAGGATCCCCAGGTCTCCAGCCTTTGTAATATCATTGGACATCAGAACCCAGGAAACAGAGTAATTAAATATTGCATCATGTGGAGTAGTAAATGGGGTTGAAATTGGAGTTAAGAGACTGGTGTGAGCTGAAGGAATTGGAGATTCAGGAAGGAGGGGGTTGAACGTGGAAAGGGGAAGGACCAGAAGGGTGGCTGTCCAGGCTCTCTGGGGCAGGGTGGGGAGGGTGCGGAAGGGGATGACCAGGGCACCTGACTTGATTGAAGTGTTCTAGACACATAAGAGCGTAATGTGTCATTGTATCCTTGGAGTCTGACAAACACAGGCTGAGTGGAACGCTTTAGAACTGGGTAGTGACGTGACTATGGGAGACATTTTGGAAGGAGTAAATGATAGCCCTTAGACGTGAGTTGTGAGGCGCTGGCAGAAAAAAGAGCAGATGGGTGACCCAGAGAGATGTCGGGAGCAAGCCCTGGGCTTGCAGTGTGGAACTGGCTAGAAGGACAAGGGGAGATGAAAGGAGTTTGGAAAGGCATGGCCAGAGGACAGGTGAGAGAGTCCAGGGTGCTGCGGTGAGTCTGGGAAAGGCACCCTTGGTGGTGGTGGGTGAGCACGGAGTACTGCAGGCTTGGAGGCCAGCACGTGGGCCACGGAAAGGAGCTGGCAGGAACCGGCGATGATGGCGGAAGGTTGGAGCATTTCCCTGTAAGAGGACAGTGTGCACACGAGAGCCAAAAAGCCTGGCAGGCTCCTCAGAAATGCCTTAAAACAGGGAGCTGCAGCGCGCTTAACAGAGAAAGGGAAGAGACAGCACAGGGCAAGACACTGAGAAATGCTAGAGTTTTCAGAGATCCTTAGCCACCAAGGAGGTGAGGAGTTGGGTGCCTGCAGAGGGGAGAGAGGAGAGCCCTATCAGGTGTGGAAGGAGACGGTTGTAGAGGCTGTGAAGCTCCAGTGATCTCCAGTGTGGAGCAGGTGAGCGTGACACCAAGACGCAGACTGGGAGGGAGGGTCACGTCAGATCAGTGGGAGGGAGAGGGGGAGCAGGGAGGAGGGGAAGGGGGGCCGCTGCCGTGGAGGGCCCGCTGACGTATGACTCCATGAGTCTGTGGCGGGTCTGGTCTGCGTCTGCCGCCAGCGAAGCTCACTATAAAAGCAGGAGAATGCAGTAACTGCCAAGGGGAGCCACAGCGGGCGACTGAGTCAGGTGTGGCACAGGTGGCATGGAAGGGAGGGCAGCACGGAGCCTGCGGGAGGCAGAACCCCATCGGGCCCGGAGGGCGAGAGGGTGGGCCAGGGGACGGAAGCCAAGGAGCAGATGAGAACCGAGTGCCCTGTGTCCCAGGCTCTGGCCCAGCCCCGGGGACGACAGTCCCTCCTTCAAGGAGCTCACCTTCTGAGTGGAGTGGTGAAGAGCACAGACTCAGACCAGACAGCCTGGGGTCACAGCTCAACTCTACCACTTACCCGTTCCAGGGCCAATCACTGACCTCAGCACCTCGGTTGCCTCACCTATGAAATAGGGTAATAGTACAAATGCACCTTTTTGCCTTTTCCTACTGTTCATGCGGTTCTCAAGGCAAGAATGCTGAAGAGGTTTGCCACTCCCTTCTCCAGTGGACCACGTTTTGTCAGAACTCTCCACCATGAAACATCCGTCTGGGGTGGCTCTGCACAGCATGGCTCGCGGCTTCCTTGAGTTACACAAGGCTGCAATCCATGCAATCATGGATCACGACTTAGTGACTGAACAACAAATCACCCTATGGGACTGTTGTGAGGGTTAAACTAGATGATTGTGGGAAAGTGCTTTGAGCTGTGTCAGCCCATAGGGAGTGCTTACAAGTGTAAGCTGTTAGCAGTAGTAGTAGCCAGTTGTTATAAGTGCTATGAAAAGGGCAAATTCAGTCCTGCAGATAGAGCGGCTGGGTGGGAAAGACCTCTCTGAAGAGATGACATTTGATGAGGCTGCCGTCTCATCAAATGTCTGAGCAGCAGCTGCAGAGGACCCTGAGGCAGGCGTGGGAGTGGCCAGGGGGTCTGGAGCGGACAGGGTGGTGGGAGACGAGACTGATGGAGCCCGGCGGGTCAGGACAAGGAATAGAGTTTTTCCTAATGGTACTGAGAAACACTGGAGATTGAAATGAGGTAAGCTGATCCTGTGTGGGGCCTGGAAAGACCTCTCAGATCTTGTGTGGGACGTAGCCTGTGGACGCAGGGATGAGAGGACCCTGAGGCAGGCGTGGGAGTGGCCAGGGGGTCTGGAGCGGACAGGGTGGTGGGAGACGCGACTGATGGAGCCCGGCGGGTCAGGACAAGGAATAGAGGAGTTTTTCCTAATGGTACTGAGAAACACTGGAGATTGAAATGAGGTAATCTGATCCTGTGTGGGGCCTGGAAAGACCTCTCAGATCTTGTGTGGGACGTAGCCTGTGGACGCAGGGATGGGACTCCCCCCACGGCACCTGGATCAGCGTGGTAATGGCCATGTTCTTACGGAACTTTCCAGCCCGGACTGCCTGGGCAGCCGGCAGGCAGTCTGCCTCTCTCTGGGCAGAGAGAGGGGAAGGTCTTGTTCATCAGTATCTTCGTTGTTTATTGAGACCCAGCTTGGTGCAAGGCCCTTGGCTGGACAATGAGAACACGGTAGAGACAGTTTCTCCACCCACGAGGAGCAAAGAGTAGGCCACACCTGGATACCTGCCCCGCACGATGGTGTGATGCGGAGCCTGGGGTCCAGCCTGGGGTCACGTCTCTGCTGCTGTGCGTCTTCCCTAGGAGGCCTGGAGCCTCAGCTCGGGCTGCGTGGCTCCCAGCACTCCCACCATTGCCTGGGTCTCCCAGAGGCTACTCCACTGGCTCTGCCTGCCCCGGGTTCCCTGCGGTCTCCTCTGTCCCTGATCCTGTCCTCCAAGTCGTGGTTTCCGTGGAAGGCTGCATCTTTTCTTCTTCAGTCCATAGACAGGAAGAGGGCAGGTGACTCCTATGCATCCCACCCCTTCTCATCTCTACCCTCAGTCCTGGCTCCTCCAGGACACCGTCAGACGTGCCTCCGGTCTCCAGGCCCACGCAGCCTGCCCCTGGAGTCATGAAGGGGTCTCCCACCTTGAGACAGGCCTCCACGTGTCTAGGCAGCGATGGCAAGGGGCCGTCTGTCACAGGGGTCTCTGCGTGTGGTGGAGTGGCGTGGGGTGTGCTGAAGGCATGGCCCCTCCACTGGCCCATCGGAGGTGCCCATGCTGGGACATCTTTGCTGCTAGCCTCAGTGCTGTTGGAGAGACACGAGGGAGCACAGGGCACCCTGGACTGCACCGCGCCCAGGTCCCGCTTCAGGGAAGGCCGACTGGCTGCTAGGACAGGTCTCTGTCACAGTGTCTGTGCTGGCCGGCAAAGGTGTTCCTCCAGGGTTGTGCGTGTGACCACGGCCCCCGTTCCTGGGTGGGCAGCGAGCCAGCTCAGCCCGGCTCATCCACAGAGAGTCACAGTCAATCCCTGGCCTTCCCTCCTTCCCCACCAGGCTGTGCCCCGCCAGTGTGCTTGCAAGAATGCCAGTGCCTCAAGCTTAGGACAGTTCTCTTCCCAAAGGGCCTGCTCAGCCTTCTGCTGCTTATTCTGTTCCCTCTACTCCTTCCTTCTTGGTGCCTCTTTTCTGACCTTTGGCCCTTGCCTTTTCATCCCTGTAGCGGGGTGGTTTGAGCCAGAGGGCTGCTGGGTGGTAGCAGTAGGCTGCAGAAGGAAGCTGGCCATGAAATAGCCGAAATTCTCCCTTCACCTTGCCTGCCGCCTTGTGAACCATTCATTCATGTGTGTGCCTCTGGCCCTCCCCCACAGCCTACACCAACAACCAGGCGGACATTGCCACCCAGGGCTGGTTCATCGGCCTCATGTGTGCCATCGCCCTGCTGGTGCTGATCCTGCTGATCGTCTGTTTCATCAAGAGGAGTCGTGGCGGCAAGTACCCCGGTAAGATGTGTCCGAGGAGCCGGCTTCGGGGACGGGGCCAGCAGGCTCTCCTGTGAGTCGCCATTCTCTCAGCAAGCACAGCCCTTCCCCAGGCTGGGGCGAATGGTCCTTTCGCCTGTTCTGTGCACCACAGAGTTGCCAGAAAGCACTTGAGTTAATTAAGCTCCCCTGAGGTGGGGGGATGGAGCAGGACACCGTCAGACGTGCCTCCGGTCTCCAGGCCCACGCAGCCTGCCCCTGGAGTCATGAAGGGGTCTCCCACCTTGAGACAGGCCTCCACGTGTCTAGGCAGCGATGGCAAGGGGCCGTCTGTCACAGGGGTCTCTGCGTGTGGTGGAGTGGCGTGGGGTGTGCTGAAGGCATGGCCCCTCCACTGGCCCATCGGAGGTGCCCATGCTGGGACATCTTTGCTGCTAGCCTCAGTGCTGTTGGAGAGACACGAGGGAGCACAGGGCACCCTGGACTGCACCGCGCCCAGGTCCCGCTTCAGGGAAGGCCGACTGGCTGCTAGGACAGGTCTCTGTCACAGTGTCTGTGCTGGCCGGCAAAGGTGTTCCTCCAGGGTTGTGCGTGTGACCACGGCCCCCGTTCCTGGGTGGGCAGCGAGCCAGCTCAGCCCGGCTCATCCACAGAGAGTCACAGTCAATCCCTGGCCTTCCCTCCTTCCCCACCAGGCTGTGCCCCGCCAGTGTGCTTGCAAGAATGCCAGTGCCTCAAGCTTAGGACAGTTCTCTTCCCAAAGGGCCTGCTCAGCCTTCTGCTGCTTATTCTGTTCCCTCTACTCCTTCCTTCTTGGTGCCTCTTTTCTGACCTTTGGCCCTTGCCTTTTCATCCCTGTAGCGGGGTGGTTTGAGCCAGAGGGCTGCTGGGTGGTAGCAGTAGGCTGCAGAAGGAAGCTGGCCATGAAATAGCCGAAATTCTCCCTTCACCTTGCCTGCCGCCTTGTGAACCATTCATTCATGTGTGTGCCTCTGGCCCTCCCCCACAGCCTACACCAACAACCAGGCGGACATTGCCACCCAGGGCTGGTTCATCGGCCTCATGTGTGCCATCGCCCTGCTGGTGCTGATCCTGCTGATCGTCTGCTTCATCAAGAGGAGTCGTGGCGGCAAGTACCCCGGTAAGATGTGTCCGAGGAGCCGGCTTCGGGGACGGGGCCAGCAGGCTCTCCTGTGAGTCGCCATTCTCTCAGCAAGCACAGCCCTTCCCCAGGCTGGGGCGAATGGTCCTTTCGCCTGTTCTGTGCACCACAGAGTTGCCAGAAAGCACTTGAGTTAATTAAGCTCCCCTGAGGTGGGGGGATGGAGCTGTCTAAGCAGCCAGAGAGGGGGTGGAAGGAACCCTGTCTCCCATTAAGAGTGACCCTCCCTCCCCTGGACTCACCACCCATCTGCTCAGTAATTGGCTTTTTTCAGCCTGAATCTCATTAGGATCCTGTCTCCCAGTGAAGGAGAAAGGAGAGATGCTTTTCTGTAACCATGAGAGAGAGAGGCTGGAGGGAGGAGAGGTCTGGATGGAAGAAGCACACACATGAGAGAGGCCGTGGAGCTGGGCACTCAGCACGGGCGGCAGGGTTGCAATCACAATACCTCAACAGGGGGGCAGATGGCCCTATATGAGGAGCAGGCAGAGGCTGGGGGGTAGGTTGACCGAGAGGAACCCCACCCCTCGCTAGTCCTTAAAGGGCTTTGGGCTTTTCTTTGAGTCCCAGAGAGGTACTTCTGTGGCCTGAAGATCCTCCAGCCCAGACAAACCAAGGTCAAGGACAAGGACCTCTGGCTTTTTTGTTTCTGGAAATATTGATTGTTTTTCAAACAGGGACAAGAAAGCCATCTGTCTGCGATGGGGTGGGGAGGGTGCCAGGAGACAGGATAATGGATGACCCTGAGAGCGAAAGTCCAGCTGGACTGCAGGATGAAATTGTTCCCTGCCCCCAGAGCCATCACCAGACACACCCTGAGCTCTCCAAGTGCTGGCTTCTCCCCATCTCTGTGAACAAGTCCTTCTCCACGGTCTCCTAAAACTCAGCTCAGAGAGAGGAGATTCTGTTTTCTTTTCTTCCTCTGGCCCACGTGCTCTCAGACCCTAGGATTCTAAAGGACTCCTTCAAGTCGGGAAAGGCAGGAAATTATACTTCATTATTGGTGAATGATGGAGAGGGAGATGGCAGTCCACTCCAGTATTCTTGCCTGGAGAATCCCCATGGACAGAGGAGCCTGGCGGGCTGCAGTCCATGGGGTCGCAAAGAGTTGGACATGGCTGAGCTGCTTAGCGCTTAGCGTGCACACTGGTGAGCGAGTCCTTCACTTTGTCGTGTGGGTTGGGATTGTTTTTCTTCTGTAAGAAAGACTGAGGAAGGGCGGCCCTTCTGATCTCACTCCTTGTTCCAGGTGGAACTGGGACACCTGAGAACTGATCAGATAACTCTGGACCCTCCTCTGCCCATTTCAGAAAGTTCTTCTTACAGTTAAGCCCCTTTCCTTACATCAGAGGATGAATGAACCGGGAGCCGTGAGACCGGGGCTCCAGTGTCCATTCAACACTTCGTTTAGTTTCTGATTGTTAGGTGACACCTTCCAGGCCTCAGCTTCCCTCCGCTAAAATAGGGGCGGTTATCCTGCCTTGTCCTCAGAAAGAAGCACAGCCATTCACCCAAGTGTCTGCAGTGTACCAGTCCTTGTGCTGGTGCAGAGGATTCTAGAAGGAGAAGGGACCGCTCCGTCAAGGACAGGGCAGCTGGTGCAGTAGGAGGGTCACAGCAGGAGACGGCCTGGGAGGAGTGCTGGCCCTTCGCGGGGCGGAGTGGGGAAGGGTACAAGTGGGGTCCCAGTTAGGGGAGCACCTTCCATTCCAGAGGTGTGTGCAGCGTGTCCTCTCTGCCCAGGGCACTCTCCTAGGAGCTTTGAAGAGACACACAGGCCCCACCCTCAAGGAAAGAACTGGCGTTCTGTTATGGACAACATAAATGTGCACAAGTAATTGTAACGCAGGATTGACAAAGGTGCCAAGGAATTCCCTGACAATCCAGTGGTTAGGACTCCATGCTAAGGAGTGCAGGAGGCATGGATTGGAGCCCTGTTCAGGGAACTAAGATCTCGCCCGCCACACAGTGTGGCAAAAAAAAAAAAAAAAGAAAGTTGGCCAAGGATAGGACAGCGTCCAGGTGTTTGGGGAAGACCTCATGGAGAGGCTGAGGCGAGCCAGGTTGGGGAAGATTCCAGGGGTCAGTGGAGATGATGGGGAGGAGGCGGTGGAAATAGCTTGAAACCTGCTTAAATGCGGGAGGCAAGAACCAGAGGGCGTGGGTGGTGCTGTATTGAGAGAGAGAGGTATTGAACCCAGAGGCAGTGTCTTTGGCTGTTCCTTTGGAGCCAGTCATCACCTCTGTGTCTTTGTTTCTCTTCCTGACCAAGTACGAGAAAAGAAGGATGTGCCCCTTGGCCCTGAAGACCCCAAAGAAGAGGATGGCTCCTTTGATTACAGGTGGGCGGTCCCCTTCACCCCTGCACACGCACAGCACCCCTCTCTGCTGGGTTCTCCTTCCTGCCCTCAGGGCTGGCAGCTGGGCTCAGAGGCCGCCTCGTGTCCTCCCATCACCTCTGCCTGTGGCGGGAGCACCACCCAACACACACTCATTTGATGAACAGCCTTTTATTCACCCAGCTGCACCACTCAGGTTTACTCTGTTCTTTGTACGTAGGCTTCCGCCTTTTTGCTCTGAAAGCGAGCCCCAGGCTCCCTCTTGCTGTGAAATGAGCTCTTCTCTCAGCTTCCCATCTGCCTGTACCCTACCCCAGCCCTGAAAACGATGATGGCACGGGGAAGTTGTATTATATTTGAGATTCAACTACAGGAGGGTGAAGGGAGCAATGTTCTGGGCCTTCCCCTCCGGACCTAGAATGACGTCTCTGGGCTGCAGCCTGGAATGGGCCTTGGACAGCATTTGGTCCGGCGCCCATGTCCCCAGTGAGAGGACCAAGGCCCGGACTAGGAAGTGGCCTGGCCCAGCCTCATGCGCTCCCCACTGTGCACTGGCATGGAACTGGGGAGGCCGGGGCCCAGCATCCGGCTACTGCCCTTGTCCTGCGCCTGTGCTCCCGCTCAGGTCTGGACGGGCCTTTGTATCTGGCTTAACAGAACTGCCATCTGTCCATTTTAATGGCAAGTGTGCTTTGAGCAAAGGACTAGTGCAGAATGAGTCCTGGAGGTCCCATTCCCTGGCCAGGCGCGATGGGAGGAAGTGCTCAGAGCAGAGCCCACCCCAACCCGATCTCTCGGCCAGGCCACCCCATCGTCCTCTGACCTCTCCTTAGCCAGCCTTGGGCCTCTGCCATGCTGCCAGTCAGCAGCCTCTCAGACAGGATCAGATCAACGGGCAGCAGAGCCGCTGCCCACACAGGAGCTGTAGGCCTCAGCTTCCCCTCTGCCTGTACCCCACCCTAGCCCTGAAAATGGTGATGACACGGGGAAGTTGTATTGTGTTTGAGACTCAGCTGGGTGAGGGATGAAGGGAGCAGTGTTCTGGGCCTTTCCCTCAGGACCTAGAATGACATCTCTGGGCTGCAGCCTGGAATGGGCCTTGGACAGCATTTGATCCAGTGCCCATGTCCCAAACGAGAGGACCAAGGCCCAGGCTGGGGAGTGTCTGCGCCTTATAAACTGTCTATCCGTCCACTCTCTGCATCCTCATAAGCCTCCCAAAGGGCAAGTGTGAGACGCCCTTCCCCGACGGCCTCAGCACCCCTCGTGGGGCCCAGCTTCCCCGTGGGCCGAGGGTCCTTCTCTGGCCATGAGTCCCAGAGAGCCTGGGCCTTCTCTCCCCAGACCCTCAGTGCATCCCCGAGGTGGCGTGAGGGGCGGGCCCAGGGACCTGTGCTCGGAGAAGCCGCTTCCTTGGGCACCTCTCCTCCCAGACACCACAGTTGCTGGGTGAAAGCGTCTGCTTCCTCCCCACTCCCACTCCCAGCCCCACTGACTCTGAGGCTGGAGACACAAATACTGGTGCATGCACACACGGACTTACACAGCACACAATGTGCACACACTCACGTGTGCACATGCACACCCCTTGGCTGTGGCTCTGGGGGGCCTGCAGCATCCATCCTGGGGCCCCACTTGGATGAGTCCAAGAGTCGGAAGTTGGAAAGGGCGAAAATCAGTATGTTAGAGGACTTTGGTCCAAGGACCCGCCCTGTCGGACCCCACGCCCGAGCGGGACGACGTCTGGGACTCCCCTGCCCAGTGCCTCTCTGGTGGGGCTCTCTCTGCTTCTCTCTTCCTGGTCTGTCCGCCTGGTCCTCAGAGGTCTTCTGGAAGGGAGGCGAACGGGTGCCGAGACCACGAGGTCACAGTCCTTTCCTGGATGTAGGTCTTTCCCCACAAGAACCTGACACGGTGAAGACCTCTCCCACTGTCACATGCCCACTGGGCCAGCCTGTCCAGAGTGCCTGCATGTAGCTTGGGGGCCTGGAGTTCACAAGAATCACACAGACACAGTCATCACGGCCCGGCAGCGGGGGTGGAGAGCCCCGGGAGANCAGTCCTTTCCTGGATGTAGGTCTTTCCCCACAAGAACCTGACACGGTGAAGACCTCTCCCACTGTCACATGCCCACTGGGCCAGCCTGTCCAGAGTGCCTGCATGTAGCTTGGGGGCCTGGAGTTCACAAGAATCACACAGACACAGTCATCACGGCCCGGCAGCGGGGGTGGAGAGCCCCGGGAGAGGGTGCCTGTGAAACAGAGTGGCAAGTGGGCTAAGGAGCTTGGTCATTAGAATCTGCTGGTTTTCAAAACATGAATTTCACCCCCTGAACAAAGATAATGTAACCCCGGAGGCCCACTTCCCTCTCAGCTGCCCCTCCTGCAGCCCTGCCATCAGTTAGGCCAGGAGACAGGGCCACTGTCGCTCGGCGCGCAGCGGGGGTGCCTCGCTCGGCGCGGCGGGGGTGGGCTGCTAGCTTCCCACCTGCTGGTGCCCAGCTCCTGTGCTCTGGTTCGCAGTCCTCCCCGCCCCTGGCAGCTGCCTGTGCCCAGTGCTAAGGCAAGAACTCCCTTCCCACTCTAGTGACAATCCAGACAGTGCCACAAGCCCGGGGACGGCTAGGTGTGGCCTGGGGCCGAGGAGCGGGCTGCGGGGTGTCTGCTCAGCCTGCTGTGTTCCTGCCTGCCGGGACCTCTCTCCTCTGAAGTGCAGCATCTGGTCCCCGCCTCGGGGGACGGGATGCAGTGCCAGAGCAGATGCCCGCCCCCTCCGGGTGTCTCCCTCCCTGGGGGCACAGCAGGCACCCCAGCAGGCAGATGCCACTGTAATGACCAGCTCTCTCTGCATGAGAGGAACTTAAGGGCAGGGCCTGCAGAGCCTCCGAGGGAGCTGGGCACAGTCCTCCGCGCCTGGCTAGTTTTGTCTCTGATTGCCGGCCCTCCTGTCTCATCCGCACACCCTCCCGCCTCCCTCCACTCGCCCTGAAACCAGCACCTTTCTGTGGATAAACCAGAGCTAAGGGGAACACCGCCAAGAAAGAGAAGAGGAAAGGCAGGGAGGGGTTTGTCTCTCTCAGGCTCGGACTCTCGCTTCTTGCCAAGGGCAGTCTTTCCAGAGAGAGATACACATCACAGAGTCAGAGCTATTTGAACCTTCTTGATGGCAGGACTAAGGCCCAATGAAAAGGGAAGGGCTTTCCCAAAGCCGCAGGGACACGGGACCAGAACTCAGAGTCCTTAACCCCTTTCTTTGACCCTTCCTGTCCCCGCTGGTCCACAAGCAGTCCCCTCTGCCTCCTGGCGGGGTAGCTGCTTCTGGCTGCTTCCACCCTAGAGAGCCAGCAGCCCGGCCTCACAGAAAAGACCCCCGCCCAGGCGTCCAGGAGTGTGGGCCCATCCTGGCATCCTGGCCCAGCACCACCCTGCCCCTCTGCCCTAGAGAAGTGTCCTCTCTTGGCCTCAGCTTCCCTCTGCAGACCTGGCCAGACAGGGCTAGCAAGTGAGGGCTGTCTGGGTCCTCCTGGGGCCCGGTCCTCCGGGCAGCGAGAGGCTGGAGGCCCTCTCCGTCCCGGCTGGGGTGCGGGTGGCACTGAGTAGACTGGCTCTGACCCTGTCTCTCCCCGTCCAGTGACGAGGACAACAAGCCCCTGCAGGGCAGCCAGACGTCCCTGGACGGCACCATCAAGCAGCAGGAGAGCGACGACAGCCTGGTGGACTACGGCGAGGGCGGCGAGGGCCAGTTCAACGAGGACGGCTCCTTCATCGGCCAGTACACGGTCAAGAAGGACAAGGAGGAGACGGAAGGCAACGAGAGCTCGGAGGCCACGTCGCCGGTCAACGCCATCTATTCCCTGGCCTGACGGAGCTCTGCAGGCACAGCCGCTGCTCTGCAAGCAGGAGGGGAGGGGGAGAGAGCCGCCGCAGACCTGCCCCAGAGCCGCTGCCGCCGCCTTCAGGGGCGGGGACAGCATGCGAGGCTGCCGAGCTGTGAGGGCAAGCCCCCTCCCGATGACCCCCCTCCCCGGTGCCCCCTGGGGGCAAGCTGCTGCCTCGGCTCAGCTCCGCCGGAGGGAGCCCCGGTCTCGCCCAGCCCCACGGTCACCCCAGGCCTAAGCCACACTGCCCGCCCCGACCTCCGCACACACACTCACCAGGTTTCCGCTGGTTACAGTCCTCGTTGTCTCTGTTTTTGCTGTGAGTCTTCCCCCTCCAGACCCAACGTGTCCATTCTCTATTCCTTTTGAAGAAATGTCCCTGGAAAAAGAAACGATAGGCGGATTCTCCCCCAGGAAACTGCAAAGATAAGCAAGAAGGACTGATCTGTGAGCGAACGTAGAGAAGAGCTATAGTATTCAAACCGCCGCTGGGCCCATGTATTTCCCAAGGATGCCTTTCTCTTCACACGCCTCCCCGGGCCCCCAACCCCTCCGCCTCAACCTTGTCAGCTGCTGAGCTGGGCTTGGCGCCTTTCTGGGAAACGACAGTATTTTTGGCAGGGAGGGAGAGGGGGGTCAGGCCTCCTCGCCTGGCTCTGGTTCAGCTGTGGGGGTGGGCTTACCTCTTGCTCCTCGCCCTCACCCTGGCCCTTGCTCTGGAGTATCCGAGACAAAAGCCGTGCCGACTGAAGGCATCTGAGGAACAGGAGTGTGCACCAAGGCGAAGGACTTCAGCTCCGGTGACCATGTACCTCAAGCAGAAGGAAGCCAGGCGTCTGATCCCTGGGGAGCTGTGCCCACCTCAAGAGAGAAGGGAAGGGCTGGGTTTGGACTGCCTTCTTCCTCATCAGTGAGACTCAGACTGTGGGGCAGAGGACCATGCCCCCCGCATCCAGGGTGGGGGCTGCCCCCCACCGGGTCAGGGTCTATGCTGCTGCCCCCCTAGGAGACGGACCCCACGATGCAAAGGCTGTGCTGGTGTGCCTGGGGGTGGATCTGCACTCCCCTTGCGTGTCTGGCAGGTAGCCTCTCCTAGGTCGGCTTTGTGTGACAGTGAATCTGGCATTTTATGGTGTTGCATGGGGCGCGGCTACCCCCAGGACCGAGCCTGCGTGTCCGTTCCTTAGGGTGTGCACGATCAGGAGCCCCCGCAGGACCGCGGTACTCGGTGCTGCAGAGCAGGGCCCGGCAGCGCTCTTCGTATGCCTTACGCAGCTCTGACCTGTCCCTGCAGTTCCCAGCTCCGCAGCCCCTCCCCGCAAGCCTTGAAGCCTCCAGTGACACCTGTCTCGAGAGCGGGGTGGCCTATGCAAGCGTCCCAGCAGCCACTCAAAATGTGCCCCGGATGGAGACACTTGAAGACCTGCGGTTCTCAGAGACCCAGGGCTCTGTCTTCATCCTCCCCACCTATTCCATTTTGAAACCAAAGGTACCTAGCCTCAGAGAGAGAGACCTTGAGCCTAAGGGTAGCCCTTCAGCTGTTGCTGCAGCTAGAGTTGCTTTTAGGAGAGTGGAGCTGACCCCCAGAGTGGACCGCCTGCCACGACACAGCCTCCGCCGGCTGCTTGCCAGGGCACCTGGGCAGGAGCAGCACTGTGTCCTTCAGAGACATTTAAGCCTCGTTTGCCACATATTTAAGCCACAAAGGTATTAGCAATGCTTGAGTCACTTACCAGTCAGTTGAAGGTCAAGCCCCTAGACACATGTACTCTGTCTGAAGATAAGAAAAGGTAGCCCCATGCTGCACCAGCTGTGCTGTTTGAACTGGAGGGCAGGCAGCTCTCCACTGGCCCGGGCCACGGGAGGTGTGCGGGCAGGAGGCCAGGGCGGGCTCTCGTTAGAGGGACAGGGTGACCGGCAGGAGCTGAGGAGCTGGCTCAGGGGTGCCTTCCTGAGCGTTCACCCCCTACCTGCCTGAATGCCGCTGGGCGTTCCCAGAGCCTGGGCAGGGAATGGCAGAGAGGTGTGCCTGTGAGCTGGATTTCTGGGGAACACTCTGGATGTGAGCAGAGCAGTCGTTTCTCAGGCCTTCACTCCATATCACACTGTCCACACTCACTGCGCGGGAAGCAAGCTCTGCAAGCAAGGTGGACGGTGAGCTGTCATCACACCATCCCCCTGCCTCAGGAAAGCCCTTCACACGGCCAATGACGGGAAGGGGCTCTGCTCCCGGGGGGTCTTGGGGAATGGTGACCCCTCAGCCTGTCTCCATGTCCGGCCAGGCTTGCCCCCTCGTGTGTGAAGGCAGTGCCACCAGCCCCCTTGCGCGCTGTTGTGCTGAGAGCCACACACCCCATGACCGCCGCCCTCCTGGCAGGTGGGGGCTAGGTCGACCCCGAGTGAAGACGGCAGGGGCCCAGAGGGCTGTGTGGGCCGGAGGGTTAGGCCGAGGAGAGTGCATCTCCCGTGGATCCCACGCCAGAGCCCACCCAGCTCAGCTGGAGAGCAGTATTGTCCAGCACTCCCTGCCAAGCAGGGTGCTCAAGAGCCACCCTGAACATACCCACCGCGACGCCAGGAGAGCTCCAGCGCTGGTGCTTCGGCCTGCCTGGCCGGGGGCAGGGGAGGGGGCGAAAGTGTAGGCCATTTCTGGCTCCGGAAATCCCTGGCCAGAGCCCCCATCCCCCCTTGGGGCTCAGCCATGGCGCCTCCTGCTCTCAGCCATCCGGCCATCCCTCTGCTCCGCAGATGCTCGGGAGCAGCTGGCCTGAGCCCTGGAGACCGTGGTGACGGGCAGCCGCGGCCCCTATCATCAGCGTGGAGCCTCGTGACAGGCGGTGTTGACGGGAGCGCTCTGCGTGCTCGAGCCACCCGTGGCTCCAGGTTGAAGGGAAGGTCCTTGCGGGGATAGCTCACTTACCCAGGCCGGGCCAGACAGGAGCGGTCCTCCCGGGCCGCTCTGCTCCGCGCTTGGGGCAGGCTGCTTGACTTGTCTGTATTTCGGTGCCTCTCTCTCCCCTAGTCAGTCCCTCTGAAAACCTGTCCCCACAGAGGGGCATGTGCCCAGCTAAAGGAGCGAGTGCCAATCTCTAGGGAGCACACCCCTGCAGGGAGGGGGGACAGTGCCTGCCCCTTGGCTGGGGTCGTGGTGAACAGGCCCCTTCGCCCCTTGCCTTGCTTTTGAGGAAATGGTTGAGCTTACACTTGTCCCCTGGCCATTGCCTTGGCCCCCTTCCCAGCAAGTCCCGAGGCCTAGAGAAACGTTCGCCTGTCCAAGAGGCTGCTGGAGTCAGGACTGCTCACCCCACGAGGACATCTGTGGTCTGGGCCCAGAGAGTACCCTTGTGGTTTCCCTGAACACAATTAGCCTTAGAAGAGGGCTGGAAACAGATCCGTGGGTGTTTGTGGCTTTTCCAGCCAAGGGAGGGCCGCCCCTGCTCACACTCAGCACCCGCACGGACATGCACACACAGCAGGCCGAGGCTCCGTCGCCGGGTAGCGCTTTCAGGAGGAACAGTACAGAGCATGACCTGGTCTGGAAGAGGCTGAGTCCACTCCCAGACGCGGAGATGAAATGTGAAGGGCTGTGGGGAAGTGTGTCAGAAGTGTCGGGGCAGCGGTAGGAGGCTGCCCACGCTGGACCCCGTCTGGGCGATTCCAGTGGGCAAACCCAGGACAGAGTCTGATCCAAAGGAGAGGGCGTTCTCCCCGGGAACAGCACGGGCCGCAGCTCGCCAAGGCTCCTGGAGCCCTCTGCAGGGTCAGGGCCGAGTCACAGAGCATCCCCAAAAGCCGAGTGAGGAGAGCGGTGGGGGTTTCCCACCCTCGCCCGTCTCTGCGAGGCTGCTCCGCTAAGGGCTGAAGGGAGGCTTCCTGGCCTCTCAGCTCGGGGGCGGGAGGGCATCTCCACGGGAGGACACAGCACACGCTCCGTCTGCGATGCCTTGATCACTCCGCCAGCAGCACGTACACCCCAGCCCGTGCTGTGATTCAGTCCCTGGGAAAGAAACCTCCCTGCAGATCCTGGTTGATCACTAGGTGGTGGGCTTAAGAGGTGCATAGAGGGAGATCCTTGATTAAAATAAATCAGAGGAGTCAACAAATAAAGCAAAGAGCTTGAAATTACAGGAGGACACTCAGTGGCCTTTGCAGAGCCCAAGTCCTGGGCAGCCCTCTTTAGGACAGGCAGGGGCAACCTGTGGGAGTTCACGCCGAACTATGGCTGTGCCCAGCCTGCCCAGCTTACCCTCCCTCCACCACTGAGAACGGGTTCTGAGAAGGGATGGGGAGAGGAGGACAGCCATCCAGGGAAGCCGCCAGACCCCACCACACGGCGTCTCAGGCCAAAACCAGTGCCCCCTACCGGTCTATTAGTATTAAATGGTGGTTTCATCATAATAAGGATGGAAATGAAATAATAGGTACAAAGGTGTCTAGCTTAAACAGGATCAATTTCAACATGGAGGGGAACCACAGAGCTGATCTGATTGAAATGACTCATTGTACGGTAAAATCCAGAGAGGGGAAGGGACTGTCTGCAGTCACACAGCTGGTAAATTGAGGTGAGATCCAGCCTTGAACTCGGGCCCTCTGACTCCTCGTCCAGTGTTCTTTCATCTCGGCACAGCTGGAGACAGTGGTGTTCCTGCCTTGGACACAGTGATGTTACTTAAGATCTGGCCCACATTCTTTTCTGCTTCTCCCACATGCCCTTATACCTCCACAAATGAAATCACAGGATTTTTCTGAGTCCCAGATCAGTATGCCAGCCCATGGTGAACGGGTTGTGCTGTTCAGGAGAAGAGGGACCAGCTGATTGGTGCTTGTCACCACGAAGCTCTCCCCTCGGGTGGCATCTCTTGCCTCATGATGCATCAGGCCCCCAGCATACTGTGTCCCTGCGAGAGGGGCCTGGCGGGCTCTGTCCCCTCCACCCTGGCTGCAGGGCGCTGAGGGGGAGCAGGGCCGCGGAAGTTCTGCCCCTGGATCCACCGGGCTGGAGTGCAGCACATGCAAAGACTTCAGTGAAGCAATAAACACAAAACTCTGGGAGAAGAAATCCGGAGTTTTGTGCATGTCTCTTGTTTCTCTTTCAAAGAGGATGCAGGTCGGATGACTGCCCTGCTCTCCTTTCTGACTCCCAGATTCAGTGTCCTCAGTCAGCTGTCCCCGCCCGGCTCCCAGCTCTGTGCCAGCCTCGCGCCCTCCTGCTCTGAGCACCGGTCGCCTGTGACGTGGCTGCCCCTCCCTCCCCCACGCTGGGCCCTAGGGACCTCTGGCCCTGCAGCCTCCCCAGCACACACATTTTCCACTTTGTTCCGTTCAGCGGGGAAATCCTTTCCAAATGTCTCCATCCCTCCCCACATACCCACATGCCCACAAGTTGGTCTGATCTTTTTTTTCCCATTGGTTAAATATTTTAACTCACCAAGGCACACCTTGTTTTAACCCCTCTCACATCGTGTTCTTTCATTTTTTCGAGTTATTTTGCATTAACCAACGTTGTCAGCGACAGATGCGTATCTGAGGGTGTCATACTCGACCTTCAGCAGGGAAAGCTTCTGGGCCGTAGTGGACCATCTAATATGTGGACTTATAAACTGACTGCATGAACAATGGAAAGGCCAAATTATTCAGAATTTTTTTTTGAATTACTGTAAAAAAAAAAAACTGATTTCTTTTGTATAGAGAACACTAAACGTATAATAAAAGTTGTTCACAATGGACTCTGGCCATGTAATTTGCTCAATTTCCTTAGTTTCCTAGGAGAGGTATATTTGGGGGTTAATGACAGAAATGAATCACAGGGGACGTCCCTGGTGGTCCAGTGGTTACGGATCCACCTGCCAATGCAGGGGACACAGATTTGACGCCTGGTCCAGGAAGATCCTACATGCTGCAGGGCAACTAAGCCTGTGAGCCACTTATGCCAGCCCAAACCCCAGAGCCCGTGCCCGGCAATGGGAAGGCCCGCCCCCACCCAGTGAGACCCGCAACCACGAAGACCCGGTGCAGCCAAAATACATTTTAAAAGAATAAAAATGTAATTATATATAAAAAGAAATGACTCATAGGGTTTTTCACGGGCATTAGGCAGCATGCACACAGAATTCTGTGATAGCAGCCCCTGTCTTGTCTTTCTTCATCTGCCTGCACTGAGTCAGTGGTGGAACGTGGGATCTCTGATCTTCATAGCAGCGTGCAGGATCTAGTTCTCTGACCAGGGGTTGATCCCGGGCCTCCTGCCTGCAGAATGTGAAGTCTTAGCCATTGGGCCACCAGGGCAGTCCCACCGGACCCCGTTTTGAAGCTGGTCATATCCTGGCACAGTCTGTGTTTTCAGTGTAGACGGAGAGGCACAGAAACATGCTCCGTCGTGGAGACACTGCTGACTCCCTGCAGCTGCCAGCCTGCTGCTGCACCCCCGCCTCTAGAGGAGCACCGGGCAGGGGTGGGGTGGGGGTGGGGGGACTGCCTGCTGGCCGCTGCGCCCGCGCAGCCCTGCCCTGAGATGGAAGAGCCCCCATCGCATGCCTGGCCTGGTATCTGCTGCAATGTCATATTGTTGAATTTTAAAGCTCAATATTAAATATTGTTGAAAGAATGAATTAAACTGCTTGCGATGAACCAAAAGCCCCTCCTAATAGACTCAAAGGCTGTCTGTGACCCAGGGAGCCCAGGGCTAGTGCTCTGTGACAACCTAGAAGGGTGGACAGGGTGGGAGGTGGGAGGGAGATTGAAGAGGACGCAGCATAAGCATACTTAGGGCTGATTCAAGTTGGCGTATGACAGAAGCCATCACAATATTGTAATTATCCTCCAACTGAAAATAAAATTAAATTTGAAACAAATAGACTCAAAGGAATATCAACCAATGAGCAAAGAGAGAAGGGAAGGAGCCAGAGAGGCCCCTGCCGGCGAGGAACACTGCACCAGCTCCACCGCGCCTCCCTTCCTTTTCTTTGGCCCACGGCAGTGCGCTTTTTCCCTGAGGAGTGGCTTCAGACCATCACCAGGCAGGGTGGATGATGAGGGATGCAGCCAGACTTTGTCAGCCCCTTCCCTTTCCTCAGGACAGTGTGGGCATAGAGCGGCTCTGCTTGTGCAGAAAGGTAACTAGTGGTTTATGGGCAGTAATGGGAAATATAGGCAAAAAAGTTCCCCTGCAAGTGGAGACCCAAATCTCTGGGACAAAGAACCTCCAAGTTCCAAGCCACTGGTATTTATTCTTCCCTCAGAAAAGATCATTGACTTGAGGGGTTACTGCTTCACTAGATTAAAATAAGAACGTATTTCCAGGTCTAGCTCTGTCTGACTAACCCATTGGGTTTACCACACACCACTTCTGAGCTTCCCTGTGCACTTGTTGTAATGCAAGAAAGATCTTATCATTCTCACGTTCACAAACTATCTCGGAAATTTGCTCCTTGTGTTCAGTTGCACTGCCCCCAGCATTAGTCCGCGGCCTCATGCTGAACTGACAGTGTCCTTGCCAAGAGTGTTGCCTACTCCCTCTTGAAACTGTAGCCAAAAGATCTAAAACACAAAGCTGATCATGTCACGCCTTTATTTGAAAACTTCAAGTTTGCTACAATAAGATAAAGTCTAAACTCCTTGGTTTGACATGTTAGGTCTTTCATGATCTGACCCTTACCTCTGCAGTCTTATTTCTACTTTCACTATCCTTCTCGCATACTCTAAATTCTAGCCATTTCAAGCTATTTCTAGTGCCTTTGACACGCAATTTCGCAGACTTCTCAATTTCGGCAATTTAATTCCCCTCAAAAAGCACCTATTAATACCTTTTTCTGGACCGGTTAATGACATAAAATAAGTAGGATAGATTTCCAGTCCTCAGGAAACTCAGACTATCAAGGGAGACGACCAGGTAAGCAAAAGCAATGTGACAATGTCCAGGACAATGGGCTAAATAACTGTGGATTCAATAAATGAATTATCATCAAAAGTTGGCAGGCTTGGAATACTCTCCTCTCAACTTTACAGACACCTGTCCAACCGGATAATTCAAAATCTGATGCTCACAATCAGGCCTTGAAACACCTAATTCCAGGCTCTTTTATCTTTCCCAAATCTCTCTAACCACCTTTTCCCCTACAGATCATCTCAGCTCCTCAAAGACAGGCTGTGGCCTCCGTGCTGGGTCACACGTCCTTAACAAGATGTGCAGGGGACACTGTCTCAGGAAGTCCTCCCTGATTCTGCTGTGGCCACACGAGCACACATGCACGCACGCACACACACACACACCCCTGTGCGTGCACACACACACACGTGCGCACCCACACACACACAGTGCAGTCTGGTTAAGATTCCCTTTCTATGCCCCCAGAACACCTATTTCACATTTCTCCCAGGGGCTTAGCATACAACACTTATTTTCTGCTTCTTTCACTAAATGATGAACAGCCTGAATTAATATCATTTTTTCACCTCTGTATCCGCAGGCCAGCCTGGCACACAGTAAGGACAGAATGAATGTGGATGAATGAATGACATGGCTGTGCCTTTGAAGGAAAGAAGTAGCCAGGTGAATTCGAAACTTTGGTGCCATACTTTTGGATATTTGGATTTTGGACTTGGATATATTTGGGGGGTCCACTGGCCCACTTTTAGAGCAGGAACCCCACTCAAGAGCACAGAAGTAGAGAGATAAGTGACTGTCTTACTCGAAAAACACGGACCTTGATTCAACTGAGTCCAAACAAAGAGAGGCCGGCCTCCCTTCAGAGCCCCCAGAGACCCCCAGAATATCTGTCATCCCTCATCCCCGTCTTCTAAAGGCTGTGCCTCCCAGCCCATTAGAAATGCTAATCCCCAGTGTGGAGCTGGATTAACTGACCCAGTGGGAGGGAGCGAGTCATCCTCCCATCTTTATTAAGAGTGAAGGCTGTATCCCCTCTTGCCCAGCTGCCCCCGAAGGGATGGAATCTGGGGATTCGTTATGGTCCCCTCATCAAGGCAGCCTCTACCGCTCAACACTGCATTAGGTGGGGGAAGGTGGGGGAGGGCCTATTTCAGCCTCCCCTTCCCCACTTAATGCATCAGAGCCCATTTGTTTGATGTGGTTCCTGCCGAATTGCGGACCAGGCAGTGGGCCTCTGAGCAATTTGGAGCCACAGCTGCGGCCCAGCAGCCCCAGGTCCCAGCCCCCTCTCCCTTCCCCCACTCCTGCCCAGAGCTTGCCGCTGTTGAGGCTCAGACCCTCAGCAGAGAAGCACAGCTTTGTGTAGACAGGGATGGGTCTGGTAGGGTCCTGGCCAGGGTTCCATAGGAGCTCATCCTATCCTCAACAGGAATTCAGCTTCAAGAGAACTCGGGAAGGGTGAGCTGTGGCTGGCAGGCGAGAGTAGATCACTCTGAAACAAATAAACAAACAAAAAAAATTACTGAGGGTATATTTAAATCAAAATTGCCCTCTAACAGGGCTGAATTCTACTAGTGGAGGGTCTGGGACTGATCTGGGTGGTGCGTTCCCAGAGAGCAGTGAGGGAAGCCTGCACGACAAAGGGGGCAGGTCTGAGGACTCGGGAGCAATCCAGGGCAGGAGACAGCGGCAGCACAGTGACACCAGAAAGAAGATGAGGGCAGTGGTCTCAGAGTGTGGTGCCCGGACCAGCAGTAGTTTCAGGGTATGGTCCCCAGACCAGCCGTGGTCTCAGAGTGTGGTCCCCGGACCAGCCGTGGTCTCAGAGTGTGGTCCCCGGACCAGCCGTGGTCTCAGAGTGTGGTCCCCGGACCAGCCGTGGTCTCAGAGTGTGGTCCCCGGACCAGCCGTGGTCTCAGAGTGTGGTCCCCGGACCAGCCGTGGTCTCAGAGTGTGTTCCCCAGACCAGCAGTAGTTTCAGGGTATGGTCCTCGGACCAGCAGTGGTCTCAGAGTGTGGACCTCAGACCAGCAGTGACATCAGAGTGTGGTCCTTAGACCAGCCGTGGTCTCAGAGTGTGGTGCCCGGACCAGCCGTGGTCTCAGAGTGTGGTCCCCGGACCAGCAGTAGTTTCAGGGTATGGTCCTCGGACCAGCAGTGGTTTCAGACTGTGGTCCCCAGACCAGCCGTGGTCTCAGAGTGTGGACCTCAGACCAGCAGTGACATCAGAGTGTGGTCCTTAGACCAGCAGTGGTTTCAGAGTGTGGTCCTTAGACCAGCAGCAGTAGGATCACCTGGGAGCTTATCAAAAATGCAGATTTCTTGCCCCGCTCCCATATACTGTCTCAGAAACTCTGGAATATGTGTTTTAACAAACCCTTGAGGCAGACTGACGTTTGAGGACCCCTAGATTAGAAGATCCACAAGGAAAAGCCTGGGAACTCTGGGATGTAGCCCTACCCACTGCCCCCAGATTGTCAGTCAGTTCAGTTCAGTTCAGTTCAGTCGCTCAGTCGTGTCCGATTCTTTGCAGCACGCCAGGCCTCCCTGTCCATCACCATCTCCCGGAGTTCACTTAGACTCACGTCCATCGAGTCCGTGATGCGATCCAGCCATCTCATCCTCGGTCGTCCCCTTCTCCTCCTGCCCCCAATCCCTCCCAGCATCAGAGTCTTTTCCAATGAGTCAACTCTTCACATGAGGTGGCCAAAGTGCTGGAGTTTCAGCTTTAGCATCATTCCTTCCAAAGAAATCCCAGGGTTGATCTCCTTCAGAATGGACTGGCTGGATCTCCTTGCAGTCCAAGGGACTCTCAAGAGTAAGTCTTTTCCAATGAGTCAACTCTTCACATGAGGTGGCCAAAGTACTGGAGTTTCAGCTTTAGCATCATTCCTTCCAAAGAAATCCCAGGGTTGATCTCCTTCAGAATGGACTGGCTGGATCTCCTTGCAGTCCAAGGGACTCTCAAGAGTCTTCTCCAACACCACAGTTCAAAAGCATCGATTCTTCGGCGCTCAGCTTTCTTCACACTCCAACTTTCACATCCATACATGACCACAGGAAAAACCATAGCCTTGACTAGGCGGACCTTAGTCGGCAAAGTAATGTCTCTGCTTTTGAATATACTATCCAGGTTGGTCATAACTTTTCTTCCAAGGAGTAACCGTCTTTTAATTTCAGGGCTGCAGTCACCATCTGCAGTGATTTTGGAGTCCAAAAATAAAAAAAATTTAAAAAAGGACTTAGACCTATTCATAAGAATTGGGGGTTTAATGGGCTCCAGTTTCATCAACCACTATGAACACTGTAAAGTAATTAGTCTCCAATTAAACTAAATATTGTTTTTAAGTGGGGGTTTAAAATTCAGAACTTCAGTTAATTCTCCAGAGGCTTGTCCTCGTTTCTGTGAGTCACCCCGGAGCTCCTTGACACGCGCCTCTAGACTTCTTTGCAGACAGCTTCCTTCTCTTTAATCCGGCACCCCTGCCATCCTCCAAAGCCCTTGGTCCTGAGTCTCCTTTTGCAAACATTCCAACAATTTGTTTTCTGCTCCCACAACTACAGCGCGTGCATTGTCCCAGGTTCCTGTGTAAATCAGCCTTGTAGACCGTTTCTTGGAGGCCTGGCACCTCCTGTGTCAGAACTCTCAGGGTGCCCCAAATGTGTGTATCTTCACTCACATGCTGCTTGTTACGGCATCTGGAGGAACTCACGCTGAGGTGCGCGTCGGTCTCCTCCCCGCGCCCTCCCGGTAAGAAGGCAAGCGGAGGCAGGCTTCCAGAGAAGGCGGTTGCGGAAGGGGTCAGGGGGCCGGAAGTGGCCTGCTCCGGGAGCCGTTTCCGTTTCCGGTGTCAGCTGCGAGCGTGAGCGCGCGGGTTCCCGCCAGGCCGTGGGGGCTTGGCGTGAGCGGCGGTCCGAGGCCACGCTGCCCTCCCTGAAATCGTCCCGCACAGGTTGAGCCCCAGGGGCGCCCTGTGCAATCCTGCCAACCTCCAGGGTGGATTCTCCGGTACAGGAACTGTCTTGATTTGAAAACATTTATGCTTTTCTGGCACCACACGTTCGTGGTGTAAAGTTCTAAACACTATTAAGGCGATTAACACTAAGGCTGAAGAGCTGGGTGTGAACAAAGGCCAGTTCTGCCAGAATTACTCACAGTATCTGCTCTCTTCCTGTAAGATTTGTTGCGGCGTTTGTGTTCCGCCCCTGGCGGCTTGGACGTGCCCGGAATCCGTCCGCTCCGCTCCGTTTGCGGACCGTCCCCCGCGGGCCTTCCCACCGCGGTTCCCCGCTCCCTGCGGCCCTCCCTGCTTTAGGACAACGTGTCTTTCTACCAGCAGCACCGATTCATTCGTTTATCACGATTAACGCTACAGAGAAGAAAAGTATGGGAACCGTCGCCCGGCTGCCTTGTGAGACTCTCACAACTGAGGCCCGAGAACAGAGGGACGAGAACCCTGCCAAGCAGACAGACAGACCGGGCACTGCGCCGCCGGAGGAGCCCTGCCAGAGCCAGGCTGAGCGGCCGGGGCTGAGAGCAGACCTGAGAGCCGCCCTGGAGGCGAGAGAGGGCGGCCGCGGCAGGCGCGCGTGCAGAAACGGCAGCGGTCCTGAGGCCAGAGTTATGCGAAATCGCACCACACGTTTGGAGAATGTGAAGATGTGCGAGCACATGTGGAAGAAGAGACATGTGAGCCGGGCAGTGTAAACTTCACCCTGCGGACGGGGGCAGCTGGGAGGAGACTCGGCGTCCAGCTCTCCACCTAGGAAGCCGCTCAGGGCCCATGCGGAGAGGGAGGAGCCCGGGGCAGGAGGAGAGGGAGGAGCCCGGGGCAGGAGGAGAGGGACGCGCCCTAACCCGCGGCAGGAGGAGAGGGACGCGCCCGGGGCAGGAGGAGAGGGAGGGGCCCGGGGCAGGAGGAGAGGGAGGGGCCCGGGGCAGGAGGAGAGGGAGGGGCCCGGGGCAGGAGGAGAGGGAGGGGCCCGGGGCAGGAGGAGAGGGAGGGGCCCGGGGCAGGAGGAGAGGGAGGGGCCCGGGGCAGGAGGAGAGGGAGGAGCCCGGGGCAGGAGGAGAGGGAGGGGCCCCGGGCAGGAGGAGAGGGAGGAGCCCGGGGCAGGAGGAGAGGGAGGGGCCCCGGGCAGGAGGAGAGGGAGGAGCCCGGGGCAGGAGGAGAGGGAGGGGCCCCGGGCAGGAGGAGAGGGAGGAGCCCGGGGCAGGAGGAGAGGGAGGGGCCCCGGGCAGGAGGAGAGGGAGGAGCCCGGGGCAGGAGGAGAGGGAGGGGCCCCGGGCAGGAGGAGAGGGAGGAGCCCGGGGCAGGAGGAGAGGGAGGGGCCCCGGGCAGGAGGAGAGGGAGGAGCCCGGGGCAGGAGGAGAGGGAGGGGCCCCGGGCAGGAGGAGAGGGAGGAGCCCGGGGCAGGAGGAGAGGGAGGGGCCCCGGGCAGGAGGAGAGGGAGGAGCCCGGGGCAGGAGGAGAGGGAGGGGCCCCGGGCAGGAGGAGAGGGAGGAGCCCGGGGCAGGAGGAGAGGGAGGGGCCCCGGGCAGGAGGAGAGGGAGGAGCCCGGGGCAGGAGGAGAGGGAGGGGCCCCGGGCAGGAGGAGAGGGAGGAGCCCGGGGCAGGAGGAGAGGGAGGGGCCCCGGGCAGGAGGAGAGGGAGGAGCCCGGGGCAGGAGGAGAGGGAGGGGCCCCGGGCAGGAGGAGAGGGAGGAGCCCGGGGCAGGAGGAGAGGGAGGGGCCCCGGGCAGGAGGAGAGGGAGGAGCCCGGGGCAGGAGGAGAGGGAGGGGCCCCGGGCAGGAGGAGAGGGAGGAGCCCGGGGCAGGAGGAGAGGGAGGGGCCCCGGGCAGGAGGAGAGGGAGGAGCCCGGGGCAGGAGGAGAGGGAGGAGCCCCGGGCAGGAGGAGAGGGAGGAGCCCTGCGCAGGAGGAGAGGGAGGAGCCCGGGGCAGGAGGAGAGGGAGATCCCGGTGCAGAGCCACGTCAGACACGCGGGCTTCTGTGGAGACAGGAAACCCAGGGAGTCTGGTCACTGGTCACAGCAGGCTGCGGGGCAGGGACGCGCCAGGAAGAGACAACAGAGGGTACGCTCGGGACCTGCCACGTCGGCTCCAAGCCTGACGGCCTGCTTCCTGGGCTCCTGAAGGCAGGCACCTTATTAAACGTGCAGCAGGAGTTCGCTGAGAAAATAAACAAATGCACGAGCCTTGACCTGTTCACAGGCTCCCCTCTGCCAGGTGACAGACGCGAGCCCCCCGAGAGCACCAGATGGCTTCGCAGAAGATGGTGAGCAGGGCGACGCTGAGAAATGGCTTCATCTGAGACTCGTAGGCAGCTCCGCACCGTGCATATTGGCCTCCATTTTCTCCCTCCCTCAGACCAGCTTCTTCTGCTCTAGTTTTACTTTAATACACAGGAGGGAGATGCCATCAGCTGAAACTCACAATGGGACTAGATGGTTCCTCAGTCCCACCGTGTGAGTGATTGGCCGGCGGCCCTGGGGAGCGTGGAAGGGCTTCACCAAGGGTCAGCAAGGCTGTTCTGAACATCGGAGGCTGGCCTTGGGGACACACCCTGGATCTGCCTCTTTTCCGCTGTAGCCTTACAGTTTTCAACATAGGAAGAGTTTCATTAAACAAGCAATCTACTTTTGTCTGAATTCTTTCAAGAGATTCCATTTATAAGCAAAACAGAGGGAAGGAACTGGTCAGTGAGCACCCCTACTTTATTTTAAATGCTTAACAGGCATTCTTAATCCTCTCTGAAAAGACTGTGGGAGGTACACATTCTAATCCTGTTACAAATGTAGGTGCTGAAATTCATAAGGTTACGAACTTGCTCAATATCACAGAGCTAGAAAACACTCATGCGGAATTCGTATCAGAGCATTGGATTCGAGATAGGGCTTCGCTGCTGAGCAGTAAGAGAGGTGGCTGTCTTTTCACAGCCTGTCCACAGATGCAGATGTTTATCAGGGATAAAACAGTTTTGTGCAAAGTCTCATGCCTCTGAAGAGACCATGGAAAGCCAAACCCTTGGATTGTGGCTGTGCCTTTTAAAACAAGACGCTCAGAGTTTGCAGCTGGTCATGAATCACACCATCATCTGCTTCCCTCTCCCCAAAAAGGGAAAAAAAGGGGGAATATTTATAGAAACAGAGGTGTGGGTAAAACAGGCTCTTCTTCCCATGTGTATAAAACACGTCAGGGGCCTGGGAGCCCCTTACTTCCGGCACCTCAGGAAGGTTCCACTAGGAACTCATTTGTGTATCAGCTGAGAAGGTAGCTTCTTTGTAGCAAAACTGTTATTTAGGATATAAATATTAGCATTCCATTAACCTCTCCAGGGTCCCCAGGGAGAACCGAGCAGCTTGTGAGGCCCGGGGCTGACACAGGTGCTCAGACAGCCTTGACGGCTAAAACCAGGCACCACCCAGAGGCCCTGGGGCTTGGGAGGAGAGTGGTGTCCACAAGGGGGGCGCGGTGTCATTGCAGAGAAACAGGCTTGGTGCCATTGCAGACTGCTCACACAGCCATCGTGAGTTCTGTCTCTTATACACATCTGGCCCGGGGCAGGAGGAGAGGGACGGGCCCGGGGCAGGAGGAGAGGGAGGGGCCCGGGGCAGGAGGAGAGGGAGGGGCCCGGGGCAGGAGGAGAGGGAGGGGCCCGGGGCAGGAGGAGAGGGAGGGGCCCGGGGCAGGAGGAGAGGGACGGGCCCGGGGCAGGAGGAGAGGGACGGGCCCGGGGCAGGAGGAGAGGGAGGGGCCCGGGGCAGGAGGAGAGGGAGGGGCCCGGGGCAGGAGGAGAGGGAGGGGCCCGGGGCAGGAGGAGAGGGAGGGGCCCGGGGCAGGAGGAGAGGGACGGGCCCGGGGCAGGAGGAGAGGGACGGGCCCGGGGCAGGAGGAGAGGGAGGGGCCCGGGGCAGGAGGAGAGGGAGGGGCCCGGGGCAGGAGGAGAGGGAGGGGCCCGGGGCAGGAGGAGAGGGAGGGGCCCGGGGCAGGAGGAGAGGGACGGGCCCGGGGCAGGAGGAGAGGGACGGGCCCGGGGCAGGAGGAGAGGGAGGGGCCCGGGGCAGGAGGAGAGGGAGGGGCCCGGGGCAGGAGGAGAGGGAGGGGCCCGGGGCAGGAGGAGAGGGAGGGGCCCGGGGCAGGAGGAGAGGGACGGGCCCGGGGCAGGAGGAGAGGGACGGGCCCGGGGCAGGAGGAGAGGGAGGGGCCCGGGGCAGGAGGAGAGGGAGGGGCCCGGGGCAGGAGGAGAGGGAGGGGCCCGGGGCAGGAGGAGAGGGAGGGGCCCGGGGCAGGAGGAGAGGGAGGGGCCCGGGGCAGGAGGAGAGGGAGGGGCCCGGGGCAGGAGGAGAGGGAGGGGCCCGGGGCAGGAGGAGAGGGAGGGGCCCGGGGCAGGAGGAGAGGGAGGGGCCCGGGGCAGGAGGAGAGGGAGGGGCCCGGGGCAGGAGGAGAGGGAGGGGCCCGGGGCAGGAGGAGAGGGAGGGGCCCGGGGCAGGAGGAGAGGGAGGGGCCCGGGGCAGGAGGAGAGGGAGGGGCCCGGGGCAGGAGGAGAGGGAGGGGCCCGGGGCAGGAGGAGAGGGAGGGGCCCGGGGCAGGAGGAGAGGGAGGGGCCCGGGGCAGGAGGAGAGGGAGGGGCCCGGGGCAGGAGGAGAGGGAGGGGCCCGGGGCAGGAGGAGAGGGAGGGGCCCGGGGCAGGAGGAGAGGGAGGGGCCCGGGGCAGGAGGAGAGGGAGGGGCCCGGGGCAGGAGGAGAGGGAGGGGCCCGGGGCAGGAGGAGAGGGAGGGGCCCGGGGCAGGAGGAGAGGGAGGGGCCCGGGGCAGGAGGAGAGGGAGGGGCCCGGGGCAGGAGGAGAGGGAGGGGCCCGGGGCAGGAGGAGAGGGAGGGGCCCGGGGCAGGAGGAGAGGGAGGGGCCCGGGGCAGGAGGAGAGGGAGGGGCCCGGGGCAGGAGGAGAGGGAGGGGCCCGGGGCAGGAGGAGAGGGAGGGGCCCGGGGCAGGAGGAGAGGGAGGGGCCCGGGGCAGGAGGAGAGGGAGGGGCCCGGGGCAGGAGGAGAGGGAGGGGCCCGGGGCAGGAGGAGAGGGAGGGGCCCGGGGCAGGAGGAGAGGGAGGGGCCCGGGGCAGGAGGAGAGGGAGGGGCCCGGGGCAGGAGGAGAGGGACGGGCCCGGGGCAGGAGGAGAGGGAGGGGCCCGGGGCAGGAGGAGAGGGAGGAGCCCGGGGCAGGAGGAGAGGGAGGGGCCCCGGGCAGGAGGAGAGGGAGGAGCCCGGGGCAGGAGGAGAGGGAGGGGCCCCGGGCAGGAGGAGAGGGAGGAGCCCGGGGCAGGAGGAGAGGGAGGGGCCCCGGGCAGGAGGAGAGGGAGGAGCCCGGGGCAGGAGGAGAGGGAGGGGCCCCGGGCAGGAGGAGAGGGAGGAGCCCGGGGCAGGAGGAGAGGGAGGGGCCCCGGGCAGGAGGAGAGGGAGGAGCCCGGGGCAGGAGGAGAGGGAGGGGCCCCGGGCAGGAGGAGAGGGAGGAGCCCGGGGCAGGAGGAGAGGGAGGGGCCCCGGGCAGGAGGAGAGGGAGGAGCCCGGGGCAGGAGGAGAGGGAGGGGCCCCGGGCAGGAGGAGAGGGAGGAGCCCGGGGCAGGAGGAGAGGGAGGGGCCCCGGGCAGGAGGAGAGGGAGGAGCCCGGGGCAGGAGGAGAGGGAGGGGCCCCGGGCAGGAGGAGAGGGAGGAGCCCGGGGCAGGAGGAGAGGGAGGGGCCCCGGGCAGGAGGAGAGGGAGGAGCCCGGGGCAGGAGGAGAGGGAGGGGCCCCGGGCAGGAGGAGAGGGAGGAGCCCGGGGCAGGAGGAGAGGGAGGGGCCCCGGGCAGGAGGAGAGGGAGGAGCCCGGGGCAGGAGGAGAGGGAGGGGCCCCGGGCAGGAGGAGAGGGAGGAGCCCGGGGCAGGAGGAGAGGGAGGGGCCCCGGGCAGGAGGAGAGGGAGGAGCCCGGGGCAGGAGGAGAGGGAGGGGCCCCGGGCAGGAGGAGAGGGAGGAGCCCGGGGCAGGAGGAGAGGGAGGAGCCCCGGGCAGGAGGAGAGGGAGGAGCCCTGCGCAGGAGGAGAGGGAGGAGCCCGGGGCAGGAGGAGAGGGAGATCCCGGTGCAGAGCCACGTCAGACACGCGGGCTTCTGTGGAGACAGGAAACCCAGGGAGTCTGGTCACTGGTCACAGCAGGCTGCGGGGCAGGGACGCGCCAGGAAGAGACAACAGAGGGTACGCTCGGGACCTGCCACGTCGGCTCCAAGCCTGACGGCCTGCTTCCTGGGCTCCTGAAGGCAGGCACCTTATTAAACGTGCAGCAGGAGTTCGCTGAGAAAATAAACAAATGCACGAGCCTTGACCTGTTCACAGGCTCCCCTCTGCCAGGTGACAGACGCGAGCCCCCCGAGAGCACCAGATGGCTTCGCAGAAGATGGTGAGCAGGGCGACGCTGAGAAATGGCTTCATCTGAGACTCGTAGGCAGCTCCGCACCGTGCATATTGGCCTCCATTTTCTCCCTCCCTCAGACCAGCTTCTTCTGCTCTAGTTTTACTTTAATACACAGGAGGGAGATGCCATCAGCTGAAACTCACAATGGGACTAGATGGTTCCTCAGTCCCACCGTGTGAGTGATTGGCCGGCGGCCCTGGGGAGCGTGGAAGGGCTTCACCAAGGGTCAGCAAGGCTGTTCTGAACATCGGAGGCTGGCCTTGGGGACACACCCTGGATCTGCCTCTTTTCCGCTGTAGCCTTACAGTTTTCAACATAGGAAGAGTTTCATTAAACAAGCAATCTACTTTTGTCTGAATTCTTTCAAGAGATTCCATTTATAAGCAAAGCAGAGGGAAGGAACTGGTCAGTGAGCACCCCTACTTTATTTTAAATGCTTAACAGGCATTCTTAATCCTCTCTGAAAAGACTGTGGGAGGTACACATTCTAATCCTGTTACAAATGTAGGTGCTGAAATTCATAAGGTTACGAACTTGCTCAATATCACAGAGCTAGAAAACACTCATGCGGAATTCGTATCAGAGCATTGGATTCGAGATAGGGCTTCGCTGCTGAGCAGTAAGAGAGGTGGCTGTCTTTTCACAGCCTGTCCACAGATGCAGATGTTTATCAGGGATAAAACAGTTTTGTGCAAAGTCTCATGCCTCTGAAGAGACCATGGAAAGCCAAACCCTTGGATTGTGGCTGTGCCTTTTAAAACAAGACGCTCAGAGTTTGCAGCTGGTCATGAATCACACCAGCATCTGCTTCCCTCTCCCCAAAAAGGGAAAAAAAGGAGGAATATTTATAGAAACAGAGGTGTGGGTAAAACAGGCTCTTCTTCCCATGTGTATAAAACACGTCAGGGGCCTGGGAGCCCCTTACTTCCGGCACCTCAGGAAGGTTCCACTAGGAACTCATTTGTGTATCAGCTGAGAAGGTAGCTTCTTTGTAGCAAAACTGTTATTTAGGATATAAATATTAGCATTCCATTAACCTCTCCAGGGTCCCCAGGGAGAACCGAGCAGCTTGTGAGGCCCGGGGCTGACACAGGTGCTCAGACAGCCTTGACGGCTAAAACCAGGCACCACCCAGAGGCCCTGGGGCTTGGGAGGAGAGTGGTGTCCACAAGGGGGGCGCGGTGTCATTGCAGAGAAACAGGCTTGGTGCCATTGCAGACTGCTCACACAGCCATCGTGAGTTCACTAAAAATAGCAATAATAGCCACCAGCACCACCAGGGGAGAGGACACAGCAGCTGCAGAGCTGCGTGGACCTGTGTGCGGCCTCAGGGGCACTGCTGGGGCTTACCACCTGCCCACGTCCCCTCTCCACACGCAGGAGATCTGGAGGCCGGACGTTAAGCCCCTTCTCTGCCATCACTGTCTTGTGCAGACAGCTTTGTGCTCTTTTAAAAATACCACCACAACCAGGGAAAAGCATAATAAAGCATTTAATGTGTGACTTTTCTTAAAATCTCAGTTTTAAAATATTTGAGGTACTAACTAATCCCGTCAGTTGTGCATAAGGAGTATAAAATATATGTCAAATAAATGAAAAATGACAGATGAAGGAAATATGAAAAAATTGTCCTAACTTTTATGGCAGAAAGTGAAGAACTAAAAAGCCTCTTGATGAAAGTGAAAGCAGAGAGTGAAAAAGTTGGCTTAAAGCTCAGCATTCAGAAAGCAAATATCATGGAGTCTGGTCCCATCACTTCATGGCAAATAGATGGGGAAACAGTGGAAACAGTGAGAGACTTTATTTTGGGGAGCTCCAAAATCACTGCAGATGGTGATTGCAGCCATGAAATTAAAAGACACTCCTTGGAAGGAAAGTTATGACCAACCTAGATAGCGTGTTCAAAAGCAAAGACATTACTTTTCCAACAAAGGTCTGTCTAGTCAAGGCTATGATTTTCCCAGTGGTCATGTGTGGATGTGAGAGCTGGACCGTGAAGAAAGCTGAGCACTGAAGAATTGATGCTTTTGAACTGTGGTATTGAAGAAGACTCTTGAGAGTCCCTTGGACTGCAAGGAGATCCAACCAGTCCATTCTAAAAGTGATCAGTCCTGGGTGTTCATTGGAAGGACTGCTGCTAAAGCTGAAACTCCAATACTTGGTCCACCTCATGCAAAGAGTTGACTCATTGGAAAAGACTCTGATGCTGGGAGGGATTGGGGGCAGGAGGAGAAGGGGACGACCGAGGATGAGATGGCTGGATGGCATCACTGACTCGATGGACGTGAGTTTGAGTGAACTCCGGGAGTTGGTGATGGACAGGGAGGCCTGGCTTGCTGCAGNATCCAACCAGTCCATTCTGAAGGAGATCCACCCTGGGATTTCTTTGGAAGGAATGATGCTAAAGCTGAAACTCCAGTACTTTGGCCACCTCATGCAAAGAGTTGACTCATTGGAAAAGACTCTGATGCTGGGAGGGATTGGGGGCAGGAGGAGAAGGGGACGACCGAGGATGAGATGGCTGGATGGCATCACTGACTCGATGGACGTGAGTTTGAGTGAACTCCGGGAGTTGGTGATGGACAGGGAGGCCTGGCATGCTGCGATTCATGGGGTTGCAAAGAGCTGGACACGACTGAGCGACTGAACTGAACTGAAAGGCCTGTCACATGGCGAGCTTACTTTTTGTTCCCATGCAGTTTCATTGGTAACAGAAGGACCTCACACCTGAAGGGGTGGGTGAGACCCTGAAAAGACGGCGGCTCTGGGCTGACACCTCTGTTCAGAAAGCACTCGTCTGACATGCATGTGCCAGAGCTCAGAGAAAGAGGTGTGTAAACACCAGTACATCTGCCTAACTGCACCCTTAGAAACAGGGGTAGACACCCAGCTTGCAGCTAGCCTTGCCTGAAGGGCCTCCCTGCGTCCTGAGGAGGGTGTTTAATAAATAAACAGCCAGCTTCAGAGTGCACGAGGCTCAGTGGCTTTGGAGTGGGGAGGTGGTGATCTGCCTCATAGAACTCGCCTGTCCTTGAGACCAAAGTGAACTTGCTGCTCACCCTTGATCCCAAACAGATTACATGACAGGCCTTTTCTCTCTCAAACCAGCTGCACAATTAGGAAGAGGCAAGACCCCAATAAAAAACAGATGCTGCCTGCTGCGGAAACGAGCGTCCCCAGGAACATAATTTCAAGGTCTGAGAACGGACTATTTTCCCAAAGCAACACAATCGTTGATCATGCTTAGATTCCCAGGAAAAGGGTTTGAGAAGCCTGCTGACAACGTCGATTAGCTCTTTCAGCCATGGTAGGTGCCGGTCACACCTCCTTGGGGAACTTGGGGTCTGAAACACACACACCACTCAGATCCCAAGCTTGCCTCCAGGGCCCTCAATCAAGTCCATTTGTGTTAGACTTGTATGTATAACAAACAGGTCTGTTAATTAGGGTCAGCATGTGTATACATATGAAGCCCACTGATTTTTGCTTTCAGTTTCAAGCCAAGATACACACTGGCTTTACTGACAACCGAGTTTTGTAGCAATACAGCCCTGTTACAGTACAGCAGGTCTATCATATTTTTAATAGTTTGTAAACAAACCTGGAAGCATTATGCCAATTTTATTTTTACCATTTTATACACTCTCAGCCATAAGTTCAGGAATTTATATTTAACCAAGACATGACTGCATGCCTGGAAACTTCGTGCAGACCATTCGGGTGTTTGACATCAGTGTAGAACCTGTGTTCCATTTATCCTCCACTTTTATTCCCATCGATGGTGACGCAGGAACCCCAGGGCGTAGCCGCCATGCCAGCCTCCTGCTGCTCCTCACTAAGAAAGCCATGGAAACAGCCCAGACTGATAATGAGATTTTTTTTTTTTTTTAATAAATAGCGTCCTGGTAAAATCCACTTAGGTAACCATATCACATCACACAGGAATAAAAACCAGATCACTAAAAAGTAAAGATTTAAAAATGATTAAAACCTGAAAGAAATATAACTCATCATATATTTGAATTTGAAAAAATCTCTAAACTTAAAAAAAAAAATGCAAAGAAAGCATACAATAAACCACGTATGTACTAGGGGGTCCCTAGACTTCAGTGTCCCAGGATGGAAGTGGACCTCCACGGAGAAGATGGTGTGGATGCAGGCTCTCACGGGGCAGGAGGGCGGCCACCAAGTCAGGCTGGCAGAGGGTCAGGTTAGCACCACCCAGGGGCCCTGGCATGGGAAGCAACAGTGTGTGCAGAGGCGCTGGGGTGGGCCCTTCAACACCCACTGGGCTTCTTTAAGGCCAGGACGAGGAGGCAGACCGCCGGGAGGCAGTGGGTTCACGGGCATGACGCGGCAGGCCAGGGCGGCAGTGCAGGGGGGGCGTGGGGACACTGCAGGGGTCTCCCCTGCATAGGTGGAGGCAGTGCATCGTGCCCGGGGCTGGATCTGCAGCTCCTGCTGGCAGATGCTGAGCAGCGGGAGGGCAGGGCGGCACGGCTGTGGAGTCCCGTGGGCACAGGGGCCACTGTGTGTCTTCAGAAGAGAAGGTCCCGCACGCCTGCACACGGATGTGGGGCTGCCTCCTTCCTTTGCCCTTTTCTGTGGGATCACAGGCCTCTCTCAACTGCCGTTCAAAGCAGATCCCGCGGACGACGGCTGCATGGGCCCTGCCAGCTCGCGTGGTCTTTACCTGTAAGGCCGGAGTTCCACGTTTCTCACTGTGAGGATTAGCTGCAAATTCTTCTGTCTGCCCTGGACTGGCAGGTCTCAAAAGGGGGGAAATGCGCTGCATCTCTGTATACAAGCATCTCAGTGTAAAAATGCTGTACATTCAAGAAATGCTGAATGAACAGACATCCAGCTCTGCCATGAGTTAACACACACAGACCTGTTGGGTCACCATCCCTGATATATTCCACACGTCATCTGCCTGAGAACTCCCAGGAAACTGGTCTCAGTCTGTGCTTGGATTATCTGTGATTCTCCTAAGACGTTTCTTCGGTCATCCTTGAGCTCTTTTACGTCTCCCTCCGTATTTAGTTAAAAAGAACCACGTTTGCTAGCTGCTATGGACTTTGGAAGGTGAGGAGGTCACGAGGATGGGGCCTCATGACAGGATTCCTGCCCTTGTGTACGGGACCCCCTGCCCCTTCCTCCAGGTGAGGATGCAGTGAGGAGATACCTTCAGTGAACCAGGAGGGAGTTCTCGTCAGACATCACATCTGCTGGCGTCTTGATCTGGGACATGCAGCCTCTAGAATGTGAGGAACCTATGTCATGTCGGCCATCTGCGATGGGGTTTCTGGACAGCAGCAAAGCTGACGTGGATGCCTGGGTTACCCTGTACACACCCCTCACCTGGACCACAATCTTTTCCCTCCATCTGGGTCACCCAATAGTGCGTGTTTCTCTCCACATCTCACACTGAAAACTTGGGAGATTTTGAAAGAAATGTTTTTTAAAAGTCAGTGGAAAAGAGCAAGATTCCATAAACTCAGCAAGAATTCTATTTTTGAAAAAACTCTCATTTACAAGAAATTGAAAAGATTTAATTTCCAGTATCATCAAAAGATGCCTTCAATAATTAGAAAACTATTTCCTTTGGAAGCAATTGAGTTCAACATATAATTTAATTGCTGTCCATTACATGAGTGACAATGTAGGCAGCAGAAGTTTTTAAAATGCAGCTGCGTTTCATCCGAAGCTTTATGATCATAACAACACGGCACTTCATAAGCTAGATTTTGTTTTTTGCAAAATCTGCATTTAACATTTTCAAAGCTTGATTTTGTCCTTCAAATTCATCACTGACATACTTTTTTTTTCTCTCAGCCTCACAGTCTTACACTGAAGTTGGATAAAACTGAACTTGGGAAAAGAGATGACAACCCAGGAAATTTAATGTACAACTCACCCTTCCCAACGCAGCCTGCAGCATGCCTGCCACACGGTAGAACCTCCAGAGGTCCATGGGCCCAACAGCCCACTTTGGAAGAGCGGCTTGGCTTCCAGAACTCCAGTTCTAAGGTCGACGTCATTCTGTGAGATGCTGGGACTCCCTCGCACCAGGGGCCCACGTGACTGCAGCGAATGCGTGTGGCCTGGGACCCTGGAGCTTCCCCATGTAGAGAGGGAGAGCAGAGCAGTGCTGGGGCCCTGTCTGGACTTGCCATCTGCAGCTACAGTGCGTTGTGCTTGCTTCCTGCCATCCATGCTCATACGCCCTCCCAGAACCAGATGCGGCCCAGCTCAGCTCAGCCGGGCAGCACCGACCCACCCTCCTCCCCAGGACGACCCTGCCGAGTGGACAGCAGTGCCCCTGGGGCTGAACGGGAGAGCAGGGCTGAACACTGGGTCAGTGATGAGTCCACGCCTGGTACTGGCCGTGTCAGTGACCAGAACATGCCTCTGGCAACGTCTCTGAACAGTATTAATATTTAATGCTTTAAAATGCTTTCCTTTTCATATTTTGCAAGCTGGCACCATCCCTGCTCAGTCAGGCAGGACTACCTGGGAGATGCTGGAGATTCCAAGAAGACTGTCTACCTGTGCTCAGCAGCAAAGCGAAAGACACTCTAGCATCTTGCTTGACCAACAACCAGCATCCATAAGCTGTGCCGTTCTCCCTTTTAATTGATGAGCTACATTCGTCTGCGTCACTTTTGTCCTGTGCTGTTCTGTACCAAAACACAGAGTCGTGTCAGTGTCACCGCACTGTTGATGCCAAACTCCCCCAGGGCCACCTGAGTCTGAACAAGCGGGGTTCAGACAGTGGCACAGACATGCAATGGGGGATGTTAGGAGGGGCCCATCGGGTTTTGCTGGTTTTCAGTCATCTGGGGGGCGGGCCGTCTGAGGAAGCGAGCTCTGTCTGGGCTGGAGGCTCGGGGAAGTGGTCGGTTTTATGACTGGGGGTTCCCAACAAGTCTCAGTAGGAGGGAGGCTGAGCCAAGAACGCCGTGTAGCTGTCCCTCACACCGGCCGGGAGGGAATGTTCGCAGCTTTGTGCTCTGAATGAGGTTTGGGCTCTGTCTGTTCAGACGGGACCGCCGCGGGCTCCTGTTTCTACCGCGATCCCTTCCTGGGGTTAACAGGAGGACCCTCGACCTTGCCAGCCCAGCTCCTGGCTGTCAGGGGGTGCCTTTTCCCTTCTCAGAACTCACTAGTTGAAATCCCAGCCCACACACTGTACTCACGGAATCCTGGTGGCTGAGTGGGATGACATGACAGGGAGGCGGGTCCTGGCTACAGAACCTGGAGGTGGCCCCAGGGACATGGACGCTGGCTCGTCGCGCGTGAAGGTCTCGTCCCGAAACCGCCTGCAGAGCCCAGGAGCCCAGTTCTGCAGACCCTTCGTGGTGAGACCCTCACGGTACGCAGCCTGGAGGACTCTGACTTGGGTTCTGTGGGTTCAGCCCCATCACTGGTATGCTTCTAAAGCTCCTGCAGCCTAGACACAGCCAGGCTTGAGTGGCAGTGGCTTAGGGTCTGACACGGAAGACCCCAGCCTGAAGACCAGCTCTGCTACTAATCAGACCCTTCTCTCTAGTGATCATCACGAGACTCAAATCCACCAAAACCTGCGATGCCCTCTAGCCCTTCTGGATCACACGTGACCTGCGGCCCCCTAGGGAGGCTGGGCAGGTGGGCCTGGGGGAGGAGGTGGCATGGCACCCCCGCTGTGCGCACTCCGCCATGAACTAGCTGCTTGCTCATCAGGGCTCCTGGAGATCTCAGCCCTCGGCAGAAAGCGCCAGGGCTGACGGAGAAGACAGCCTGCATCCTGGGCATCCCAGGGCTGCCTGGAGAGGATGTGGGCCCGCGGCCCGGCCCCTGTCTACTCCTGTGCTGGGCGGGGGCCTGGGAGAGACCTCCCCGTGAGAGCCCCTCCTCGGTCCGGCTCCCCAGGTGTATGAGGAGCCCGGGGAGCTTTGCTGGTCTGACCACGCAAGGCCCATGCACAGACCCGGCCAGTGCCCCACGACTGGCTGCTTGTCTCCTCCATGGTGAAAGCTGATTAGTTTTGTCTGAACTCGAATTTAAACTCAAACTGGTAAATCCTATTTTGATCAGAGATGTGTTTGCTTTCTGGTTTCCGGGGACTTTTGGGGAAATCCCTTCACCGTTGTTCCCAGAACCACCAGGCTGCGTGGGTGACAAAGCATGGTTTGGGGTTAGTTTAGGTGGCACCAGGGTTCATTCACAGGTCGTTTGTGAAGCTATGAAGGTCTCAAGCCCTGCAGTTCCGATTACCTTGTTGATGGTCAGCAGCCGTCTGTTGTTCCCCAGGGTCTTTCAAGCCTGGATGCCAAGGGGCAGGCGAAGGCTAGAGGGTCTGACCCCTGTGACTCGGTCCTGCTTCGTGCCCACATTCCCTAGTAAAACACTGAGCGTGTCTGCTCATGTTTCTGTATTTGAATTATAAAACTGTTCCTAGTGTTTATCACGGGTAGCTCCTCCCGGCTGCTGCCCTGACCTCAGACGCGGGGTGTCTCCTCCCAGCCGCCACTGACCTCGGATGAGGGGTAGCTCCTTCTGGCTGCCACTGACCTCAGACACAGGGTAGCTCCTCTCGGCCATTCCTGCGCCGTCACAGCCTGGCATTCTAGGTTGCTGCCCCTGACCTCGAACGTGGGGTAGCTCCTCTCGCCCGCGCTTAGTGCGCCGGCCCGGCTCTCGCAAGAAGAGGTGGCAAGAATACACAGAAGAACTGTACAGAAAAGATCTTCACGACCCAGATACTCATGAGGATGTGATCACTAATCTAAAGCCAGACATCTTGGAATGTGAAGTCAAATGGGCCTTAGAAAGCATCACTAAGAACAAAGCTAGTGGAGGTGATGGAATTCCAGTTGAGCTGTTTCAAATCCTGGAAGATGATGCTGTGAAAGTGCTGCACTCAATATGCCAGCACATTTGGAAAACTCAGCAGTGGCCACAGGACTGGAAAAGTTCAGTTTTCACTCCAATTCCAAAGAAAGGCAATGCCAGAGAATGCTCAAACTACCACACAATTGCACTCATCTCACACGCTAGTAAAGTAAAGAGATGTATAAGAGACAGGAGCAGAGCAGTGCTGGGGCCCTGTCTGGACTTGCCATCTGCAGCTACAGCGCATTGTGCTTGCTTCCTGCCATCCATGCTCATACGCCCTCCCAGAACTAGATGCGGCCCAGCTCAGCTCAGCCGGGCAGCACCGACCCACCCTCCTCCCCAGGACGACCCTGCTGAGTGGACAGCAGTGCCCCTGGGGCTGAATGGGAGAGCAGGGCTGAACGCTGGGTCAGTGATGAGTCCACGCGTGGTACCGGCCGTGTCAGTGACCAGAACATGCCTCTGGCAACGTNTATTTCTGCTTTATTGACTATGCCAAAGCCTTTGACTGTGTGGATCACAATAAACTGTGGAAAATGTTGTGTTACTTTCGGGCATATAGCAAAGTGAATCAGTTATACATATGTTCACTCTTTTTCACATTCTTTTCCCATATAGACCATTACAGATTATTAAGTAGAGTTCCCTGTGCTACACAGTAAGTTCTTATGAGTTACCTATTTTTGCGTATGTAGCATGTACATGTCAGTTCCCATCTCCCAGTTTATTCTCCCACTCCTCATCTCTTGGTAACCATAAGTCTGTTTCCTACCTTCATTCTCCTACTTGTTTCTAAGTTCCATTTTGTACCTGGGTTTTCTTTTAAGATTCTATATATAAGCGAGATCATGTAAGACTTGTCTTTCTCTGACTTACTTCACTCAATATGATAATCTCTAGGTCCATCCAAGTTGCTGTAAATGGCATTATTTTGTTCTTTTTATTGCTGAGTAATATTCCATTGTGTATATGGACCACATCTTCTTTATGCAGTCCTTTGTTGATGGACATTTAGGTTGCTTCCATGTCCTGGTTACTGTAAACAGTGCTGCAGAGAACACTGGGGTGCATGTATCTTTTTAAATCATGGTTTTCTCTAGTATATGCCTCGGAATAGGACTGCTGGGTCATGCAGTAGCTCTACTTTTTGCTTTTAAGGCACCTTCATATTGTTCTCCATAGTGGCTGTTATCAATTTACATTCCCACCAACAGCATAGAAGGGTTCCCTTTTATTATTATTTTTTAATAATAATATCTATCTTGAAAAATTTTTCCTGAAAAAGATATGAACTCTTTCATTTGCTCATTCATTGACTCAAATATTTATTTGAGCTTCTATTATATGTCACAAACTGTGCTAAATACCAAGTACTTCGGTGGCCAAATGTAGCAATATAAAACTACCAGATATTAGATTAAATCTGAGTTTCAAATAAACCAGACATATTTCAGTACAGCATGTTCCACATTTGAGAAATACATTTTTACAGATATAGTTTTTAAGTATTTGAGATATACTCACGTTTTTTATATGTTCCGTATTTGGACAGATTTATATTAAAATATTATTCATTTTGATCTGAAACTCAAATTTTACTGGATATATGTTATGTGCATGAAAGAGGCAGAGTCCCTGTCATCATGAACCCTCAGTCTAGCACTTAGGAGTGGAGGAAGGCAGGTGGGCAGGTAATAAATAGGCAAACAACTACACACGGAGTGTAAATAGGAAAAAAGGGCTATGGAGGTGATAAGTTGAGCAATTAAGATGGAAATGGCTTCCCTGGTGGCTCAGTGGTAAAGATTCTGCCTGCCAAGGCAAGAGATGCGGGTTTGATCTCCAGGTCGGGAAGATTTCCTGGAGAAGGAAATGGCAACCCACGCCAGTATTGTTGCCTAAGAAATCGCTTGGACAGAGGCTCCTGGCGGGCTACAGTCTATGGGGTCATAAAAGACTCAGACACGACTTAGCAACTAAAGTTCAACTACAAGATGGAAATAAAGAAGGACATGTATTTAAATATAGAGTTCTTAAGGAAAGGCTTGTCTAGGAAGCACACTGAGGAAAGATCATGCTGAAGGAAATAACCTCATCGTAGTAGAGCAGTTTGCATAAGACTGTGCCTGGTAGATGCTCAATAACTGCTCATTTATTCCTTGGCAGTGTCAGAACTTCATTGCTTGACTCACCCTTGCCTTGAGATTAAGAGAGATAGTTAGAAAAGGTATATATTAACCGGGCTTCCATGGTGGTTCAGACGCCACCAGAATCTGGCACAATGTGGGACACCTGGGTCCAATCCCTGAGTCAGGAAGATTCCGTGGAGAAGGAAATGGCAACCCATGCCAGTATTCTTGCTTAAAAAATGCCAGTATGCTTAAAGAATACTGGCAACCCATGCCAGTATTCTTGCCTGCCAGGCTCCTCTGTCCATGGGTTCACAAAGAATCAGACACCACTGAGAAAACAACACTTTCACTTTCACACATACGCTGACCACCAACTGTTTCCTCCTTCACAAAGTCTGGCAGCCACCATTGTCTGAAAGCTCATGAGAGGTCCAGAGTCAGGACATCCCAGGACAGTCCTCTTGAATGCCTGACCCACAGAAACCATGACAGATAATGAGATGATAGTTATTATTTTCAACCACTATGTTTTACTATGATTTGTTATGCAGCAATAGTAACCAAGTGTTGGCAAGAATGGGGGCCACTCAGAACTCTCAGCCCCTGCTGGTAGAAGTGAAAGTTGGGGCAATTGCCCTGGGAGGGTGTTGGTGGCACCTAAGAAAGCAGAAATACACGCCCAGAGCACCACCCCTCTTCCACTCCCAATGTCACTGCTACACTTTTGGTTCTCACCATTTCCCACAATATAGCCCCTTCCTCCCTTCTCTGCTGGATTTGCAACATCCCCACCACCACTTACATACACAGCCCCCAGACTGATCTTCCTAAAGCTCACCTTTCACCATTCCAATCTGCAGCTACAAAAGTCTTCCATATATAAACTTAATAAACATTTGCTGGTTGATTACTTATAAGAATCGAATCTACGGAGTTTTATTAACTTGGCATTGAGGATGAAAAGACAGAATACAAATAACCCAGGTATTCAGAGTTTACAAGACAGCTCCTTGAAATGCCCTCCAAAAGAAAAAAAAAAAGAAACCATTGCCAGAAATTCCAACTGTTGTGAAATATGTATGTGGAAATATATCTCAAGGACTTATTACTATCCATTCAAATAGAATGTCACCAAAAAAAGATTGCAGACTGTTATCATGGTGATAACCAAGATCAGATTTGCATAGTGAAGAATAAATTTCAAACCTGAAAGCTCTTCCATCACATGGAAAGTGTAGACAAACAGTGTATAGAAAATGAAGAGGAAGAAAAAGAGAAAAAGGAAGAGAAGGGAGGACCACCTTTAACCTTCTCCAGAACGTTCTGTTAATGCTCTGCTCTTTGATGACTGTCTGGGACTGCATCATTAGTGGTGGTAACAATGGGAGGTAACAACAAGAACTGTCACTCACTTTGTTCCTGCCACATGCAGACATCATGCTGAGCCATAAGGTACTTATACTGTTATCAGAGTTAATGCAATCAATAGTCATGCCAGACACAGTGCTTTCCATTTTGCAAGGATCATCTTATTTCATCCTCACAGCAATCTTACAAGGCTAGACATTATTATTATTATTCCCATTATATGGATGAAGAAACTGAGGGACAGAGATTGCTGGCCTCTCCAGCTTGTCTAAGGTCTTAACCATGAACACTTGGAGGGTCCAGCATAAAATAAGATTCAACAAACAGTGAAAATCAGTAAGAAAAAGACGAAACTGACTCATGGGAATAACTGACATATGGAGAGAAAAATAAAATATTGAAAACACTGAAAGTTAATATACGGCAACATAAGAACTGAGATTCATGAAACCACAACCAACAGGACTGAAATACACATAGAGCAACACAAGGAATCTCAGCTAAACTGGAAGAATTGAAACTCCATGTTGTATACTTTGAAAGGAAGAATTAGATCCCATATTTATTCATCGAATTATTCAATATATATCAAATATACACTGAACATATACTATGTGTTAGATACTGTTTGAAGCACCAGGGATACAACAGTGAAAGAAAGAAAAGTGAAGTTGCTCAGTTGTGTCCGACTCTTTGGGACCCCATGCACTGCATGGATGTGAGTTGAACTATAAAGAAAGCTGAGCGCTGAAGAATTGATGCTTTTGAACTGTAGTGTTGGAAAAGACTCTTGAGAGTCCCTTGGACTTCAAGGAGATCCAACCAGCCTATCCTAAAGGAGATCAGTCCTGGGAGTTCATTGGAAGGACTGATGTTGAAGCTGAAATTCCAATACTTTGGCAACCTGATGCAAAGAACTGACTCATTTGATAAGACCCTGATGCTGGGAAACTTTGAGGGCAGGAAGAGAAGGGGACGACAGAGGATGAGATGGTTGGATGGCATCACCGGCTCAATGGACATGAGTTTGGGTAAAATCCGGAAGTTGGTGATGGACAGGGAGGCCTGGCATGCTGCAGTTCATGGGGTCGCAAAGAGTCGGACACAACTGAGCGACTGAACTGAATTGAACTGAACTGTAGCCTGCCAGGCTCTTCCATCCGTGGGATTTTCTAGGCAAGAGTACTAGAGTGGTTGCTGTTTCCTTCTCGGAAGATCCAGGGGATCTTCCTGACCCAGGTATCGAACCTGGGTCTCCTGCTTTGTACACAGATGTTTTACCATCTGAGCCACCAGGGAAGTCACTATACAACAATGAACAAGGAGACAAAAGTTTCTACTTCTATGCAACATTTGGGTGAGAAAGGGCATTTGGGCAATAAAGCTAGTAAATAACTAAGTCATCTAAGATACTAAAGACAGCAACTGCCAGGATAAAAATAAAGCACTAAGGACCAAGATACGGACAGGAGAGGGATGTTATTTTGAACAGTAGTCAGGGTAAGCCCAGAGTGTAACAACAGGGCAAAAGCTTAAAGGAGGAGAGGAGATGAGCTCTGTGGATGCGTGGGGCCAGGCCACGCTGGAGCCACAGTGAGGAAGCAGGTCTAGTCACTTCAGGAACAGACTAAAGGAGAAAAGAAGAGACACAGCCAGATGAAATAACAGGATCCAAACTGCAAAAGGCTCTTGGCCACTGGATATCCATGATTCTTCAGCTTTGAGGGTCATGAATTACTTGTATAAGCTGAAGAAAGCTAGAGGACCTCATCCCAAAAAGTGCACATACCCTAAATGCACTGTCCTAATTTCAGAAAGCTGACATCTCTGTCTTAAGACTCCCAGGATCTGAACAACATTTTACAGGAGATCATAGTTCCTCCAGCTGAAACAAAGAAACAGCTTGGAACAAACTCTATATTTAATGACATCCCAAAGGCGGAGAGCATTTCAGGACAATGGACACCAGGGTTCCTCCAGGCTCTGAGGCTTCGCTTGCTCCATTATCCTCACCAGTTTGGGGAGGTCATGCTCAAGCACCAAGAGCCCTGAGAGAAGCCAACTAACTACATGTGTCCCCTGGGGACTTGTTGGTAGTCACAGGGTTCAAACACAAAACTACATCAATAGTGACCTTAATATCCATAGAGTAGAGGAATGCATGCAGTCATCACCCAAGGGGAACTGGGTGCAGCTGGACACGATCAACAGCCTTGCAGTTCATACGTGTGTGTGTGTACACAAATGTGTACACATATATTGATACAGTCTGATTCTTTCCATATAAGCTAGAAGAGAAGAGAAATGGTCTTTTGTTTTGTTACTGATGAATTCCCGATGCTTAGAACAGTATCCGGTCCACAGTTAAATGCTCAATAAAGAAAGAATGGCTGAATGAATGATTAAATTTTTTGGACTTATTTGCAAATAATTTCCAAATAAGTCCAAAGAATTTATTTGCAAATAAATTTATTGAATGTATTTGCAAAGAAATAAATACTTCTTTGCAAATCACTCTAAGAAATCAGAGGCTCAAAACGTTACAATTAGACAGACAGGACAGCTACATTGGAAACGTTAGGGGATATGGTTAACTAGGGATTAGACAAGCTTGATGCAACAAGAGCTCAGTATTCCATGTCCTAAATCATGCCTATGTAAGAAAATATACAATAGAGAAAAGACAATCTCTTTAACAAGTTGTGCTGGGGAAACTGGTCAATCACCTGTAAAAGAATGGACAGTTTCTAACACTTTACACAAAAATAAACTCAAAATGGATTAAAGATCTAAATGTAAGACCAGAAACTATAAAACTTCTAGAGGAAAACATAGGCAAAACACTCTGACATAAATCACAGCAAGATCCTCTATGACCCACCTCCCAGAGTAATGGAAATAAAAGAAAAAATAAACAAAAGAGACCTAAGTAAACTTAGCTTTTGCACAACGAAGGAAACTATAAGCAAGGTGAAAAGGCATCCTTCAGAATGGGGAAAAATAATAGCAAACGAAGCAACTGACAAAGTTTTAATCTCAAAAGTATACAAGCAATTCATGCAGCTCAATACCAGAAAAACAAACGACCCAATCAAAAAGTGGGAAAAAGACATAAACAAACATTTCTCCAAAGAAGACATACAGAGGGCTAACAAACATATGAAAAGATGCTCAACATCACTCATTATCAGAGAAATGCAAATCAAAAATACAGTGAGGTATCATCTCACGCCAGTGAGAATGGCTACTATCAAAAAGTCTACAAATGATAAATGCTGGAGAGGGTATGGAGAAAAGGGAACCCTCTTACACTGTTGGTGGAAACACAAACTAGTACAGCCACTATGGAGAACAGTGTGGAGATTCCTTAAAAAACTGGAAATATGACTGCCTTATGACTCAGTAATCCCACTGCAGGGCATACACACCAAGGAAACTAGAATTGAAAGAGATACCTGTACCCCAATGTTCATCACAGCTCTGCTTACAATAGCTAGGACATGGAAGCAACCTAGATGTACATTGGAAGACGAATGGATAAGAAAGCTGTGGTACATACACAATGTAATATTACTTAGCCATTAAAAAGAACATATTTGAATCAGTTCTAATAAGGTGGATGAAACTGGAGCCTATTATACAGAGTGAAGTTAGTCAAAAAGAAAAACACCAATACAGTATATTAACACATATATATGGAATTTAGAAAGATGGTAACGATGACCCTATATGCGAGACAGCGAAAGAGACACAGATATAAAGAAGAGACTTTTGGACTCTGTGGGAGAAGGCGAGGGTGGGATGATTTGAGAGAATAGCTTTGAAACATGTATATTACCATATGTGAAACAGATCGCCAGTCCAAGTTCGATGCATGAGACAGGGCACTGAAAGCCAGTGTACCGGGCAACCCAGAGGGACGGGACGGGGAGGGAGGTGGGAAGGGGGCTCGAGATGGGGACACATGTACACCCGTGGCTGATTCATGTCGATGTGTGGCGAAAACCACCACAATGTTGTAATCAGCCTCCAATTAAAATTAATTAATTAATTTTAAAAAGATTAGAAATTATACCACCTTTCTGCCTTGGTGGAAACCTCTCATGGAGCTTTCTTACCAATGCTTCTCAAGCCATTTGCAATTTGTGGTTTGCATCACTTTATCTGTTTTGTTTTTTTTTTTTTTTCAAATCCAACACAGACCAATACTTTTGTAAACTACAATAAAACTGAATTCTAAGACAAATGAAAAACAAAACATACACACAAATACGCAAGCCCAAATCTGTATGAGAATCAAGAGACCTAAAATCACTCTCTCCAATTGCTATTAAGGTTTTTGAACACTCAATACCTGTTCACAGTTCACTGATGACTGACATGCAGTTCATGAACCACTCTAATCCAAGGATCATACTTGCAGTAGCAAGACCCAGATCACAAAACACACAGATAGACATACATGTATGTTGGAGATTCCAGCATTCAATTCAGATGCTAATAATGCATTTGCTTTTCAGCTGATAGAGAAAAATAGTGTTCTGCTTCTTAATACATTTCTGTCAGATACTTATTTCAACTATCTAGGAATAAAATTAACAAGTCCATGATGCTCATAATATCAAACTCCAAGAATACATTAAAACGCTGACTACACCTCACCTAAAATTATCCCAAGATTTAAGCACAAAAATTAGAAACAGATTGTTCACTTTATAACAGATCCTATATTATGTAGAATGATTATAATGAGATGTAACTTCATGTATTTAAATAAGATGGTGATTTTACATTAATCCATTTATAAATATTGTCTATATATATTTATCTTCTATATTTGTATCTGCAGCTTTACAGAAACATATTTATTGTCCAAACTAGTGAAGTCGCTCAGTCATGTCCGACTCTTTGTGACCCCATGGACTGTAGCCTTCCAGGCTCCTCTGTCCATGGGATTTTCCAGGCAATATACTGGAGTGGATTGCCATTTCCTTCTCCAGGGGATCTTCCCAACCCAGGGATTGAACCCGGGTCTCTCGCATTGTAGACAGACAATTTACCCTCTGAGCCACCAAGGAAGTATAAACTAGTATAAAGAGGTTTTTAAAATGCTACTAAAATGATAAACAAAACATTTGGCCAAAAAAACATTAGGCCACAAATGTTTTCCTTTACCTATTTTAAGCTTGTTAACATTACCTATTTGAAAATTATCATATATACATACATATAATCTAAATAAAATAGGATTAAATATAATTTATAAACAAAATGGATGTATGACCCTCCTAAGAAGTAGACAGGCTGTCCTTTCCTGAGGTTTTTAAAATGCTACTAAAATGATAAACAAAACATTTGGCCAAAAAAACATTAGGCCACAAATGTTTTCCTTTACCTATTTTAAGCTTGTTAACATTACCTATTTGAAAATTATCATATATACATACATATAATCTAAATAAAATAGGATTAAATATAATTTATAAACAAAATGGATGTATGACCCTCCTAAGAAGTAGACAGGCTGTCCTTTCCTGTTTTCATTAAAATAGCTTAAGATTGATGAGGGATACTAGCCAATCTTCTTAAATTATCCTTTGTCTAAAAATATGACCTTTGAAACTATATAAACATAATCCTGAAATTTCTAGTCATTCACAAAGCTTCCTTAAATCAAGATGAGTTAATGATTGTCACCAAGTCCAACTAAACAGTGGATTAGTACATTCCAGAGGAAAGCCTATTTGAGGTTAAACACGAAGTCAGTACTCACTGACGGGGCATCCAGGCAAGTAGACTCTACCTTTGGGCCAATTATAAATGAAGGCGAGAACGGTACTCCTAACAGGAATTTTCTAGAGGTGGGATTCAAGACAGTTGCCTTCAAGTTCCACAGGGCTTCTATCATATCGTCTGGCAGAGGAGTAAATGGTTATTGAACTACAGAAGGAAACTGTTGATTCTTCATTTCTTGCAGGTCACTGAGGCTCAGGCATACAAACCTCTTATTGCAAGGATTTTGCATCTTTGGGCAAAGCAAAAAAAAAAACAGCAAATGTTATTCTGATGGTGAGCCTACATGGCAAACACTGAGACGATGACTCAAGAATGAAATCTGCTAAAAACTCTTCTTCAGTCCCTGCCCCTACACCTGGATTATAACAGCAGGCAACGCGTATATCGCGGATGAAGGAAGAGAGAAGGAAAAGAAGATGCAAACAAACAAGTGCAAGCTCTGAAAAACAGGATGCACAAGCAACGGAATGCAGACAGTGAACTGTCTTGAGGCTCTGTTACAATTTAAAGAACATTAACTGGAAAAATGCTAACAACTTCTATTCTTTGAGAGCTTATTATATACCAAGCACTGTGCAGAGCATCCATCATTTCACACAATTTTTTCCAAAATTCTGAAACACTAGTCATGATGGTCATTACAAATAAGGAGACAGGCTTAAGGATGTAAATAACTTGACTAGGATCAAAGTTAGTATATTTGTCTAATTTCAAGCTTTTGCCCTAAACCTCACACTTCTCTGTTTTCTAATGTCAAAACATTAAAAGATAATAATGAAGACAAATGTTCAGACTTGTAAATGCCCCAAACTAAAAAACTCCCTAAATGCCCATCAACAGGAGGATGGGTAAATCTCAAAAAAAATGTATTTGAAGGAATACCATATAATCATTAAAAAAAACAAACTCTACCCACAGTAGCCCAGATGAATTTCTCAAACATAATCATGATGAATAAAGGCCAGGCTCAGGCAAGTGCCTAAATATGACTGAATCTATTTCTATAAAGCACAAAACTGCAAAATTAATCTATGCAGTTATGAATCAGGGTGGTGGCTACGGTAGGGCGGGGTGATGACTAAAGAGTACAAGAAGGGAGCATCTGGGGTGCAGATATCATCTGATTAATTGATCTGAGAGCTGGATAACAGGAGTTCAATTTACCAAAAGAAAGCCATCATTCTATACACTTAAAATAAGTATGCTTTTCTCTACATACATTACACTTCAATAAAATATTTTTTATCAAAAGAAGAGGCACCTCCTTAAGGCATTTTCTACTTTATCCTTTTAATGTATTTAGACTCAAATATTCTTTAATAAAGCACTCTATATTTCCCCATGCTTTAGAAGTCTTAAGTACAAATATAAGAAAATAAATCATTAAGTGAAATAAAGACAAATATCACATATCACTCAGATGTAGAATCTAAAAATAAATGCTACAAATGAATTTATTTACAAGAAAGAAATAGACTCACAGATACAGAAAACAAACTGATGGTTACCAAAGGGAACAGAGGAGGGAGAGGAGAAGACAAACCTGGAATGTGGGATTAACATACACACACTACTATGTATATGAAACAGATAAACAACAAGGACCTACTATACAGCACAGGGAACTATATTCAATGTTTTACTAACCCATTAGTGGAAAATAACCTGAATGTATAGGTATATATATATAAATAACTGAATCACTTTGCAGTCCACTTGAACACAACATTGTAAATTAACTGTACTTCAATTATAAAGTAATTATAAAAAAAAAAAAGAAAAATCATTAGAGATTTGAAAGTAAATAAATTGGAGTTGGGGGAAAACAACTGACCAGAAGTTAAAAAAAAAAAATCTGTCTTGGTGTATTCCCCTGCTGTCTCAGTGCACACTCTTGAGAGGAAGGCATCTAACCTCACCTGTGGCCAGCTTCCTCATCCAAAAATGGAAGAAATCAGACCCAATAATCCTCAATGGCACCTCATTCTAGTCCTCTTTTTTTTCCCTGAGCTGTACTCTTGCTCGTATCACACTGATGCAGCATTCACACAGGAAACGGGAACCGCCTGCAACCCTATCACATGATACTTGACACATACACTTAATCAACCTCTGATTATACATGTAGATATTACAGCTCGGCAGACAATCCCCAGGAACTGAATTAAACCACTCACCAGCCTTGTTCACATATCCTGAGGCTCCCACACAAAGCAGAATGGTCAACAGGTCCAACAAAGCCTTGTGTGGATTTTTAACTCTAGGGTCATCAGCACCCTACAGTCCACAGGGTCGCAAAGAGTTGGACACGACTGAGCACGCATGCACGCACACACATTGGCACCACCGGCCTCCACGTTTACCACAGATAATTGCAGACTTTCAGTTTTTCCTAAGATTTGGTCATTCAATCAGAAGAACACAGAGAAATTAACAATAGCTTATAATATTCAGATTTCATGCTCCTTTGTACAAACTCATTAGACTCTCCTACCTACCTGCTTCGTGCAGTGCAAGAACGAAACCTAATTCTGATGATGGACACTGTATTAGCCAGGATCCAATCAGGAGACAGAAACCAGAGAAATTTGAATGAAGAAAGGGATTATTAACTATCACAGAGAATTAGCTAATAAGAAGTAAACTCTAATATAGGAATAGCAGACACAAGGAGCCGCCACGACCCTTAGGGCTCAGGGTCCTCCTCCCCAGGGCTGAGATCCAGGAGTTCTCTGCACGGGAGGGAATTCACTGCGGTCCTACACTTACAGAACTTTCTGGACTCCATCCTCTGGAGTGCCTGAGAAGGCTATTCACAGAGAGGTGCCCACCAGAGACACCGTGCTAAGCAGACACACCTGCTGCAGAAAGGAAAACTCCTTCACCTTGCAACGTCTCTCCAGCGCCCTCTCCTGACAAAGCTTAACATCATGCCAACTGGCAAAAGAAAAACATCTGCAGAGTCCAGATCCATTTTCACACAGCAGGCAATAAAGGGTGAAAGTCAACCTCAGAGACAATAAACTGATAACTAGAACACATCCTATAGCAAGCAATTGCAGTAAGTTCTAATAACCCAACACTGTCCATGCAAGCCACAGGTGCTAACTTCTTCCTATAAGAACTGTCCTGGCTAAAGGTGACAAAACTGATCTGGAAGAAGGAAAAATTCTTTGTCAAGAGGCAAACAAATCTAACAACAGCAGGATAACAGAACTACTTCCACATCAGGTGCAGAGTTCTTGTCTCCTGGGATACACTTAAACTGTCTCTTTTTCCTTTTTTACTGTATACTGAGCTTGTCTCAAATCATTTTTAGACAGTCCTTAGCCTGGCACCGGGGAAGGCAATGGCACCCCACCCCAGTACTCTTGCCTGGAAAATCCAATGGACGGAGGAGCCTGGTGGGCTGCAGTCCATGGGATCGCTAACAGTCGGACAGACTGAGCGACTTCACTTTCACTTTTCTCTTTCATGCATTGGAGAAGGAAATGGCAACCCACTCCAGTATTCTTGCCTGGAGAATCCCAGGGATGGGGGAGCCTGGTGGGCTGCCGTCTATGGGGTCACACAGAGTCGGACACGACTGAAGTGACTTAGCAGCAGCAGCCTGGCACAGTTTTGATAATACCAGTCTTCCAACAAATAATGACAGACTTTGAATATCAAATCACTCACTGAGCCATAAATAATGTTGCTCATATTTTTGACCTTTGCTTAGCCATTCACACAAACGTGCTAACTGTTCTGTAATGCGATAATTTCAGGCCTGTGTTTATGTGTCACTCATGGCCTTTTGTCCAAGCTCTGGTCATTTTGCCAACCAAAATGCAAAGCTGGAGTGCATCTTTGGAATCAGAAAAAAAAAATCATACTCATATCCTCAGAGCAGAGGATTAATGAGCAGATAGTGTCACGAATGATTCCAACAACAGGAAAGATTCAAAATAAAGGATATGAGCAAACACTGGCCAATAACTCACTTTGGTGCAGATCACAACAGGCAGGCTTTTGAGAAAACATCAGATCTGGAGAAAGACCCTGATGCTAACAGAAATAAAATAATCGTAAGCCACATTTCCAGAAGAGGGGAGAAAAAAGCATGTAAGACTAAGGTTCAAAACAGAACTGTATGGAGCATACAAGCAACTACCCTTCAGTAGGAGGGTGTAGAAAAGCTGACTGAAAAAGTAGAATGAAAATAAATACTTCCTGTGAACATCAACCTAATTTAGGATTCAATAAGCCTGAGCTGAATAATCAATTTCAACTGGGGCAAAAAGAGACTTTTGAAAAGAAATAAAACAGACTAGTAAGGAAATCACAGGGACAAGCAAAGAATGGTTTATGTCGGTGGGTCGGGGGTGAATTCAAAATCTGGGAAATAACTTAGTCACCGTTTTGCAGCACAGTCTGGGGAAGGAAGAACAGAGGCTGAGATGCTTAGAAGCTGCTCTGTTGCTCTCTACCTCACTTAGCTGTTTTCTCTTCCTGGGACTCAGTTGTCCGGTTTCTTGTTTCCATTAGATTTGGTTAGGTTTAGTGTTTCTTTTCTCCATAGGAAGGTAAACCCTGTGAAGGTAGCCATGTCTCTCTTTTTTTAAACTTTATTTCCCCAGTATCTAGGACAGCGCTAGGAATGGGACAAATACTCAAGAAATATCTATTCGGTGAACTGACACAACCCAAGAAAGGAATGTTTACATCGGCTTTTGATTGATTATGTATCCAGCACCAAGCCTTACGCAGCAAACCCATTCTGAACCAAGGGTCACTAGTAATTTTAGGCTTCCTGTTGCATGTTTTTTTGTTTTGTTTTACCTTCAGTGGTTGAGAACAAGTATTCATTGTAAAAACCATTCTTAGTTCCACAGCTAATACAAACACACACACACAATCAAAGCAATCTGGCTTGTACTTCTTTCATGGATAGATTTTTTTTTCCTTTCCTATTCTAAATAGAGAATTCAGGAGCTAATATTAGTCCCGCTGCTACCTATTTACACTTTTTCCTAATTTTTTCAATCTAATTTGATCCTGTTTAAGGGAAACAATAAATTCAAGGGCCTGAAACAATAAAATGCAAAGTGAGCAAGTTCAGGACAGCAAGAGAGAAGCCACCTTGAGGCCAAGTGTATGGTTCCTGCCGTCTCTCCTTGTTTCCCATACGTCCTACCCACTAGATTTTAAGTTTCAGCAACCTCATTAATTTGTCAAGCTTTATGACTCAAGGTTAGGGGGTGGGGGAGAGGGCAGTGACCCATGAAACAAAGACTTCAATGTCTCCAGAAGCTGAGAAAATCCCAGCATTGTCAGGGCAGATACTATTTATAATCCAGTTAAAGTGTACGCTCCTAAATGCATTTTCTACGGAGAATATCCGACCCACACTTCTGAATTCCTGGCTTCCTCAATGGTGAAGAAGGCAAGCAGCTAAAACTCTGAGGACTAAGAAGGGGGAAAAGTGAACTCCTTGCTCTTACTATTTTATAACATCCGGCATCATGTGACAGAATTAAAAGGTTCCTGTTTTTGACTCACTTTTGACAAGAAAGTGCCTCATTGCTATGAGCTTTGAGCTTAAGTTACTGGAAACATGTGGGGTTGGAAAATATCCTACAATGCCCACTTTAGGAGAGAGAAAAAAAAAAAGTTATGGAAAACTCCATTTGACTTTTTTCCAGAAAAATGCACCCACACAGGAATAGATGCCAAGCAACCTTACTGAATGTGTATATGTGTGGCCCATCATTGTGCACATACTCTACGTTAACACTTTTCTCTGTGGCACAAGAGTAGGGCTCTTCGGGAAAGGGGTATCTTGCCCCGCTGCTGTCCAAGGGGCCGGGTGCTAGGCAGCCCGGCGTTGCTGCAGGGGCTCCGCCGTGATTAATGACTACGGACTCTGCAAGCCCTGCACGTTACCTCCACTCCACTCATGGATCCCAACCAAATTAATTTTCTCCCGTGCCAATTCCATCACATCCCTTGGGTTTACAAAGAAGTTTTTACCAGGCCATCAGAACCCAAACGGGAATGAACATTTTCGTCCTGGCAGGAACTTAAAATAGAGCTTAAAAATAAAACAATGGGAATGAATTTTTAGCTCTGCAAAGCTCTTAGTCTCTAGAAATTTCTTGTACAACTGAAAAAAAAAATCCTACTCCTGCTTGTACTGCTCCATTTAAACTGCAAGTTATGAAGAAACTAATGTAGAAAGTCCAGGGTTTTCATTCCAGATCTGAACTGACATATATCAAACTAAACAGTCATGTCAAAGTGGAATCAAGTTTCATGTACATCCCTGGTTAAGAGTCTAGCCCAAACAGTACTGCCAAACAGAAATATAAAATGAGCCACATATGCAAATTAAAATTTTCTAGTCACCATATTTTTTTAAAAAAATGAAGCAGGTGAAATTAATTTTATCTTATTTCACCTAGTGTGCCCCAAACAGTATTTCAACATCAATCAAAAATATAAATTACTATTGTGATATTTTACATGTTTTTATGTTTTTGTTTACAAAAACAGGTGTGAATTTTATACTCGGAGAACACCTCTGCTTGAAATAGTCACATGTCAAGTGCTCAAGAGTCATGTGTGGCCTGGGCTACCATATTGGACAACAGAGCTCTAAAGGCTTCTCTTATGTTTCATTAAATTCACTCTTCCAATCCAGAAAGTTCTAATTGCAACAACAAAGCTATCATTGGCAGGAAAAGATATTCTGAGCAGTGTTTCAACTTCTTGGACAAGTTCATACCTGGGCTTCACTCTCTGACACGTCCACACTTGGGGCCATCTGTTACAATGGAACGATGCCCACGAGAAAGAGGTTACTAGCTTCTAGAACCAGACATGCAACCACAGCAAGAAGATTCTCCTAGCTTAAGCAAGTTCCAAATCCTGAACTTCTGAACTTCATTTTTCCCAGGTGCTGCATCTGGACATTTAGCAGGGCTTAAATTAGTACCATTTTTGAGATACTGTCTTTGAAAGAGAGGAGGGAAAAAAAAAAACAGGGCTGAATCTTTTTTAGGATGGGCCTTTGAGCAAGAAGGTTAAAGGAAACACAAGCTAACATTGGAAGAGGCATTGTGCCCTTCATATGCCATTCGAAAACAAAAAAATAAATAAAGGCTTAAAAAGTCCCTTCAGTATGAACTGTTTATTCCCATCATACCTTCAACTGAACAAGTGTAGTCACATTTCTGAGAACACTGCAGTCTTCTGATGTACATACATATATATCTATTTCTTCTTGAAGGTGAATCTTACTGAAATTTTAATCTATTAATATCACAGGATTAGAAACACAAAGCTGATGAATGCTGATTTTCATTTGAAACACTCACTTTTCTTTGATTTTTTTTTTCCAAACCATGTGCTAGTTGTTAGAAAATTTAAAAATCAATTTTTAAAAGAAAATTAACCTATTTTAATGCCCACAGATTCTAATATTACTTCTCTGACTTTAAAATATACCTTTGACTCCAAATGCTCTTAATATTTTATGAAAATAGTCATAAAATATTCACAAATACTTTATTAAAATGCAGTATTTTCCATTAAAGAACTTAAATATCTAGTGAGAATATGAAAGCCAAAAGCTCAAACTGTACTTCATTGATGTATTCATTCAACAAATATTTATTTAGTGGCTACGTTACACCAGACACTACATACATACTACAGAGGTGCTAGAAAAGGAAAACAAACATGGTCTCTCCTTAGTGGAGCTTAAAATCTAAGCTGGAAGATGAATAAGTAATAACAGTCAGAATGTGAGCATTAATATTGCGGAATTATAGAAAGCAGACAGATGAGAAAGAGAGAGATGGAAGGAGGGAGGGAGGCAAGAAATTAAAGACGATAGACAGATAGATAGCAGATAGACGTGTGTACACGCTCAACAGCAAAGTCACGTCTGACTCTTTGCAACCCCATAGACTGTAACCCACTCGGCTCCTCTGTCCATGGGATTCTCCAGGCAAGAATACTGGAATGGGTTGCCACACCCTCTTCCAGGGGATCTTCCCGACCCAGGGATCAAACCTGCATCTCCTGAGTCTCCTGAATTGCAGGCACATTCTTTACCATTGAGCCATCAGGGAAACCCAAATGGATAGATACACAGGTTCATACAGACACACTTACATAAAGACCTGAGGCATGTATAAGGGAGTCAGCCAAGAAAACTGAGAGAAATGGAGAAGGAGTTACAGATGAAGGGGGAAATTAAGTGGAAATAGATGAAGTAGTCATATGTCAAGCCAGGGAATGAACAGGAAATCTAAGAGATAACCAAAAAAAGAAGAAGAAGAAAATAAGCAAAGTATGGCTGGACGGCAAAAAAAAAAACAAAAAACAGTAGATGATGTTTAGGAGAAGCAATGGAGTTGGATGGAGAAGGGAATGGCAACCCACTCCAGTATTCCTGCCTGGAGAAATCCATGGACAGAGAAGCCTGGCAGGCTACAGTCCATGGGGTTGCAAAGAGTCAGACATGACTGAACCACACAGGCACGCCGGGAGTTGGGGGGTTTCATATGTCCCTTTAAGTTGTACGGACTACGTCCTAGCAGGGAGACACTAACTCGGAGTCTGAAGATTCGAACAGCTCAGAGGAGAGGAGATTAGATGGAGCGCATGGACTGGTCCAGGACTGGGTCCCTGCACTCCGATACCGAAAATTCACATTGAGGTAGACTTCAGTTCAGTTCAGTTCAGCCGCTCAGCCATGTCCGACTCTTTGCGACCCCATGAATCCCAGCACGCCAGGCCTCCCTGTCCATCACCAACTCCCGGAGTTCACTCAGACTCACGTCCATCGAGTCCATGATGCCATCCAGCCATCTCATCCTCGGTCATCCCCTTCTCCTCCTGCCCCCAATCCCTCCCAGCATCAGAGTCTTTTCCAATGAGTCAGCTCTTCACATGAGGTGGCCAAAGTACTGGAGTTTCAGCTTTAGCATCAGTCCTTTCAAAGAAATCCCAGGGTAGACTTACCTAACAAATGTTATCCTAACAATAACTCCTGCAAGTATATACACAGATGGAGCAATATTTCTGGCCTCAAAGCCTAATCTTATATTCTGCAATTGTCCTGCAGTAAGAGGATATCTAATTTTGTGATCATATTCCTGGAAACATTCCCCAAAGTCTTGATAAAACATGAACTAAGACACTGAAGCAGAGTTTTAGTTCCAACTTGAACATTGTTGTTATTATATTGGTTTTTAAGATAAATATCGAACAAAGACTGTAACAAATTCTGGTGTAAGCACCATTCAGATCTTTAGATGTTATTCCAATATCTGATTCAATTCTTGTCAGAAACAAAGCATCAGAGATTCAGTTCAAGGCTTTTTCCTACCCCAACCTGTTCTCCCTCACATCCAATTCTCTCCTTAGAAATAAAGTGCTTTCTTGAAACCACTGTTTTCTTTCAGTGTTTTCATGCATACACACACACATAGTCAAACACACACACACACAAACCCACATTCATTATAAATACATGGTAATGTTCTGCCCATATTTTAAAACTTGACCTAAGTGAGACCTCTTATCCATCATACTGCACTTTGTGTGTTTAATTCTATAGTTTTTTAAACAAGCACATCAAGATTATGTGAAGGGGTAAGACAGGTTTCTAAAATTATGAGTCATATCAGCTGTACCAAATGAAGACAAATATGATAAACACACCTTATCACACAGCGTAAGAAATAAGACATTAAAGATATAATCTGGTTAGAAAAAGATGTAATCAGATTAATTTTTTTCAGGAATTTTGCATCCCTATATGAGTGGTTTCAGAACAAGCACCAACTCATGTGACTACCATATCTACAAATCATTAATGCATTTTTCGGTAACTTCTCTGACAGTTCTGCAAGCAGAGGGATGGAAAACATCCGTGTTCTCCTTGATCCTATCACACTTCAGGGACAATTAACTGCCACAAGAAACTCAGTACCTTGAATTTCTAACCTAATAGCATTTTCTTCCCATGTAACACCCTCACTTAATGGTGCAAACACAGCCAAATACCACTACCATCACTATCATCATCATCGTAGAATGAGCTTTAACATCTGTCAGGAGCTATACTAAGCATTTTACTTGCGCTATCAAACATAATGTTCATAAAACCCTGTGACTTAGATACGACTATGTCTATTCTGCAGATAAGGCAACCAAGTCAGAGAGATGTTAACAAGTTGCCAAAGATCAAAAGATAGTAAAAGCTGGAGACTAAATTTGACATCGACATCAACTCCTGATCTTAACTATTACATAAAAACTACATTAGAAAAAAGTTTATTTTCAATCATGCAGAGGAACTGGTACTACATTCTCTCTCCCATTGTAAAACTAGAAAATTATACAAAATATATGAAACAACAGTTTTCAGCCAATAAACAAAAAGCAGTTTGGGACTGTGATTCCTGAAGGAAGAGGAACAAATGAGATGAGAAATATAACCACCTGAGAGTTCTGTCTAGAAATATTTTCCAGACTGTGAGACAGAGAGAGGCAGCCTAGGCAGAGCAGAGCCTCAATGAGCTGAGAAGGAAAGTTTGGAATTTGGGGAGAATGAGGTGGGTAGAATTTGTAGGACAGAGTAAAGGAAAGGAAGGAGCTATGCAATAATAATAATAATAAACCAAGAAAATGTCCTTATAGATCTCCTTGAGCCTTTAGTTAATACAAAAATGCAGAGTCAAACTCTGTCGGGCTGGGCAAAGACTGGCTACCAAAGTATGACTACAAGGAAAAAAACATCTACTGGGAACAGCTTTCAGAGCTCACAAAGGACTGGGAAACAATCAAGATCCAACCTGCCCGAGCGGAAAAACTTCATTCAACATCTGCTTTATTCAGCAGAGACTTCATTCTGGAGAACAAACAAGGCCTACAGGAAGACTACTCAAGATCCACTCTCACAAAAAAATTAAAACAACATCAAAAGACTCAAGCTGATCCCTGAGTAAATTAAGGTGACAAAATCCAGAGATACAAAAGTGTGATACTCTCAATGGCGATCATCAAATAAAATATTACTAGACCTGTGGGCAGGAGAGACTTAACTCAGCAGGCCTGGGTTGCTCAAACCCTGCACATTTCAAAGGCAGGTCTGTCTGCTGGATTGATTTTCACTGGCTTCTAGGGGATAACCTCTGAGCCCTTGGCACAGTATGCTTAATAAGAGTGATTTGTATGTCATGAGAAATGCTGGGCTGGATGAAGCACAAGCTGGAATCAAGATTGCGCGCAGAAATGTCAATAACCACAGATATGGAAGGCTACAGATATGGAAGCCCTGGAAGGCTACAGTCCATGGGGTCGCTGAGGGTTGGACACAACTAAGCAACTTCATTTTCACTTTTCACTTTCATGCACTGGAGAAGGACATGGCAACCCACTCCAGTGTTCTTGCCTGGAGAATCCCAGAGACGGGGGAGCCTGGTGGGCTTCAGTCTATGGGGTCGCACAGAGTCGGACACGACTGAAGTGACTTAGCAGCAGTGTGCAGATGACACCACCATTATGGCAGAAAGTGAAGAACTAAAGAGCCTCTTGATGAAAGTGAAAGAGGAGAGTGAAAAAGTTGGCTTAAAGCTCAACATTCAGAAAACTAAGATCATGGCATCCAGTCTCATCACTTCATGGCAAATAGACAGGGAAACAGTGAGAAACTTTATTTTGGGGGGCTCCAAAATCACTGCAGATAGTGCTTGCAGCCATGAAATTTAGACACTTACTCCTTGGGAGGAAAGTTATGACTAACCTAGACAGTATATTAAAAAGCAGAGACATTACTTTGCCAACAAAAGTCCACCTAGTCAAGGCTATGGTTTTTCCAGTAGTCATGTATGGATATGAGTTGGACTGTGAAGAAAGCTGGGCGCTGAAGAATTGATGCTTTTGAACTGTGGTGTTGGAGAAGATTCTTGAGAGTCCCTTGGACTGCAAGGAGACCCAACCAGTCTGTCCTAAAGGAGATCGGTCCTGGGTGTTCACTGGAAGGACTGATGTTGAAGCTGAAACTCCAATATTTTGGCCACCTGACACGAAGAACTGACTCATTTGAAAAGACCCTGATGCTGGGAAAGACTGAGGGCAGGAGGAGAAGGGGATGGCCGAGGATGAGATGGTTGGATGGCATCATCGACTCAATGGACATGAGTCTGAGTAAACTCCAGGAGTTGGTGATGGACAGGAAGGCCTGGTGTGCTGCAGTCCATGGGGTCACAAAGAGTCGTACACGACTGAGGGACTGAACTGAACTGAACTGTATGTCTGAGGTCTTAAGCCACACTGTCTTGGGATGATCATCTCTCTGTATGCCTGCAGCCATGGGCTATGCTATACAGTTTACCAGAAAACTTTACCCTAGAAGAAGAGGTTTCCTAACTTTTGTTACCTTTTTAAATTTTGTTCACTAACTTTTGTGATTTAGGGTGAATACTTGTTTTTGCTGGGGGGAGGGGGAAGGTGGAGCTTTGGGAGGAGCAGGGTAAAGTCAGAGCAACTGAGACCAGTACAGGGGCACAACATGACCCCCTAAAAAATTCCAGTATACCAAGGCTCAGGTAAATATCTTCAGATGGCAACACTCTGTATGTGTTATTACACACTGTTGCTGGAAAATTAACTGAATCACAGTATGGGAAGGGACACCTGAAAGTGTGTCCCTTGCACTGAAAAGTCCCTTGCACTTGTTTCCACACAAACCAGTACTGGCACATTTGGATATAAAGATACCAACATTTTAGACTACAGAGAAAAGGGAAAAGACTTACAGAATAAATCAATGAATTAGTACTGAAGTGGTACTTTATAAAAAACATACCACAAGGCTGCTGCTGCTGCTAAGTCGCTTCAGTCGTGTCCAACTCTGTGCGACCCCTTAGACGGCAGCCCACCAGGCTCCCCCGTCCCTGGGATTCTCCAGGCAAGAACACTGGAGTGGGCTGCCCTTTCCTTCAAAGCCATCACACTGGGAAGATGATTGGAAGGCTGTGGAGAACTGATTCTTTGAGAGGGAAATCAGCAAGCCGCCCTGTTACACAATGAGCTGACAAATAGTCGGTAGTTTTTTTTCCTGGTTTATAGGAGCCAATCATATACTATCTAACCCATGGACAGAAGGTTAAATGAAACAATACTCAGCCACAATGCCGATAAGCATCTAATATCTTCCAGCAGCACTTAAATACTTAATAGCCCTCCATCAAGTTACTGTAGTTAACGTGTCCTGAAAAAAGAACGAGTCAGCACTCCTCTTCCAGTGCCCTATGACAGAACTCTATCTATGATCCTTAAGTATTTTCATTTTTTGCTCATAACACTAACCAAGAAAAGGCACCCTCTGAAAATAACTGATTTTCCACTACACTTCATTCTATAAACTCTAATCAACTTGCCAGAAAGTCTTTAAAAAGAAGCCGTGCATAGTCCATTCATACTTCACTGGACATAATAAACTTAATACCTCTTAAAGAAATTTTAAATAGTTGGCAATGAGAAGACTCCATAAAAGCTGCTAATGACTCAAGAAACTTGTGGTCCAATGTCAGATCCAGGAACAGCAGTTGGTGATCTTCCTTTTCTGCTAAAGCAACAGAAAACAATCTGGAATGCAAGGAAAAATGGCATAGGGAAAAAATCTATCAAAAATCCTGATCTTGCTTCTGATATAAACTGAATTTATAAGTGGCTCCAAGAAAGGAATGATATTCATGCCCAAATATATTAGGAAAGGTAACAGTACTTCCAGAAGGGAAAAATTATCACACTAAGTGTAAATATGTATATAAATGACAGGCAAGACTTTGCACACCTTCTACCTACTACCAACCCAATCATTCTTTTATTTTACTCTTTCTTAATTACCTAACTGTGTCAATGAAAAGTTATCTTATAGAGTAATGAGGAAGGATGGGAAAATACTGTCTGTGCCAGACTAAGTATGTTCACTGCAGGGCCAATTTCCCTCAGTCATGGACTCTGGACACCCTTCCGATTCCAATCATAAACCTTTCCCACTGTCTGGCAAGCGCACGGAGTGGGAGGCAACCAAACGATTTTAGTATGTGCCAACTGAGGGTAAGAAGGAAACCAACAAGCTAAATCCTTCGCACGTATGACCCAATCCTCGCTCCTCACTGAACCCAAAGAAAAACAGCAACTTTAGCATTAACTCATAATACACAGAAGGGTTACCCATATTTGCTACAGAACTTAATGGAAAAAAAAAATGAATGGTACATAAAAATGTGTATCAAAAAACCTATCAGACAATTTAGGCAACAAAAATGTATAAGTTTTACAAATGAAGTAATCACCAGCAAAATAAAAAGTAAGCTGTGAAAATAAAAACTTGACAGAAGCGGAGAAATAGTTTGCATGTGTGAGTGCTGGGTCACTTCAGTTGTGTCCGACTCTTTGCAATCCGATGGACTGTAGCCTGCCAGGCTCCTCTGTCCATGGGATTCTCCAATGCATTGCCATGCCTACTGGAGACCCATATCGCCATGGAGTGGGTTGCCATGCCCTCCTCTAGGGGATCTTCCTTACTCAGGGATTGAACCCCCGTCTCTTATGTCTCTTTTATTGGCAGGTGGGTTCTTTACCACTACCGCCACATGGGAAGCCCAAGAAATAGTCTATTGAGAGTTAAATCAAATACCAAAAAGCTTGGTTGTTCAGGCATATTTTATAAGTTGGCCTCTCTTCTGTCCTATCTCTTGTCTCTGAGAGCAAACATCTCAAAACTTGCTAGCCCCTCACTGACATGCCCCTTTACCTTTCAAAGCATTTTTGTAAGTGTAATCTAACTTTCATTACACCATGCCTATGAGACTGCACCATTCCCATTTTAGACCAACCCGCTAGTGTCAAGCACCTTGGATAAGGTCACTGAGCTATTTTGGGACAGAGCTCTAACTTACTCTAACTTACTCTCCTCATTCTTTCCACAATATTGCACTATTTTGCTTATTCTCCTTACCCCATTTCTATTTTTATCCTTGCCCCATTTGTTTCTCCAAAGTTTCTACTAACCAAAAGGAGAAGGCAATGGCACCTCATTTCCGTACTCTTGCCTGGAAAACCCCATGGACAGAGGAGCCTGGTGAGCTGCAGTCCATGGGGTCGCTAAGAGTCGGACACGACTGAGCGACTTCACTTTCACTCTTCACTTTCATGCATTGGAGAAGGAAATGGCAACCCACTCCAGTGTTCTTGCCTGGAGAATCCCAGGGACGGGGGAGCCTGGTGGGCTGCTGGCTAAGGGATCGTACAGAGTCGGACACAACTGAAGTGACTTGGCAGCAGAAGAAGCATATGGGGTTACCAGGGACAGAAACCCACTGAGGGGAGCACAGGGAAGGAGAAAGAATAAGGACACAGCAGCCACATCACAGATACCTGAGGACAGCAATTTTACAGCTAGGTCCCTGGGGACTGGAACTGGGATGAGGTCAAAGACAAAGCTCTCCTTGCCGTGTCTTTCATGAATCGTCTCACTGCATTCTCAGGACATCTGTGCTTCGCTGCACACACCCACCCCAGTTCGTCTCACTTTACACAGTCAGCCTCAGTCCACACATGGCCCAAGGTAATCACCAAGCTCCCCTACCCCTTCCTCATCTTTCCATGCTTCACAGACTGTAATAACATTCATATCTTTACTCAAACTCTCTCAGGAGTGAGTTAGCTGTCTCTTCGTCAAATGATGGCCCGGCCACAAGTTTGATTAGCTACGGGAAAGGGAAAGAACAATACGGCAGGCCAGGAAACCATTCTGGCAACAGGTAGTTCATAGACTGGAGCATTAAAGTACTACATTATAACAACTGTTGAATGATCGTACAGACATTTAAACAAATTCATTATTTTAAAGATGAGAATACACAGGTCTGCATGGTAAAGTGACTCACCTAAGGCCACAGAGATGCACCGTGGCAGTCATGCCTACAGCCCACATATCTGACTCTTTGAAGCCACATATTTTACTCTGAAACCTATCATCAAAACTGGTCAATCCATAGTTAATGACAGAGCTCTCGCTCACATCAAGCTAAATATCCTGATAAGTCAATAGCAAATCTATCATTAACCACAGTGCATAAATACTCATGAAATATGCCTACCTTTAAAGCAGTACACCTCAACCATAGCTGCCCATTAAAATCATCTGAGGAGCTTCCTAAGAAATGCCAGTCCCCGTGTCCTGCCCTAAACCAGTTATATCAATCTCTGAGGGCAACCTCCTGACACTGGTTCTGTAGCTACTAAAAAGCTCCCCAGGTCACTCTAATATGCAGAGTTCAGAATCACTGCTTTACAATCCTAAAATTAATGTGCAAATATATCTACAGAAATTCTTCAACATCTCTAATCCAAATTCAAAATCAGACAAATAGTAATTTAACAACATACTTAAGATCACAAGTTTTAGACAAAACTTGGATATCAACAATTAGTTACCGTGCGGTATTCATCTATATTCTTAACAAATATGAAGTAGATTATAAGCTCCATTGCCATTCTCTGTCATATCCCATACAGCACTTTGCACTGTTGATGCTTAACAAATGATTGTTGATCATACAAATAAATGAATGATCTTATTTATCTCTCATAGTAGCCCTCGAAGGTGGGCATTATTATTTCCTTGTCACTAATGAGGATTTTTAAGCTAAGAAAGACTCTAATACAGTCAGAGTGACACATGTGCTCCACCTATCATACAGAAAATGCCAAAATCACATGTCTTTTCAGAGAATTAACCAACACTGATCTTTTAAGCAAACATCAAAACTATTATTTCATACAGATGGCCAATAGGCACGTTAGAAAATGCAAGCAAAACTATAATGAGGTGTCACTTCAAAATGGTCAGAATGACCATGATTAAAAACCTACAGATAATAAATGTGCTCAACCATAAGAAGAATGAAATGATGACATTTGCAACAATGTGGATGGACCGAGAGATTACCAAACTAAGTGAAGTAAGTCAGAAAGAGAAAGACAAATACCATGCGCTATCACTTAAATGTGGAATCTAAAGTATGATACAAATGAGTTTATGAATAAGGCAGAAACAAACTCACAGACATGGAAACCAAACTTATGGTTCCCAAAAGGAAAGAAGGTGGGGGGATAAACCAGGAGTTGGGGATTAGCAGACACAAATCACTATATATAAAACAGACAAACAATAAGGACATGACGTACAGTACAGAGAACTGTATTCAATATCCTATAATACCATTATGGAAAAGAATATGAAAAATAATATATATATATATGTATAACTGAATCACTTTGCTATACACCAGAAACTAATACAACACTGTAAGTCAATTATATTTCAATAATTCTTTTAAAAAAACTGATACATTAAAAAAGTCATTTTGAATACTAGCTCTATTTCTTAATTTCAAAATCTGAGCATACTGCCACCAAATAAATCTTTCGACTGTTCAAATTCACACTGGACAGTAATCTAGGAACTCCGCTTATAGCAAACATAGTTTAAACTCAAGCCACGTGTCTAACTCAGTGTATAAAGTTTTAAGAACTGAATGGAAAAAATTAACCATGTTTAATCTAAAATAGGACTCAAAGCTTAGTAAAAGAATAAGTTGGTGAGCAGTAGTCAATAATTTTGTAGTCACCTAAATTATTCCTAAACACTGGCTGTTTTCAATATCAAACCCTGCAAGAAGCTGTCAAAATCTGGACTAAGCTTTTGAAAAACAAAATAAAATTCTCCTGGCTAGCCAACGCCAGGCTCAGAATGAAGGACCAAAGGTAAACGAAGCTGCTTAATATACTCAGCTCTAAAAATAAAAGAAAACCAAAAAGGAGGTAACAGTAGAAGAAATGGAAAATTCCTAACATATTTCCTCATCTCTAATCATTTGATCAAACAAATGAATGAATGATGCTATTTATCTCTCATAGTGGCCCTTTTCTGAAAAAAAAAAAAAAAAAAACCTTCTAATACTGTCTCTTATACACATCTAGATGTGTATAAGAGACAGATTTATAAGTGGCTCCAAGAAAGGAATGATATTCATGCCCAAATATATTAGGAAAGGTAACAGTACTTCCAGAAGGGAAAAATTATCACACTAAGTGTAAATATGTATATAAATGACAGGCAAGACTTTGCACACCTTCTACCTACTACCAACCCAATCATTCTTTTATTTTACTCTTTCTTAATTACCTAACTGTGTCAATGAAAAGTTATCTTATAGAGTAATGAGGAAGGATGGGAAAATACTGTCTGTGCCAGACTAAGTATGTTCACTGCAGGGCCAATTTCCCTCAGTCATGGACTCTGGACACCCTTCCGATTCCAATCATAAACCTTTCCCACTGTCTGGCAAGCGCACGGAGTGGGAGGCAACCAAACGATTTTAGTATGTGCCAACTGAGGGTAAGAAGGAAACCAACAAGCTAAATCCTTCGCACGTATGACCCAATCCTCGCTCCTCACTGAACCCAAAGAAAAACAGCAACTTTAGCATTAACTCATAATACACAGAAGGGTTACCCATATTTGCTACAGAACCTAATGGGAAAAAAAAATGAATGGTACATAAAAATGTGTATCAAAAAACCTATCAGACAATTTAGGCAACAAAAATGTATAAGTTTTACAAATGAAGTAATCACCAGCAAAATAAAAAGTAAGCTGTGAAAATAAAAACTTGACAGAAGCGGAGAAATAGTTTGCATGTGTGAGTGCTGGGTCACTTCAGTTGTGTCCGACTCTTTGCAATCCGATGGACTGTAGCCTGCCAGGCTCCTCTGTCCATGGGATTCTCCAATGCATTGCCATGCCTACTGGAGACCCATATCGCCATGGAGTGGGTTGCCATGCCCTCCTCTAGGGGATCTTCCTTACTCAGGGATTGAACCCCCGTCTCTTATGTCTCTTTTATTGGCAGGTGGGTTCTTTACCACTACCGCCACATGGGAAGCCCAAGAAATAGTCTATTGAGAGTTAAATCAAATACCAAAAAGCTTGGTTGTTCAGGCATATTTTATAAGTTGGCCTCTCTTCTGTCCTATCTCTTGTCTCTGAGAGCAAACATCTCAAAACTTGCTAGCCCCTCACTGACATGCCCCTTTACCTTTCAAAGCATTTTTGTAAGTGTAATCTAACTTTCATTACACCATGCCTATGAGACTGCACCATTCCCATTTTAGACCAACCCGCTAGTGTCAAGCACCTTGGATAAGGTCACCGAGCTATTTTGGGACAGAGCTCTAACTTACTCTAACTTACTCTCCTCATTCTTTCCACAATATCGCACTATTTTGCTTATTCTCCTTACCCCATTTCTATTTTTATCCTTGCCCCATTTGTTTCTCCAAAGTTTCTACTAACCAAAAGGAGAAGGCAATGGCACCTCATTTCCGTACTCTTGCCTGGAAAACCCCATGGACAGAGGAGCCTGGTGAGCTGCAGTCCATGGGGTCGCTAAGAGTCGGACACGACTGAGCGACTTCACTTTCACTCTTCACTTTCATGCATTGGAGAAGGAAATGGCAACCCACTCCAGTGTTCTTGCCTGGAGAATCCCAGGGACGGGGGAGCCTGGTGGGCTGCTGGCTAAGGGATCGTACAGAGTCGGACACAACTGAAGTGACTTGGCAGCAGAAGAAGCATATGGGGTTACCAGGGACAGAAACCCACTGAGGGGAGCACAGGGAAGGAGAAAGAATAAGGACACAGCAGCCACATCACAGATACCTGAGGACAGCAATTTTACAGCTAGGTCCCTGGGGACTGGAACTGGGATGAGGTCAAAGACAAAGCTCTCCTTGCCGTGTCTTTCATGAATCGTCTCACTGCATTCTCAGGACATCTGTGCTTCGCTGCACACACCCACCCCAGTTCGTCTCACTTTACACAGTCAGCCTCAGTCCACACATGGCCCAAGGTAATCACCAAGCTCCCCTACCCCTTCCTCATCTTTCCATGCTTCACAGACTGTAATAACATTCATATCTTTACTCAAACTCTCTCAGGAGTGAGTTAGCTGTCTCTTCGTCAAATGATGGCCCGGCCACAAGTTTGATTAGCTACGGGAAAGGGAAAGAACAATACGGCAGGCCAGGAAACAATTCTGGCAACAGGTAGTTCATAGACTGGAGCATTAAAGTACTACATTATAATAACTGTTGAATGATCGTACAGACATTTAAACAAATTCATTATTTTAAAGATGCTAATACACAGGTCTGCATGGTAAAGTGACTCACCTAAGGCCACAGAGATGCACCGTGGCAGTCATGCCTACAGCCCACATATCTGACTCTTTGAAGCCACATATTTTACTCTGAAACCTATCATCAAAACTGGTCAATCCATAGTTAATGACAGAGCTCTCGCTCACATCAAGCTAAATATCCTGATAAGTCAATAGCAAATCTATCATTAACCACAGTGCATAAATACTCATGAAATATGCCTACCTTTAAAGCAGTACACCTCAACCATAGCTGCCCATTAAAATCATCTGAGGAGCTTCCTAAGAAATGCCAGTCCCCGTGTCCTGCCCTAAACCAGTTATATCAATCTCTGAGGGCAACCTCCTGACACTGGTTCTGTAGCTACTAAAAAGCTCCCCAGGTCACTCTAATATGCAGAGTTCAGAATCACTGCTTTACAATCCTAAAATTAATGTGCAAATATATCTACAGAAATTCTTCAACATCTCTAATCCAAATTCAAAATCAGACAAATAGTAATTTAACAACATACTTTAGATCACAAGTTTTAGACAAAACTTGGATATCAACAATTAGTTACCGTGCGGTATTCATCTATATTCTTAACAAATATGAAGTAGATTATAAGCTCCATTGCCATTCTCTGTCATATCCCATACAGCACTTTGCACTGTTGATGCTTAACAAATGATTGTTGATCATACAAATAAATGAATGATCTTATTTATCTCTCATAGTAGCCCTCGAAGGTGGGCATTATTATTTCCTTGTCACTAATGAGGATTTTTAAGCTAAGAAAGACTCTAATACAGTCAGAGTGACACATGTGCTCCACCTATCATACAGAAAATGCCAAAATCACATGTCTTTTCAGAGAATTAACCAACACTGATCTTTTAAGCAAACATCAAAACTATTATTTCATACAGATGGCCAATAGGCACGTTAGAAAATGCAAGCAAAACTATAATGAGGTGTCACTTCAAAATGGTCAGAATGACCATGATTAAAAACCTACAGATAATAAATGTGCTCAACCATAAGAAGAATGAAATGATGACATTTGCAACAATGTGGATGGACCGAGAGATTACCAAACTAAGTGAAGTAAGTCAGAAAGAGAAAGACAAATACCATGCGCTATCACTTAAATGTGGAATCTAAAGTATGATACAAATGAGTTTATGAATAAGGCAGAAACAAACTCACAGACATGGAAACCAAACTTATGGTTCCCAAAAGGAAAGAAGGTGGGGGGATAAACCAGGAGTTGGGGATTAGCAGACACAAATCACTATATATAAAACAGACAAACAATAAGGACATGACGTACAGTACAGAGAACTGTATTCAATATCCTATAATACCATTATGGAAAAGAATATGAAAAATAATATATATATATATGTATAACTGAATCACTTTGCTATACACCAGAAACTAATACAACACTGTAAGTCAATTATATTTCAATAATTCTTTTAAAAAAACTGATACATTAAAAAAGTCATTTTGAATACTAGCTCTATTTCTTAATTTCAAAATCTGAGCATACTGCCACCAAATAAATCTTTCGACTGTTCAAATTCACACTGGACAGTAATCTAGGAACTCCGCTTATAGCAAACATAGTTTAAACTCAAGCCACGTGTCTAACTCAGTGTATAAAGTTTTAAGAACTGAATGGAAAAAATTAACCATGTTTAATCTAAAATAGGACTCAAAGCTTAGTAAAAGAATAAGTTGGTGAGCAGTAGTCAATAATTTTGTAGTCACCTAAATTATTCCTAAACACTGGCTGTTTTCAATATCAAACCCTGCAAGAAGCTGTCAAAATCTGGACTAAGCTTTTGAAAAACAAAATAAAATTCTCCTGGCTAGCCAACGCCAGGCTCAGAATGAAGGACCAAAGGTAAACGAAGCTGCTTAATATACTCAGCTCTAAAAATAAAAGAAAACCAAAAAGGAGGTAACAGTAGAAGAAATGGAAAATTCCTAACATATTTCCTCATCTCTAATCATTTGATCAAACAAATGAATGAATGATGCTATTTATCTCTCATAGTGGCCCTTTTCTGAAAAAAAAAAAAAAAACAACTTCTAATAGAAACTGGATCTCTTGCATAAGATGGAGCAAAATCTCATAATTTGCTGAGATTAAAGAGCTAAAAACTAAAGAGAAACCCATGAAAGAACATGTGTTTCTTAACTAATTGAAACAATATTTTTGGAAGAATATTCAAGATGCCATCTTAAAAATTTCATAATGTTTCTTATATAATATTATTGCTGATTTTGGCAGTACAGTATCTGAACTAAGAGTTTGCAAGATGGCCCCAGAAACTGGCTTGGTTCTGCTGTTGCTAAGAAAAATATGCCCACATATCAGCAATAAAGGCAGAATGAATGAGACATAATCCAGAGTGTACAGAAGAGCAAACTGCTACTTAACGACTACTATTTCATCATCAGGCAAATACATAAATAATGACTTGGGCCTAGTGTTATGCCACGTGCAAAAGCAAAAGTCTTCTTCTACCCACAACACTATGTTCTACAGAGAAAGATATACTTAGGTCCCTGGTATTTATACACATTCACGTGACCCTGTGGGTTTTTATTTTTAATTCATAAGCTCTGTTACATCACACTTTAGGATGAGCAACAGCCTTGTAAAAGAACCACGTGATAAACCAGTTGGGTCCAGTGTCTAATCTGATCCAGCATCCTGATCATAGATGAAGCATCTAGGCATCCTTACTTTAACCCCTTCAATGCACCAGGGTATTATTTAGAAAATTATTGTTCTAGTACCCTAAATGATACCTTAGTCATGCTGCCCTACAGGCTAATTGAAGAGAGATCAGGATAAGAAGTCAATGACACAGCATTACTGGTTGGGATCATTCTATAGCTCAACTCTTGCATAAGAATGTAAGGAACTGTACTCTCCCCCACACACAGCTCATTCCATCACACACTACAGAGTACGCTGATGATGCCAAATAGTTAGGATATTTTCTGAGTCTCTGACTTCTCAGGAACTATCTCCAGTCACTTCTCAGAAGTTGGTGAAGCTAGCTCTTTCTGTTCTGTGGTTTCTGCTCAGTGCTGCTGATTTTAATTTATAAAACAGGCTGAGTGGACACAAGAGAACTGTGTATCATCACAGGTGCGCACAAAACAATTCCAAACACCCTTCAGTGCCCATAAGACTCTGTTTCCAAGTCCTTTGAGTTTTGCTCCTAGATGCCTCTCAGATTCACTTTAAAGTTCCCATTATCTCTCAGCTGGACTAACACAGAAACTATCTCACCACTGTCCCCAGATTTTCCTCTTGCCCCTAGCCTTGCTTTATCCTGGCAATCCCTGCTCAATCTCTTCTTCACACTGCAGCCCGAAGGATCTTTTCAAAATCCAAACCTGACCATATGATCCTTCTACCTACTTGACCCCACCCCACCCCCATTTGAAATTCTCTAACAGCTTTCCATTTTGGTTGGGGTAAAGATTTAAATCCTCCCAGGGCAGTCAAGGCCCCAGGTGGTGTGGCTTCTACCAAGCTTCCTAGCTTCATCCTGTACATGCTCTACATGGAGCCCCATGCTTGCATCACTCCTGTCTTACTGTTCCTGAAACACACCACACTCCCTTCCCACCCGAAAGCTTTTTGCACATGCTTTTTCCTTCTGAAATACTCTACCAGAACTTCTACCAGAACTCAGCATAAATTTTACCTCTTTAGGAAGGCCTTCCCTAACCCCATGACCAGGTCAAATTCCCTTTACTCTATGGCCTTCTATAATTTTTTTCACAACTATCAATTGGTACTTAATATCTGATTATTGGATTAGCTTTCATCTTCTTCATTGATTACCAGCCGCATGAGGACAGACACCAGGCTTGTGTCAACGAAGGTAACCCATTAGTCCCAGTTTTCGTGGAATAGTCCCAGTTCTTGCTGCTGCAGAATAATTACTAAGTGTATCACCTTTACCTTCCAAAAAAACCCTATTATATTTCCCTGGTGGCTCAGAGGTTAAAGCATCTGCCTCCAATGTGGGAGACCCGGGTTCGATCCCTGGGTCGGGAAGATCCCCTGGAGAAGGAAATGGCAACCCACTCCAGTATTCTTGCCTGGAGAATCCCATGGACGGAGGAGCCTGGTAGGTTACAGTCCACGGGGTCGCAAAGAGTCGGACACGACTGAGCGACTTCACCTTCACCTTCATACTAAAACTTATATGGTTGTCTCAGTTATGATCATCACTGAACTCCCAGTAACTACTGCTACAACAGCTATTAAAGTAATCAATGAATACTGATTGAACTACAAATGAGTATAAAATCTAATGTAATCTTGAGATATATCAAGAAAAAAAAGATCTACTAAGTAGCTTTCCAACATACCAAACTGCTAAACAGAGACAACTATCAAAGATATACCCAAGTCTTAATAGCCTTTGGCACTGAGAATATTTTTGCTTAGTTACTAAACACACAATACTTCTGATCAACTCTAGAGAAGCATGATTGTGTCCATATTATTCCAAAACGGGTTACTGGAAGATCAACTGCTTTGATGAGGTCTGTACCTCAATGGCTGTATAAACAACACTTTGACCCAAATAAAGGTATCAATGTTCTGCCTTAATTATTGCACTTAGTAAACGAAGGTGTTTTCTGTATATATGTCACTGTAAGCAATCAAGACTCCTCACATTCAACCATAGTGAGGAAGAAATTAAATTACATCTCCATGTATTAACTGGCTTTAACCAATATAAAAGGCCTTTGTTGAACAACCATCTTTGACAACGGAAATGTAGAATTAAGCATAGGGCATGTAAATATCTGCTTTGGGCACTAGCCAGCATTTGATCATTAAATCCATCAAAGCAGTAACAGTTTAGGTGAACTATCTCCTGACTATAGCTCTGAATTCCCCACTAATCAGACTGAAAGAAGTAAGAGATCCAGACTGCCAAAGGCAATAAAATAACATCCAAGCATTCCTCGGGTCTGAGGTGTGTTATGGCATCCCTAACACAGCTCCAGAGAGCTAAAGTGCACCACAGGAATTTTATATAAAACAGAAGTCAGGAAATAAGACCACCAATCAACACACTGGGGGAAATCATATATGTTAAGAGAGAGAATCTGGCTAGAAATAATTTTGGGAGGAGCCTCCTCAAGAAAAGGCAGGCCACTTCAATAGTTTTTCTTTACGTTGAAAATTCTGAACAATCCATGTAGCCAAGGTAAGAATCTTCAACAGAGAACGAGACAGGGATGAATGTGTAAAACCCTCTTCAAAAGGAAGCAGGACATCAGAATTTCCTTGCATTAACTCATTTTACTGGCTTGTATTTTCTTCCTGCCTTAATTACGCATAGAACCAATCTAACAATAATTGTGATTTTAATTACAAGTCTGTGGAGCTCACAGAATTTTAAAAGAGTTCCATCTTCAAACTCTCAGAGGTTTGTTATTTATACAGAGCTTCAGAGAGAAAAGCCTGAATTTTCTGCATATGAGTTCAAGGACCTACATATAAAGGTCCATTAAGTCTTATTGTTACATGCACAAATTTATAGCAAACTAAATATATTTTCTCAAGATAGAATCTTTAGCTTTAAATTATTAACTGCCTCTTGACCCTCAATATTAAGGACATTTTATTATCAAATGAATTCAACATTAAAAAAAAGAAAAAGCCTCTCAGTTAAAAATATAAAATCTAAATCCTTCAGTTTAAGAAAAAATGTTTAGTACTACAAACAGACAATGTATACCCAAAATTTGCTTCTGCAAGGTAGTTTTTCACATAACTAGCTTATATTACATGAACGCATTCATTTGTAAGGGACTTACTGTACAGTGAATAAAATTAACATTCTTCTTGCCAGCATAGCATGAACTGTCAAGTGGAAGAGATAACAATACACAAGCTAATAAGTAAATGATGAAAATACATGATTGCAGATACTCAATCACTTTGAAAGAAACCATCAGGAAGCTGTGATTTAGTACAGCATCAGGGAGTCAGGGAAAGGCCTCATTCTTTTTCCCTTCACCCCAGAAAAGGAGAATACATTTGTAAATCATCAGAGTTCATGGGGACTATAGAGAGCTTCTTGTTCTTAGTTGCAGTGCTTTTAAAATACTAAGTCAGATCTTCAAAAATTATAGGTAAAATCACGAATATTTGTTAAAATATTACTTTAAAATTCTAGTTTCTAAACAAGAACAACAACAAAAAAAGATTCCAAATGGGGAAGAAATTCAGAGGATGTTACATGTGTGGCAATAGAATGAATGATTTTTTTAGTTTGAACTGCTGAGCTAAGAAGGCAAAAAGAAATTATCAGGTCAGAAAAAGGTATGAGATAAAATTATGTCATTTTATAGACTCAGTTTCCTGGTAGCTTAAATGAAACAAGCTTGAAAAGTCGGAGAGTGATTCCGGTAACATCTGTCTCTACAATTCACCCAGAAACTGGCAAGCTTTAATTGAAAACTAGATTTAGAATCACCAGGAGTACACATGTACTACAGCTGTGAGGCCTCCATGTATACCCTACTGTGCTTTCCCTGTTCTAATAAGTAGAACAAAGTTGCTTCACAAGTTTTCAAATTCAAGGAATAAGATTTGCATGGTGAAGTCTTAGGACAACACCATTCCGTCCCTCCATAAGACAGCCAACACCTCAGGGTCTTCCCTGGACTCAGGACTTCCTCCCCAAGGATGGTCTCTGGGCCTGGAGCCCTTGTGAGAGCTTTCAGGGGATCTAGAAAAGCAGAAGAAAAAGAATTTGCAAGGAGACACATTATATGTCATTATACCATTAAACCTTGCCCTCATAGGCTACAAGTGCAAACCACGTTTTGAAATGGTCAACTGTTAATTACACATGTGTATATAAACTTTTCAAAATTCCAGGTTAAAAAATACACACAAAAATATCAAATGCTAATGTGTATTTTTTAAAATAAGAAACAAACATTAAAAAAAAAAACACACACACACACAACAACTTTTTCAATGTTAGACAATGGAAGAACCACAGAAGAAAAAAAAGGTAAGTGGTAAATAATGCGGAAAGGTCTGAGGGGACTCAAAATAAAAAGGGGGGTGGTGGGTGGGGCTCAATCCCAAAAACGTGCAGAGAGTTCAGAGAGATTAACTGTTGACATGAGGGGCAGGAGGAAGAAACCAAACTGGCAAAAATTGATCAAGAAGCAAAATAAAATACTGTAGTCATGACAAACGGTAATGTATTCTTAGAATTCCAGAAAGATTGTAGAGCCGGCCATCTCATAGTGAAGAATTAAGCCGTTCAGGGCGTGTACTTTTAAACTGTTTAAACAGCTCAGACTACACAGGAGTGATCAATGAAACTGCTCCGTGGTGCTGACTCAGTCCTTCCTTCTGGATAGGACAGGGTACATCTGCCTCACGGACTCTTTCTTCTATATAAATTAGAACAGAAACAAACCAAAAAAAAAAGTAGCCTAGCTCATCCAAGATAAATAAACACTTCTAAGAAGGGACTTCCCAGTATCCAGAAACTGCCTGCCTCTTCATCACTATGGGAAAATTTGTGGTTACTTTAAAAAAATGAGCTATTCAGTCAATGAAATTCTTAATAATAATAATGCAAGCAGTAATTCTTGCTTTTCCGTGGTATAAAAATACAAACTGTTAAGAATCAAGGTTTGCTTGTTTGTTTATTGAGGCTTTCAATGGCTAAGTCAAAGATCTCTCTTGGTAAACGTCCCATTGTACTTGAAAATATATGGGTTATTTTCAAATATCTTTTGATACTGATTTCTAACATAATGCCACAGTAATGAGAAAACAGACTCTGTATGATTTCAATACCTTTAGACCAGAAACTTTTGCACCTTGCTTTATTTCCCAGGATATATTTCAATGTCTCCTCGTTTATACTCTATGGGAACTTGAATAGATTTTGTACCCTGCTGTTGTGAAAAAAAAAAAAAAAAAAAAACTGTATAAATCTTAATTATGTTGAACTGGTTCATAGTGCTTTTCAGGTCTACTATATCCTTCTACTTTTCTATTCATTCTATTGATTTTTGAGAGCTTGATATTGAAACTCCAAAAAATTCTTGATCTACTAAGAATAGTATGTAATATATAGTAGAACTATGTGTAACTTTGCTCTGTGGTTTCCAAGTCTCTGGTAAGCATATTACTATACTTTTATAACTTTAAAAAAAAGAAAAACAAGAATCAAGGCTTTTGATGTATCCCTTTGAGAGTGTGTGTGTATGTGTACACGTGTGTACATTCATTTTCTGTCATTAACGGAATTTCCATCAGAATACAGGCAGTTTTTAAAAGACACATTTGTTTTATTCCAATCTTTTTTATAAGTCAGGCAGCTTTTTTTTTTTTTTTTTAGGGAAATTATGTATTTTATGATACTTCCCACAAAGCCCAGGAAACTCTTTCCTACTAAAATAATTATTAAGAGTAAACCACAAGGCTCGTTTGATATCCAAGAAAGATTCTTCCTTCTCCCAGCAAAAACCTCAATTCAAAAGCGGTCTGAAACACAGACCAATACATCTTCTGTCTCTAAAAAGATTTTTACTGGTAATAAGAATGATAAAACTGCAGTTTCTTTCTGAAGGCTATATAAAGATTTATGGAAAGGTCACCCTGGTGGCTCAGATGGTAAAGAATCTGCCTCCAATGCAGGAGACCCAGGTTCGATACCTGGGTCAGGAAGATCCCCTAGAGAAGGGAATGGCAACCCATTCCAGTATTCTTGCCTGGGGAATTCCATGGACAGAGGAGCCTGGAGGGCTACAGTCCATAGGGTCACAAAGAGTAGGACACAACTGAGCAACACACACACACAACAGAAGACACACTTTCTTGAGCATACGTACCAGGACCTAACACAGTTCCTAGTAAGAAGATACCATGGATACATGCATTTATTTGAGCAGTCCATGAACAAACAAATAGATTAATGTAAGGGTTCAAGTGAGGCAAGTTCATAAACTGGATTTTCTAATACTGAACCTTTTTTTTTTCCACTTTTTATACTACATTTCAGAAATGTTCTCTTCCGTTTCCAAGCTGTCTGGCTAGAGGAAGAGAAGCTGCATGAGAATATAGCCCACAGAGTCGGTGCTCAGTAAGTGTATGGAGAATTAATGACTGACACATGCATAAAACAGGACTAGCAAATCAAGACGTGAATGAATGAACAGTGAAAGAATAAACAGATGGTGGTTCCTTCCCACATCACCTCACTTTCTCTGGACTTGGTTTGTCACCTTCTCATGAAGCTGTATTTGAGTCTCAAGCCACTACCCCATCTTAAAGGGACTTGTCAAAACTCACTTTATGTCACTCCCTGTATTCTCATGAAGAGAAGTTTCGGGGGAAAATAGAAACATATGGTTGAGAAAAGTTGGTTTAAATTCTACTTCTCTTCCTAAAAGGTCTGTGACTCTTGGCCAGGGTTTCTTCATCTTGGCACTATCAATGTTTTGGGCTGTGTAACTCTTTGTCACAGAGGCTGTCCTGTGAGTGTAGAATGTTCTGCAGCCTCTTCAGCCTCTACTCACCAGATGTCAATATCACGTGGTACCCCAGTTGTGTCAACCAAAGTCACGTCTCTAGATGCTGTCAAAAATCATCCCCAGGTAAGAACCACTGTTGTAGGCAAATTCTTGATGATTTAAGCCTCGTTTTTCTCATTTGAAAATGTGTGTTGGACGTCCCTGACGGCGCAGTGGATAAGAATCTGCCTACCAATGCAGTGGACATGGGTTCAGTCTCTGGTTTGGGAAGTTCCACATGCCATGTAGCAACAAAGCCCATGTGCCACAACTACTGAGCCCACACTCTAAAGTCTTCGAGCCTCAACTACTGAGCCTGCATGCTACAACTACTAAAGCCTGCATGCCGCAAGCCTGTGCTCCAAAAACAAGAGAGGCCCGCGCGTGGCAACTAGAGAGTAGCCTCCGCTCCCTGCAACTAGAGAAAGCCATGCAAAGGAACGAAGATTTTACAGAGCCAAAAATGAATAAATCAATATTTTTTAATGTGTACAATACCACTTTTCTTAAGTAATGGTTGTAATAACTAAACATAAAATAACTATAATTACAAAAAAATCTGACAACAAGAAGACTATCAATATTATGAGTGCCCATTATGTGTCAAGAACCAAATAGAGGGAGTCATTTAAAGTAATCCCCTTCAACCCTCACAACACCCATATGGACTGTGAACACTCATTTTCACCATAATCACACAAATGAAAGCTGTCACATCCAAGAAACAAACTGAAGCTATCTGACTCCCCGAACCCAAACTCTCACCTTCTATACTCTGCAATCAAGCTCCAAACACAGCTTGTCATTCAGTAGGCCATTAACAAGTATCTGTATGCTTCCAATGTTTTCCTAATTTTCCTTCTCCAGAATAATCAGAGTTCGGCGTGTTTCCCTACTGCACGAAATCTGGAAATGATGTCTTAAAATCCTGTGTCAGTTATATCTCCCATATCAATTATATCATAGTTGCCTCTTCCATCCTTAAAATCATTGAGTTCCTCCTGCCTGATATATGCTGCAAACACTTTGTGTCTGTAGCATCTACTGGCATCAATGCTCTGTACTCAGCTGTAAGTTCCTAAAGATCAGAGATTGGTTTCCACACATAAAAGAAGTCTCATTACATGTTTATGGGTGATGGTGTTGATCTTACACTAGAGAATAACAAAAATATATTTCTATTGATTTGACACTGTCAAGGTTTACAATGAAAAGCCATAGAGAGAACATGAGAAAGGGTTAAGACAGCTGAACTTCGACTGAAATTGAGCGATTTTATTTTTTCAAATACTAAATTACATCTAATGAATGGAAGGAAAAAGAATCTATAATTGTTTAAGCTTCTCAATGTTGGGCCCTTGGCCATGATGATTCCATTTGAAACAACAGAAAAAAAATCGGGTTGGCTAATATTAGCAGAGCTTTTTCTGCAGGATTTAAAAGATCTTAGAAGATTAGTCTGTACATGAAAAAGCATCATAGTAAGAGCATATGAAGAATAAGAATTTAAAGTTTAAAAAAATAGTTATACAAAGAAAAGAAAACAAACCAGAAGACACACACAGTTTTATTACCAAATTTCTTTTTTTGACTTTTCTGTATAATAATAGGTTTCTATAATTTATACATGAGAATATTTACTTGAGGCTTACTTTAGTAGAAAAAAAATCCTAATTTGTAGGCCATAACTGCTATTTTTCAGTTCAGTTACCTTCTGTAAGCATGCTGTTTCCCAATTATAAAGTAGTATTTCAAATACTATTCATGATTCCCTCAGTTCTAGCAAAGGTTCATTTCAAAATCCAACCCTAACAAAAATGACAAGAACAATAACCATTTTTTTAATGAAAGAGACAGGTGGGGGGGTCAGGGGAATGATCAAGTCCCACGAGAAACTACCATTTTAAAAGTCAGACATTCACTCAGTCGTGTCCAACTCTTTGCAATCCCATCAACTGTAGCCCACCAAGTTCCTCTGCCCATGGAATTCTTCAAGCAAGAATACTAGAGTGTGTAGCCATTCCCTTTTCCAGGGGATCTTCCCAACTCAGGCATCGAACCCAGGTCTCCTGCAGAGCAGGCAGACTCTTCACTATCTGAGCCACCAGGCAAGTCCAAAGACCCCTTTACACACCCTAAAATGACTGTAAATTTAAAAAAAAACCAACTGAAAATAAGAAGCATTGGCAAGAATATGGAAAAACTGGGAACTGGAAACTTAGTACATTGCTAGTGGGAACGTAAAATGGTACAGCTGGTATGGAAAACAGTCTAAGAGTCTGTCAAAGAGTTTAACACAGACTTACAATATGACACAGCAATTCCACTCCTAAGTNCAACTGAAAATAAGAAGCATTGGCAAGAATATGGAAAAACTGGGAACTGGAAACTTAGTACATTGCTAGTGGGAACGTAAAATGGTACAGCTGGTATGGAAAACAGTCTAAGAGTCTGTCAAAGAGTTTAACACAGACTTACAATATGACACAGCAATTCCACTCCTAAGTAACTACCTGAGAAAAATGAAAAATAAATTCCAACACAAAAATTTATACATAAATGCTCAGAGGCTCATTACGCAGAACAGCCAAAAAGTGGAAGCCACTCAAATGTCCATCAACTGAAGAATTTAAAAAAAAAAAAAAAAAATGTGGAACAGTCCTATGATAGAGTATTACTTGGCCACAGAAAGGAATGAAGTCCTGACACATACTTAAAACAAAGATGAACCCTGACAACTTCATGCTAAGTGAAAGAAACTGGATATAAGAGGCCATACGTTGCCTAATGCCATTGATATGAAACATCCAGTAAGCAAATCCATAGAAAGTAGATTAATGGTTGCCAGGGGACAGGGGAAAGGAAAGTCGGAATTAACTGCTGAAATGTACAGGCCTTCTTAGGGAGATAATGGAAATATTCTGGAATTAGATAATGGTAACTAGTGCACAAGCTGTCAAACTAAAAACCACTGAAGTGTAGACTTTAAAATAGTGAATTTGATCTTCTGTGAATTATATATTAATTTAACCTAACACTAGGAAATAAGGCTGGAGACTAAAAAAGAAAAACACTCAAAGATAAGCAGTTAGTTCAACCGCCCAATACCTGACAGTGGTCTCAGTAGAGCTTTCTACCCTGAAAAATCGCTCTGTCATTAGTGACATGAATAGCTGAAATGAGAAGTCAGTGCTGGATCTTTAAACATTAGAAATGGGTAAGGGGAGCCAAAGGAGGGGATTTAAATCCATTTCAGAGTAGAGAAACACACACACACACACACACACACACACACACACAAGTGCACCTTTGACAGAAGCAATACTAAGAGACAGAAACTGACACAGAGGAGGACGTGCTCATCGTACGGAGGGAAAACGACACCAGGTCTGCACTGCCATTGTCTGTGTGCTTATTTNACACACACACACACACACACACACACACACACAAGTGCACCTTTGACAGAAGCAATACTAAGAGACAGAAACTGACACAGAGGAGGACGTGCTCATCGTACGGAGGGAAAACGACACCAGGTCTGCACTGCCATTGTCTGTGTGCTTATTTCCAGTGTATCTGTTTGTCTGTGTAAGTAAACTGATATGGCATCCTCAGGGGGAAAAAAAAAGAGAATGTTACAAATCAGACTCAAAAAACAAGACCAAAGGCACCAACCAGAAAAATAAGAACTACAGCAGAGGAAATGCATGCACAATTTTCTATCAAGTCACTTCTCAGTTATTTCCTCTTTCCAATCCTCCACAGCTATTTCCTGCTAAGCGGCTTCCTTCCTCTCTGCATTTCTTCATTTGCACGGTTTTTCCTCCCTGCACAAACACACCGCGCTTCCTCGGTGGCGCGCCAGACCGTGAACTAACCTGAATTCCCCAGCGGTGAACTTCACACCCCACAACTGCCTCTGCTTCCTCAAATATTTCCCAGTTATTTTCTATTCCCACCTCAGTCATGCATCCAGTCATCCACTCCCTCCCACAACAAATGCGTAGGAAAGGGAACTAAACCAAGAGCCAGTGGTGATCCCAGTCTGACAGTATCTCCACTCTCTCAGAACCTGTAGTTGGGGAGGAGGGTGAGGGATGGAATTCAGTAAGTGAGCACAGAAAAATGTAACATGACAAGTGACTTAAAGAATTAAGTATAAGTATCTATGAAGTATTTAATAAGGGGATGAGGAGGGAAGTAAAGAAGTATAAGGGAATGGGAAAAGAGGAGAGGACTAGTTCAAGAAGGGAAAAACAGCATATGCAAGGGCCCTGTGCAAGAAAGTAGTATAACATGTGGAAAGAAATAAACAAAATCTGTAGAGGCCAAAGCACAGAAAGATCTACTGCAAAGCAATGCGGGGATCTGAGGTGGGAGGGGAAGGGCAAGGCCGGATTATGATGGAGGGTCTTCATCCCAGCATCAGGAGAAGGGTTAAAGGGCTATGACAGCAACCCAGGGAGAGATAACAGTAGCTAGGCTATAGAAATGGCAGCAGAAATTCTGTGATATATATGTATTGTCAAATAATAATAAAAATGATAAAAACAACGATAATGACAACAGCAGCTATCATTTGGTAAATGGTTATGACATGGCAGGACCTGTGCTACATACTATAAAAACATGGTCTTTTTTCTTCACAACTGTGAATGGTAAATATTAGTATTCTTATTTTACAATTGAGGAAACTGAGACTCAGAGGGAGTTCACTGACCTCGATGAGATTCCATGCCTCTGATATGTGATACAAGAGGAACTGAATAAATCTGCCTGGCTTCCACAGGCAGATTAACAAACACAACACAGTTTATTTACCATAAAAGTAATGTAAAAATATCCATTATTAAGGAGCCACAGACAGGGCTAGCATGTTAAAAAGCAGCTGGGTTTTGAATCTTTCCAACAATTGTGTCATATGGGCAGCAGCATCACCACTTTACACATGGGGAAACTGAGGCAGAGGCAGGTCAGCTGTGGGCATAAACAAGATCCATTAACAGCTTCCAGCTCAGTAAGCCACAGAAGTGGGATCTGAATGCAATGAAGACAGCAAAGTTTGAGAGGGTCTTTCAATCAAGATAGAGATTGATTAAAAACTAAAACTGTGAGTCACTGCTGTATCTATAATCTGTTTAAAGGCCTCTGGAAAATCTAGAGTGCACGTTGTTTCAGAAATTTACACTTGTATTTTTATTGTAATCTCTGACCCACAGCACTGGGAGTCCCAGATGTGTATCATTACATATGCCACCACAGCCCTGACAGCTCATAAAGATAACCTTGGTTATAGATGAAAAAATACTGAATATTTCCACCAAGATAGGCAGAAGAAATGATCTTGACAATTAAAGTCATATGTGGAATTATATTATTTTTCACTATTTGTATACTGAACGTAAAGAGTCTGCCTGCAATGCAGGAGACCCCGGTTTGATTCTTGGGTCGGGAGGATGCGCTGGAGAAGGGATAGGCTACCCACTTCAGTATTTTAGGGCTTCCCTTGTGGCTCAGCTGGTAAAGAATCCACCTGCAATGCAGGAGACCTGGGCTCGATCCCTGGGTTGGGAAGATCCCCTGGAGAAGGGAAAGGCTATCCACTCCAGTATTCTGGCCTAGAGAATTCCATGGACTGTATAGTTCATGGAGTCACAAAGAGTCAGACACAACTAAGCGACTTTCACTTACACTGAAAGTATCAGCATTTCAAAATCAAACTGAAAATAAATGTTACCTATAGCCAAACAGAACAATTTTTGATCATGAGAATTTAAGAAAATAGAAAAGCGTGAGACAGGATCCCTGAATTCCTAATTATTCAACTATCATGAACTGCATCCCTTCAAATACAGAAATCTGCAACAGGATTGTTTTTCCCTCCCACTGAGTCCAACCAAATTGAATACTCTTCCTGTTTGGCCAAAAGAATCCTTTTTCTTCCTATAAATTATTCACTCCCCCAAATTATTTAATGAATGATTCTTAGTCTAATAGTAGATGCTATAACAAATGTTCATTTATAGGATTTGTAGATATCACTACCCAGACAAGTACCTCTGTAAATACGAAGAATGTGAGAGCACAGGTTAAAAAAAAAAAATACTTAGGCACAAAGATTGGCATTTTATCTTTCCTTGTGTCACCCTAACCTTCAGCTGCTGTGACAGATCTAATCTAGTTTTCATTCGCATGGCACTAAATTGCTTTGAGGAAAGCCAAATAAAAGGAGGTATGTGTTATCCTTTGGGCCAAAATACAGTGCAAATTGCTGCATAATGCAATTAAAAGTAACTTCTCAACTTAGAGCAGAAGACTTTCTCTTTGCTAATGCATCTAGTGTTTATCAGAGACAGAAAAACCTACAATAAAAATCTCCTAAAAAATGGGTATTTTTTTCTGCAACCTTTATTGTCTAAATGTGGTCTTGGTGTTTCTGCTTTAATAGTGTAACCCCCAAGCATCTCTTGTTTATGGCATTTGCTGAAGTATTTTTAAATGTTTAGTTTGTTGTCAAGGCAACAGATACAGACTAAGTAACAAGTCAGTCTGTCCCAGGACTTGTTTCACAACCATCCCAAAGAGCTGTGGCTTGTCAGCTTCACAAACTACAGTGAATCCAAAGGACATTAAAGGTTTTACTACCTGGAAAATCATTTCAAAAGATTCCTCAAGGCACTGAAAGAAAAAATCCTGTCAGATCATATCTCCTTTTTCCATTGAAAAGAACAACTGCCATACTCTTCAAAGGAATACCAACTAAATTCAACCTTTGAAAATAACAACAGATAATTAAAATTATTTCATAAACAAAGGTGATGAAATGTATGTGATTTATGATGTAAGGCAATCCTGTTCTATATAATATGGTATGGTATGCATATGAGCAAAAATAAAGAGAAATCACACCACCAAAAAAGACATACAGATGGCCAAAAGCACAGGAAAAGATGCTCCACACCACTAGTTATTAGAGAAATGCAAAGCAAAACTACAATGAGGTATCACCTCACACGGTCAGAATGGCCATCACCAAAAAGTCTACAATGACCGCTGAAGAGGACATAGAGAAAAGGGAACCCTCCTACACTGTTGGTGGGAATATAAATTGATAAGCCACTATGGAGAACAGTACGGAAGTTCCTTAAAAAACTAAAAATACAGCTACTATTTGATCCAGCAGTTTTACTCCTGAGTATATACTGGGGAAAAAAACATAATTCAAAAAGATACACGTACCCTGATATTCACTGCAGTGTTATTTTCAGTAGCCAAAACACGGAAGCAAGGTAAAATGTCTATCAGCACAGGAATGGATAAAGATGTGGTATATATATACAATGGAATATTACTCAGTCATAAAAAGAATGAAATAATGCCATTTGCAGCAACATGGATGGACCTAGAGACTGCCATACAGAGTGAAATAAGTCAGAAAGAGAAAAACAAATGCCATATAACATTACTTATATGTGGAATCTAGACAACTGTTACAAATCAACTTTTTCGCAAAGCAGAAACAGAGTCAAGATGTAGAGAACAAACTTACGGTTACCAAGCGATGGTGGAGAAGAACTGGGAGACTAGGACTGACATGTACACACTACTAAGTATAAAATACGTAACTAATGAAGACCTCCCGGAGAGCAGAGAACACTACTCAATGATCTGCAGTGATCTAATGGGAAGGAAATCTTTAGAAAAAAGAGTAGATATATGTATATACCTATAACTGATTCACTTTGCTGTACTGCAGAAATTAACACAACACTGTAAAGTAACTACTAACTCCAATAAAAACAAATAAGAAAAATAAAAAGCCCTATAACTTCCCTCTTCAAATATCACACAGGGTAAAGGTTTTTCCAAAATAAAAAATGTATATATATATACACGCAGTTAAAATAAGCAATGCTATTTGTTTAGTAGGAGGTGAGGAGGAATCTGTAAACTGAATTAATCAACAGGGGATTTATATGAAGAATGATAAAATCATACTATGAAATATACCACAATGAAAATAACAATTTTTTAGGTAAAGGTACTGATTTGGAGAGAGAGCCACAAAGTAGCGTCAGGTGAGTAAAGTTACAGCACACAACATGAGTCCATTTCTGTGAAAATTCTAACAAATAGAACTTCCCTGTTGGTACAGTGGATGAGAATCCCACTGCTAATGGAGGGGATATCAGTGCAGACCCCTGGTCCGGGAAGATCCCCCTTGCCCGGAGATACTAAGTCCCTGTGCCCCAACTAGTGACCCCACGCTCTAGGGCCCTTATCCTGCAACTACTGAAGCCCACACACCCACAGCCTGTGCTCTGCAGCAAGAGCAGCCTGCACACCACAAGGAAGGGCAGGCCCTGCTCGCCACAGCTAGAGACAGCTGGCACAAAGTCCCAAAGACCTAGCGCAGCCAAAGATAAACAGATTCAGTAATTCCTAAAAATTCAAACGAGCTTTTCTATCTATGGACCTTGTTTGCCTGAGCGAGGAAATGACTGATGATACACAACAAATTATTCATATTATTTCTCTAGCAGGGCTGGATTCAAGATGGTGAGGAAGAAAATTAGCATGTTTTTCTTTATGCTATTATTCCTTTGGAATTTAAATATATATATATATACACACACAGAAAATTGACCTGAGGAAGGGAGGGAGGGAGAGAAGGATCAAAGAAAGGGAGGAGGAAAAGAGGGGAAGGAAAAAAGAGAGAGACCACCATCACAATGCAGCCAACGGCAAAACTTGCATCTGTTGTTCCTGTTTTATACCAGTGAGTGCTGCTGTTGACCAATTTAATGGATAAAAGCAGAGAAATCAAATTTGGGACAGGAACTCCAAAAGTCTGTCACTTTGTTTACTTTCGGGTCCCTTCAGCCAGCAAAGCAGTGTGGTTTAACTGGCTTGTTCTGTTTGATTTCTCTGATCTGCTGCTCAGGGTGAAAAATTTTGCACCAGAGAGTGATGGGATCAACTACAGTCATATCTCATTTCAGTAACAGAGACACCCACTTCTCTAAATGACAGCCTCACTTCTGGCAAGCGGAGATAAGGATTCAGAGTCTCAGGGCACAGCAACTTAATTACCTTAATTCTCATTATCAAAAAGTTCTCTGAATACTTGCACTCTACTGGTACTGGAGACTAAGGTTCCTCCACTGCTGCTCACTATTATTCAACACACGAAAATGAATTTTTCAGGTTCTATGACACAAACAAAACAGACCCAGCATGAAACATACAGGCACTTCTAATAATGCTCCCTGCATATACACTCACACAGACACACACGAATGTTACGCAGGGAGCAGCTTTGAAAATTTTGGCAACTGATGCCTCTCCAGTATTTTGCCTCTCCTTACAATGGACAATACTAGCCCTATCTTTAAAGAGTAAATAATTAGATTTAAAAGATATAAGATTTTAAAAATTGGGTCAGTCTGGACTTTCCAATAACCAAAATTTTTACACTTTGCACAAGTAACTATTTTTAACTTCATATGAAGAGGCAGGCCCTTGGGTCTCTAGATTTCTTTCTATAGACAGACATTTCCTTACTGATTGCACATGAAAAGATCATAAAAAATTTGATTTGTTTTTGCTTGCAAAAATTATTTATGACCATACTATTGATAGTAATCCAACACTAGTAAAATGAACTAAGGAACACGTACTTTTCTAAGTTATGACATTCAACGAATCACCACACTATTGAGAAGAAAAACAACTTGGAGAACTTTCCAGGGGTCAGGGAGCTTCTTTCCACCCCGAGCTGAATCACAGTGGTGAAGGCGGATTTCACAATACCCCCAGGGTCTGTAAACACTGGCGCCAATCATAGCATTTGCCCTGATTAGCAAACTGGCCTCAGACCCATCAAAAACTTTCACATTTGAAATTTAACACATCTATATTTAGAACATGACTGGTAGGACATTTGCTGCAAGCAAAACAGCTAAAGGAAAAAGAAAAAAAAAATCACTGAGTCTATATTGTTCTTAAAGACAAGAGATCAGAACTCTCAGACCTAAAACAGTGGAGGACATGCAGAGCATCCACAGTACAATATCAGCAGTAATAGGGCATTAGGGATTAAGGAGTTTAATTTAAAACTGACAAACAGACCAGGAAGTTAGTAGTTGACCCTTGAACAACATGGGTTTGAACTGCATGTGTCCACCTGAACTTTCTTGCAATAGTAAATACTGGAGTACTACACTATATGCGGTTGAATGAATCTGCAAGTGCAGAGGGGCAATTTTAAGTTATATATGGGTTTTCCATAGTGTGGGTTCTCCTAACCTCTGGACTGTTCAAGGATCAACTGTACATGAGCCCTTGGACTTGATATAAGGGGGAAAAAAGGGAATGAGAAAAAATGTAGTCTGTTTCATGCCTTGTCTATAAAGAGGATGGCTGCTTCTTAGTTCCAACCATTTGTTGACTAGACAAGGCCCAATGTACACATTTTCCAGTTTTCCAAAAGAAGCTTAGAAGCAGAGATTTTAACGTGACATTTCCTAATTCTTTAAAATGATGACCACTGGTTCACATTTTATCCAAAAAAAAAAAAAATTATGCGTCTATATGAATATACCTGTGATCCATATTCAGCCTGTAGGCTCAAGGTTTGTAACTTTAAGATGTTCAAATAACTCAATTAAGTACTTAAATCAGTACCAGAAGACAAATACAATTTTTTTCAATTCTGATTTAAAAAACATACATCATAAAATTTACCATCTTTTAAGTGTTCAGTGGTGTTAATTATGTTCACATTGCTATGCAACCAATCTCCAAAGTTTTTTCATTTTGCAAAACTGAAACTTAATACCCATTAAAAAAACTCCCCCTTTTCCTCCATCCCTGGTTACCACCCTTCTACTTTCTGTTTCCAGGAATTTGACTATTTTAGATATCACACATAAGTGAAACCATATACTATTTCTCTTTTTGTGACTGGCTCATTTCACACACCAGCGGCCATCAAGGTTGTAGCATGTAACAGAACTCCTTCATTTTTAAGGTTAAATAGCCTTCCACTCTATGTATATACCAAACTTTGTTTATCCATTCATCCATTAATAGACATGGGAGTTGTTTCAACCTCTTGGCTATTGTGAATAGTGCTATGCACATGGGTGTGAAAATCTCTCTTTAAGACCTTGCTTTCAATTACTTTGGATATATACCAGAAGTGGAACTGCTGAATCATATGGCAGTTCTATTTTTAATTTTTTGAGGAACCACCATACTGTTTTCCACAGCATTTGCACCATCTCACAACCCCCTCTAACAGTGTACAAGATTTCTAATTTCTTCACATCCTTACCAACACTTGTTATTTTCTGAGTTTGTTTTTTTTTTTTTAAGGGGTGGGGGGTGGCTGGTTGTTTGCTATTGTTTTTAGTAATAGTCATCCTAACAGGTGAGATGTGATATCTCACTGTGACTTATTTGCATTTCTCTTAATGACTAATAATGTTAAACAACTGTTCCCATACTTGTTGGTCATTTGTATGTCATCTTTAGAGAAATCTCTATTCAAGTCCTTTGTGTATTTTTTAATTGGGTTGATTATTTTTGTTGTTGAGTTGAGACATTCTTTATATATTCTGGATTAACCTCTACTAGATATATGATTTGCTGATATTTTCTATAATTCCACAGCTTCTCTTTTTAATCTATTGATTACGTCCTTTGATGCATAAAAGGTTTTAGGTCTGATGCACTCCCACTAGTCTAGCATTCCTTTCCTTGTCTGTGCTTTTGGTGTCATATTCAAGAAATCAATGTGTAGTCCAATGTCATCAAGATTTTCCTCCATATTTTGCTTTAGGACTTTTATAGTGCTGTACCTTATATTTAGATCTTAATTTTTGAGTTAATTTTTGCATATGGCAAAACACAACTTCATAGACATCTCCCAACACAACTGGTTAAAGACACTGTCCTTTCCCCATTTTGTAATCTTGGCACCCCTGTTAAAGATCATCTGACCATAAAGGTGAGGGTTTGTTTCTGAGCTCTTTATTCTATTCCACTGGTCTATCTGTGTGTCTTAGTGCCATTACCATGCTGTTTAAATTACTGTAGTTTTGTAGCAGACTTTGAAATCAGGAAGTGTGAATCCTCCAACTGTGTTCTTTTTCAAAATTGTTTTGGCTATCAGGGAAAATGCAAATTTTTTATGAAAAACTCTTTGGTCATGTTTTTCCAAGATCCATGCTAGGAAATGCTCTTTTTCAGTCCTCTACCACGACTAGACTACAGAAGCACTAACTTCAGAAAGATTTAAACACATAATGCAACTTTCCCAACATTCCAAATTAACATTGGATGTAATATCCTGGCTTTGAAAATAGTGGAGGGAATAGTGATCAGAAGAACAGGACTCAAGAGTCAAAAGATCTATATTTTAGCTCCACAATTTCCTCTCTATGTGACCTTGTACGTATTATTTAATCTCAGTTTCCCCAACTATAAAATACAAGTAATGATAGCATCTCCCAGGGCTATTGAGATGAACAAACGGAACATTGCAGATAAAGCAATTAGCGCAGTGCCTTCCTGTCACACAATCAGCACTCAGTACACTTCTGGCTACTACTATCAATCTTGGAATTTATGCCTCTCAATATTAATGATTTTATTTTTAATGGTGGCATAATTTTTATGAAATAAAATGTAATGTCAGGCATCCAGGAGACCAATGTGGAAACAAATATCCTTTATTTAGTAAAGTTTGAAGTTCAATGTCAAAAGCAAGGCACAGTCACACTGAGATCAATAGGAAGAAGACAGTAATAAAGCTAGGGTCATTTATACTGCCTTAATGAAACCTCAGATTCACTCACCCAAAACGCATTTGGTATTAAAAACCACTGGCAGAGAGAGACTCAATTTAATGCTTTACAAATTAAAAACCAAAACACCACACCGTTCAACAAGCTAAAAAGAAGAAAATCCCTCAATTTGCTCTGGTGTAGCCTGTATTACTAAGAGAGAGAGAGCTTGAAACTAAATCCCTTGTAAATTAAATCTTGACCTAGGTCTTTTATTCATTAACTGGCCAGTTTCACATGTAACTGCTAACATGAGTGTATAAGAGAAAACTGCAAGGTAAACTGTGTCATGAGTCTCAAAGTTTAACCCTGCATCCATTCTCACTGATGTGGAAACCATCTGATTTTCCATACCTCCTTTGCAAAGTTACATGCCACCTCAGAACGGAAAGTAGAACATGGCACAATCAGTCTAAAGCCATTCCTTCATCAGAGGCATTGGCTGATGCATGGGAACATGATCTAAGTTTGGGTAATAAGAAAGGTTTGATCTTCTTTCTTGCTATTCAGAAACAGCCTCCAGAAATACGCCTAATCTCTCAATCTCTCTCATCTCTGGATGTGGAGGGAATAAACTGCCTCAGGAATATCTGGCAGACATCTGGACATGAAGTAGAACCAAAAATAAACTAAAGGGAATTAGTAGCCTCAGGAATATCTGGTAGACATCTGGACATGAGATAGAACCAAAAAAAGACTAAAGGTGACATGTCACCATGAAGGCACAGTAGGTGCACAGAAATCAAGCCCGTGATACTAACACCAGGCCTCTGGGTCAAACCACCCTTAAGTTCAAACCAACCCTAAAAGGACCCGTACTCTTCTTGCTTGAGCTGGATTTTGTCATTTACAGCTAAACGGATTTTTACCTGGTACACTGATAAAAACGGATTTTTACTGGTATAATCATACAGCTAAAACAAAACTTTTAAAAAAGTATACACTATCAAGGATGCATGCCCAGACATACGCATTTGGGTCTCTGGCCTTAGATCTTTGGAGCTCGGAAGGACAAAGTCAGTCACACAAACATAAGGCTCCCACGGTCTTATGGGGAACTCAACATCAACATTGCTCCTGTTGTGACCAAGCATCTCTGTGCTAGGCTATAGGAGCCTGAAGATTTGACTCTGGGGAGCAATAAACATTTTGCAGCTCTATCTTCTTCCCTCCCTCTGATTAGCTAAACTAGTTGATCTGTCCTGCTAGGACACACATATATTTTTCAAAGTTAACCAAAATGAAGGAAGTCTGGATATTTGAAATGACATCATGAAGACCTTGGACTTCAATAGTGTCTTTCTTTAAAGCAGCTCAAAGAGTTTTACGGTCATTTACTGTCAAGATTCCCATAAAGTAGACAGAAGCAGGTATCCATGCCCCTGGGGGAAGCAAGACGGAGCCCTGTGAAGGTCACCAAACACTGGGCAGTTAGAGCATAAAGCCACATTCTCAGGGAGTCTGCTCTGTTTTGAAAATAAATCATGTCTCAAAACTGCACTGGGGAGGAAGCAAAGTCAGAATAAAATGATTCTCTTGGTAGTCATTTCCCCAAGTGCACACACGCAGGTATTTTCCCTTCATTCCTCCTGCTCCTCGACAAAGGCAGATGAATTCTGTAGTGCAGTAACTCTGAGAAACACTGGACACAGATTAACAAGTGTGTTGACTGCTGGACACTTCAGAACCTTTAATATGCTGATGCACATTATGATGCTTGAGAAAGTTAAACAGGTAAACGAAACACCCACAAGAACTAAGGCTGGGGCCTGGCACATATATTCATGCTCAGGAGATGTCACCAGAAGAGGCACTAGGAGGAG
>SJYX01022743.1:7264-23699 GCA_006410675.1 Oreotragus oreotragus
GTCCACCCTGGCTGCAGGGGGAACAATGGGCACATTCACAAGCCCCCGAAGGATTTCTGTGCGCTTCTGAACAATGTTTACTCATCATTTGACAGGCTGCTCTGTGTTGCCCACAGACTTCGGGGCACTAAAGGATTTATTGAGATCAGATCTGGGCAGTGATCCATAAGATGTGAGAATTAACCAATGAATTAAACTCAAGAAGCCTTGAGGAGCAGAGCATGGCTTCCTCACCCAGGGCTTCTGCCCCAGGGACGGCCTTGCTGCGGCTTCCTCCCGAGTGGGCCAGGCGGCCAATGCACACAGAACAGTGCGGGACACCATGTCCCACAGGACAGTGGGGACACGACGGCCAGGGGAGCTGCCCCCGGCTCCACGCCCTCTGCCACCGTCTGTGGGAAGATGCTCCAGCTGGACTCTGCCCCACAGTGCTCACGGGCTGCCCCTACCCTGATGCCTGCGGCCTCCCTTCCCCACTCAGATTCTCGGAGCCAACCCAGAGGGGTGGGATGGGGTGGGAGGTGGGAGGGAGTTTCAAGAGGGAGGGTATATTTGTACACCTATGGCTGATTCATACTGATTTATGGCAGAAATCAACACAATATTGTAAAGCAATTATCCTTCAATTAAAAATAAGTAATTTAAAAATTATATATGAACTGTACAAGAATATCCCAATTATTTTCAAATGGATGAAACTAGACTCAAAGAAAGCAATGTAGTATGTTAACTGTGAATATGATAGGTTTCACAACTTTATATTTTTCTGAATTTTTCAATTTAATTATTGTGTTTTATCTTTATAAATTTAAAAATGTATTAAGAAAAATGCTTATTTTTTTAATTGTATTGGATCATACATTTCTTTCTGAATTTTTTATCAAGGCATATTGTATCTACCAGTCTTAATTCCCATTAGTTTAACCCTGAAATGCTCTAACTTAATCAAAATTTTCCATATATTATATATATATAATATATTTATTTTCCCAACTCATGATGAAGTCCTTGTGCTCATTATTCACTGTACATATGCAGAGTACTATGTTCTTAGATATGTTCAAAAAGTAAAAGAAAAATAAATTTCAAGCTTCAAGAGGACTGAATATTGACAACTGTGAAACTAAGAAAGTTATATTCAATAACTCCACTTTTTCTCTCTTTTCAGGAAACTACAGGGCAATCACATTCATGAAAAGTAGACCATATGTATGCTTGTTACTATATTGCTTATGGTTTAGATGTGTATAAGAGACAGCATATATATGCACATACACATTTCTATACTTATAAAATAAAAAAAGTAGTGAAAGAAACCTAACATCTGAGAATTAAAATATATTATAAATTGCAGTGACTTAAGCAGTTTAACAGAATTTTGCAAATGCTTTCGACCCAGAAATGTTAATTCTAGAAATTCACTTGAAGGAAATTGTTTTATATTACTCAAATATATATATATATATATATTTTTAATATTCAATATATACTCATGAAAATTATATTTATCATACCAAAACTTAGAAACAAATTAAATGTAGTTATACCCATATTGTTGGATTTAGGATTATATTTTAGCTATGCTTTTTCTTAATTTGTTCAAGCCATTACAGTAAAATATCACAGGCTGGGTGTCTTAAACAGCAGAAATTTACTTCTCACAATTCCAGAAGCTGGAAGTACAATACTAAGGCACCAGCAGATTGGTGTGGGGAGGTTCTGCTTTCCCATGTTCCCCTGGTTTCCTCACCTGAGAAGAGCAGGGGAACAGTCCCTATTATATGGGCACTAATCCCATTCAGGAAGGCCCCACCCTCATGACCTCATCACCCCCAAGGCCCCACATCCTAATTCCATCACATCAAGTGTTTGACTTCAACCCATGAATCTGGAAGAGATGGAGACACAAATATTCAGTCTAAAGTATGCTTTATTTGCATTTACTCTTTTTTCTCCAGTGATTAAATGATGACTAGGTAACACACATACTTAAAAATTTAAGAAGTATCTCACAGACTAAAATGTGAGAGAAGATGATATCTTTTATAAATAAAGTTGGAACACAGGAATTTTTAGAATATGATTCATGGAAGTCGCTAGACCTATTTGGCTCAAGAATAAAATGTATATTAGGTAACGTCTCGTCAATATGAATAAAAAGAGTTTACCCCAGAGTAGACTGGTGCACTTAACACAGCCCCTCACCCTCCTCTTGGAAAAGAATTTTTGCTTTGGCTGCCTGGAAAACTCACTTGGTTTTTCTCCTAACCTCACGGGCATGGCTGTGTCCTCTCTCTGCTGTCTTCTCCTCAGCAAATGCACAATTATTTTTGGTGGGGTGGGGAGCGAGGTGAGCTGCATGAGGGCTCGATCCTCAGACTTCCCTTTTTTTGTGTTCACTCCTGTACTGATATCACAGGGATCGTGGTTTTAAGTGTGGTCTCTGTAGGGGCCTCAGAGTTGTAGCTCCAGCTTGGATGTCTCTGCTGCCCTGCAAACCTGCCCTTCCTCTGGGGTAGGAAGTGGACATCTCAAACCTAACACATCCAGTGGTGCATCCTCCTCCCCCTTTCTCATCCCTGCTCCAGCCTCAGTCTTCTCATTTCAGTGCAAGACAACCCATCCCTCCAGCTGCTCAACACAAAGTCCCAGGAGCTCTCTTGACCTCTCTCACTCCTCATATCCAGTGCATTGGCAAATCTCTAAGTTCTTTCTTCAAAGCCTGATACTCAGCAAGGCCACTTGTCACCCACTCCATGATGCCTGTCCCCTACCCTGAGTGAGCAACGTGACCTCTCTGGGAGCTATTGAGACATCTCCTTCCAAGACCCTCACCTCCACCGTCACCTCCGGGGTTTTCTCTACATCATGGCCAATGTTCTTTCTAGTGTTTCTCAGATAATTCATGTCTCAAGCCCACTGGAGGCTCGCCAAGGCTCAAAATGCTGATAAATAATAGTAAAGTGATACAGAGATATAAAATATTTAGGAAAGTGGGACCCAAAAGGCAGATGTCTGGGGCAGGGATGGGGAACTTAACAACCTTCTTCTGCCTTGTTCTCTAGCCTGCAGGTCTCTGCAGTGGGACCACCACTCGTCCATCAGGCTCAGGACAGAATTCATGGTCATCAGTTCAATCCCTTATCAGTGTTCTCCAGCCTTTCTGGCACCAGGGACTGGTTTCAAGGAAGACAATTTTTCCAAGGACGGTGGGTGAGGTGGGTGGTTTCGGGATGATTCAAGTGCACTGCATTTACTGAGCACTTTATTTCTAAGCCANCAGGACAGAATTCATGGTCATCAGTTCAATCCCTTATCAGTGTTCTCCAGCCTTTCTGGCACCAGGGACTGGTTTCAAGGAAGACAATTTTTCCAAGGACGGTGGGTGAGGTGGGTGGTTTCGGGATGATTCAAGTGCACTGCATTTACTGAGCACTTTATTTCTAAGCCAATGCCTCTGCTGATCTGACTGGAGATATCAGTCCATGGCCAGAGGTTGGGGACCCCTGACTATTTTAATTTTCTTCCCAGGATTCAGAAACACAAGTCCTTCAGGTATAAACCTGGATGCTGTTAACACTTTCTTTTTCAACCTGCTCCACATCCTACAGAATACTCCTAATGCATATTGTATACACGGCTTCCCTGATAGCTCAGCTGGTAAAGAATCCCCCTGCAATGCAGGAGACCCTGGTTTGACTCCTGGGTCAGGAAGATCCACTGGAGAAGGGATAGGCTTCTCACTCCAGTATTCTTGAGTTTCCCTTGTTGCTCAGCTGGTAAAGAATCTGCCCAAAATGTGGGAGACCTGGGTTTGATCCCTGGGTTGGGAAGATCCCCTGGAGAAGGGAAAGGCTACCCACTCAAGTATTCTGGCCTGGAGAATTCCATGGTCTGTAGAGTCCATGTGATCACAAAGAGTTGGACATGACTGAGCAACTTTCACGTCACATGCTNGGTTGGGAAGATCCCCTGGAGAAGGGAAAGGCTACCCACTCAAGTATTCTGGCCTGGAGAATTCCATGGTCTGTAGAGTCCATGTGATCACAAAGAGTTGGACATGACTGAGCAACTTTCACGTCACATGCTGTATACAGGGATGAGAGAAAGACAAAACTCATGATTGTTCTGCATCCTGAATTCACAGGGACCACTGGTCCGCATGCTCAGTCACTTAAAACCTCGCTTGGAGTTTAGTTCATATATATTTTCAACTCCGCCTTTGTGACATGTTCCACACCCATCCCACTGTGATGTTTAAGACGCAGATGAGAGAGAGAAAAAGAGACCTCTTTTTTCTTACATACCATTTACTGGACTTGGTGCTGGCACAGCAATTACATACCATGGTTGCTACAGATATTCCCACGTTAGGAACAGAGAGAAGACAGATGAAGCAACCGGGACTCTAGACCGTGTCTATTTATGATAACAAAACAGCAACAACTCCACAGTCAAGTCCGCCACACACCTACACTCACTGTGCACATCATGGGGCTGTGTGCCTAGCATGACCTTCATTCTCGCTAGCGGAGGGCAATATTTCCTCTAGAAAGTCTGGTTTCTGTGGCAGTTTGATTTTGTGTTTTAATTGTGTAGCACAGGGAACTCTACTCATTACTTTGTGGTGACCTAAATAGGATGGAAATCCAAAAAAAGAGGGGACATTTGTATATACATAGCTGATTCACTTTGCTATACAGCAGAAACCAACCCAACATTGTAAAGCAATTCTACTCCAATACTGAAGCTCCAATACTTTGGCCACCTGATGAGAAGAGCCTACTCATTGGAAAAGACCATGATGCTGGGAAAGATTGAGGGCAGGAAAAGAAGGGAACAGAGGATGAGCTGGTTGGATGGCATCACTGACTCAATGGACATGAGTTTGAGCAAATTCCAGGAGACAGTGAAGAACAAGAAAGCCTACCGTGCTGCAGTCCATGAGGTCCCAAAGAGTCAGACATGACCGAGTGACTGAACAACAACTCCAAGGAAAACTAACTTTTAAAGCAAAAATCAACTGGAATTATATAGAAATTGTGAGCCAGCCAGGTGAAGGGGGACTGCTAGTTTTACTCTGTACTTGGCTTTGATAGAAAAAAAAAAATTGTTGAAGAAAGAAATCAATTCTGAAAGAGAATGAAGGGGAATTTGAAAAGTCAACTCCCTTTTTCCCACCATGTTCCCCAATATAGTCCCTGATAGCTTAGTTGGCAAAGAATCTGCCTGCAATGCAGGAGACCCCAGTTCAATTCCTGGGTCAGGAGGATCCCCTGGAGAAGGGATAGGCTACCCACTCCAGTATTCTTGGGCTTCCCTGGTGGCTCAGCTGGTAAAGAATCTGTCTGCAATGTGGGAGACCTGGGTTTGATCCCTGGGTTGGGAAGACCCCCTGGAGAAGGGAAGGGCTACCAGTATTTTGGCCTGGAGAATTCCATGGTCTCTATTGTNCCTGGTGGCTCAGCTGGTAAAGAATCTGTCTGCAATGTGGGAGACCTGGGTTTGATCCCTGGGTTGGGAAGACCCCCTGGAGAAGGGAAGGGCTACCAGTATTTTGGCCTGGAGAATTCCATGGTCTCTATTGTCCATGGGGTTGCAAAGAGTCAGACATGACTGAGGGACTTTCACTTCCCCACCATGAGTTCCTTGTTTCCAGGACACTGCAGTGTGACTCCTGTTGCCTCCTTCCCGCCCCCTATCTTTCCCACTCGCCCATTACCCAGCCTCCAGTTTAATCACAGGTGGGCAGCTGTGCAGCTGGACAGGTGGACCCTAATCGGGAGCTTGGATTTCAGTCCAGGGGCAGCAGGGAGCCTGGGGGCAGTGAGCAGGGGAGTACTGTGACCAAGTCCTACTTGAAGAGTCCCCACAGCTCTGAGCACACGAGTGAGTGGGCGGCCGGGTGTGCTGGAGCCATGGGGAGGAGCGTGAGCTGGCAGCTAGCACTGTCTTCCTCAGATCTGGGCTCCATGGATCATACCTGGCAGTCACACTGCTCCTTCCACTGCGACCGTTTCCCACATACAGAGGATGCCTGTTACTTCAGACCTGCTGGCCTACCATGCTCCTGTCCCAGGGTCACCTAAAATCCCCCAGCATCTCAGCCCCAGCGGCCCAGCACTCACTCACCATGGACCCCTGTCTGCACCTTCTCTCCCACCCTCTGTGGGACTGTCTTTCCTCTGCCTGGACTCCCCACCCTCAGCCATTATATTCACCCCAAGGAGAGAAGCTGACCCCTGAGAAAACCAACCATCCCTGATGTCAAAGCAGGTGGGTCTCATTGAGAGATGGAGACCACCTTTTCTGAGCAGCTTGAAGCTACACAGGAAGGCAGGGGGAGGGGGGTGCACCCCATCTCCCCCACACTGGTGATGGCATGGAGGTGCTGAGGGGACGCCTCAGAGCACCCCTCATGACACTGAGATGCTGGAGGGGTCTCTACCACGCAGACTCATCAGCGTTCCCCCTTCATAGATGGCCAATTGATTGTACATTGCTTGTCTACACAGAAAACAGACTGAAACGGTCAGAGCAGTGTTGGATTGAATCATATTCTACCTCACCCTTGTAGGAAAATAAAATGGGTTCTATTCAATAAGGGAATTTGTGAGGCTTTACCATACCTCAGTGGTGACACTGCTCTGATGTGTTTTTCAGAACTTAAGAGGCTCCATTTGAAGACAATGCATTTTAAACACTCATGACACTCCCTCCTCAACCTGCCAACCTCAGAAAATGAGTTATATCACTAGCCCCTTCTCCACTTGCACAGCTTCACACACATGTCCCCCTCCCAGGAGGCTACCCTGGACACTGTACTGAAAACTGCACCCCGTGACAGGCCCTGGGGTAGAGTGGTTTTTGGACATGCTGGGTCTTCATTACGGCATGCAGGCTTCTCTTATACCTGAATGGTCTAGTGATTTTCCCTCCTTACTTCAATTTAAGTCTGAATTTGGCAATAAGAAGTTCATGATCTGAGCCATAGTCAGCTCCTGTTCTTGTTTTTGCTGAGTGTATAGAACTTCTCCATCTTCAGCTGCAAAGAATATAACCAATCTGATTTCGGTATATGTCCATGTGTAGGGTCATCTCGTGCTGTTGGAAGAGGGTGTTTGGAAAGCCCCAAATAAGGATGAAGAAGAATAAATCTTCCTCTTAAAAATCATCACAGATAATACCGACATCTGGAATCACTCTGAGTCTGCGAGGAGGTTGAGCTGTATCCCTCCACTGCCTGCTTTACTTATTCATACACCCAGAGACAGGCCCAATAAGAAGGATTCATGTTGATACTTGGCAGAAAACAACAAAATTCTGTAAAGCAATTATCCTTCCATTAAAAAATAAATTAAAAAAAGAATCTTGATGTTTGTTTTTAAGTGAAAGGAATCAGACTGCACACAGTCTACAACTTAAACATCTCAAGCAGGGTTTACATTTTAGGTCACACAGGCAAACTTTATACGGCCAATTAGACTCTCATCATGTGAACGTACTACCATGTATTTTTTAGTCATTGCCTTCTTGATGGGCTTCCCTGGTGGCTCAAATGGTAAAGAGTCTGCCTGCAATGCAAGAGACCCAGGTGTGACCCCTGGGTCAAGAAGATCCCCTGAAGAAGGGAACAGCAACCCACCCTAGTATTCTAGCCTGAGAAACCCCATGGACAGAGGAGCCTGGCAGGCTACGCAACTAAGCAACTAACCCTTTCATGATGGGCATTCAAGCTTGTCTGGACATCATTGACTATGGCCTCCTTGGTTCACGTGCAAATTTTTAAAAACTAAACCCCTTTTCCTTTGTTTTCCTTCTCCCAGTTCTATTGAGATTTAATTGACATCCGGCACTGTCTGGGTATAAGGTGTGCAGCATAAAGATTTGACCTATATATACTGTGAAATAATGATCACAATAAGTTTAGTGAACTTCTGTCATGTCATAAAGATACAAAAGAAAAGAAAAGGAAAAAAATTAATTTCCTTATGATGAGAACTCAGGATTTACTATCTTAACAATTTTCATATATTGATAAGATGTACCGCAGTGTCATTACGCACTTGTTCATTACGTCCCTATCCATCTTGTAAGTGGAAGATTGTACATTTCAACCACCTTCATCCAATTTCCTCTCCACTCACTGCCTCTGAGAACCACAAATCTGCTTTCTTTTTCTGTGAGCTTATGTGGTTGTTGTTTGAAGTATAACTGCACATGCAAATATTTCTTAAGTATAAACACTGCATAGTGGAACTCACAGTAACGGGATATACATATTTTACATTCAAGCAGTTTCTGCCAAAATGCTGTCCAGGTGCCTGTGCTGGCTTAGCCTCCCCTCAGCAGCACATGGCAGACCTGTGCCCAGACTCTCACCTACCCTTGACTTTCGCAAGCTTTATAGTTTGTGTAAAACTTGTTATAATTTGAGTAAAATGGACAGTTTTATAACATACAGACCTCCTATGAATGGAATATAGCTCTACATTCATTTAAGTTTTTTATTTTATGGACTTCATTATTTTTTTTATAGATTTCTCCATAAAGACTATGGTTATTTTGGTTAGGTGTTATTGTAGACACTTTATACTTGCTGTTACTAGTTTGAGCATCATCTTTTCCTTCTGTTTACGTTACTAAGTCACTATTGTCTGTCTACAAAAAAGCTAATCACTTTTCCTTGCTTATGTCTAAAGGCAATTAACCCTGAATGTTCACTGGAAGGATCAATGCTGAAGCTGAAGCTCTAATACTTTGGCTACCTGATGCAAAGAGTCAACTCATTGGAAAAGACCATTATGTTGGGAAAGATTGAGGGCAGGAGGAGAAGTGGGTGTCAGAGGATGAGATGGCTGGATGGCACCATTGACTCAATGAACATAAGTCTGAGGCAACTCCAGGAGATAGCGAAGGACAGGGAAGACCGGCAGGCTGCTTTTCATGTGGTCACAAGGAGTCAGACATGACTTAGCAACTAACCACAACAAGAAACAAACACAAACTGTATAGCAACTGTACTCCAAAAAAAAAAAAAAATTGAGATATGTCCCAGGGATCCAGAGTCTCAGAGAGGTGCTAAGAGTACCCCTTATTCATTCCTGTGTTTCCATGTTTGGATTCAAAGGTGAGGCTAAAACTTAGCTACTGAGATTTCCTCTCTGGGAAAAATTCCCTATACAGTGAAAGTGGGTCTTCACAGTGGTGTCGTGATACTGAGTGCATCATTAGAATTACTATTTCACAGAACAGAGAGGATCTTGGTTTGTAGACCTTCATCCACTATGCAGAACATCTCCATCAACTCCCAAGCAACCAAGTTAGAGCCACATTTTTTAAAGTTACTAAACTAGACACACAGCTTTGCCGTCACATCCTGTCTCCCCTCCCACCCATATGGTTACCGCAGGAGCTACCACTTTGCACAGCATGACACTGCTTTCTTAGCACCAATGATGGGACTGAAATTGGGCCACCAACAAAATTGGGCCTATTAGGACTTTAACCTGAAATTTTTGGGAAAAGATCTTCTAGAAGAGAGATGCCCGAAGTTAGTCCAGGGCAGGAGGAGGGAAAGAAAGTCCCCGCCATATGGGAGGGAGTGAGTGCTTATGTCCAATTCTTCCTGGAACCCTGTCCGCTCAGCGGCTCTACTGTGAGGTCGTCAGACACTCCCCAAGGCTCCTTCTCCCCTTTCTACTTGAGTTTGTTCAGATGGAATTCATGTAACTTGTAATAAACAGTCTTAATGAATCTTTCCACCAGGTCTCATGGATTGCACGTAGGGACCTTCCCGACCCAGCGATTGAACCTGTGTCTCTTGAGTCTCCTACATTAGCAGGCAGGTTCTTTACCACCAGTGCCACCTGGGAAGCCCCAATAAACAAACATAGAATGATAAAAACTGAAACAATGAAATCTGATCAATTCTCTTTTCATGAAAACAACTTTAATCAAATAGCAGCTTCATATAAGTTAGATGAGGAGACATATGCATACCTATGCCTGATTCACGTTGCTATATGGCAGAAACCAACAAAATTCTGTAAAGCAACTATCCTTCAAATAAATAAATTTAAAAAGAATGTTAATTTTTTGTTTCTTTGATAATTAAATTTTTTAACATACTTACCATTTTTTTTGTGATTGGGTATCTAAACTATACCAATATATGAACAGGAATAATTTAACATAAAGCTAGATGCCATCCCTTCTGGACATGGTTCCATAAAACGTTATTCAGCCCTCTGTCTCCACTCTGAGGACTAATTACTGCTTCTGCTGATCAGAGTTCAGTGCATTATAAAACATGCCTTGCTCCTTCACCTGAAGGCATTTCTTTCTAGCAGAGTAAACCAAATAGAGCACTAATTATTTTACTATCAAAGAATACAAAAATCACCTTTGTAATCTAATTTACTTCAGTGAAAAAACAGCTGATAAGCAAATTAAGTCATATCCTCAGGCAAAGAAAGTACTCATACTCAAGAGTCACTCAACAGTAGTGCTGCTTACTGCAGCCAGTGATTAGGCTGTATTCCTGAATATCTTGAAAATCCAGCCTCATCTGTGCCACCAAAAGAGTCAGGAGCTATTGCTAATCCATCAATTGACAGCTACTTATTGAGGTTCCCCTACTGGCTCTTTCGGTAAAGAATCTGCCTGCAATGCAGAAGTTAGTTAAGTTGCTCAGTCGTGTCTGACTCTTTGTAACCCCATGGACTGTAGCCCACCAGGCTCCTCCATCCTTGCCTGTGATTCTCCAGGCAAGAATACTGGAGTGGGTTGCCATTTCCTTCTCCAGGGGATCTTCCCAACCCAGGGATCAAACCCAGGTCTCCCGCATTGCAGGCAGACGCTTTAACCTCTGAGCCACCAGGGAAGATTCTGCAATGCAGAAGACCCGGGTTCAATCCCTGTATTGGGAAGATCCCTTGGCAGAGGGCATGGCAATCCACTCCAGTTTTCTTACCTGCAAAATCCCGTGGACAGAGGGGCCTGGTGGGCTACAGAATACAGGGTCACAAAGAGTAGGACATAACTGAGCGACTAACAGTTTCACTTTCACTCTCGAGCATTGACTAGGCACCAGGCAGGGCTCTGGAGCAGGGATATTCATGATCTTCCTGAAAGGCAGCTCCTGGAAAGGACCTCTGGCCAAGAATCACTTTCTAGAAGACGGTGATGATGCAGCAACTCTACAGATAAGGGGAAGAGCTGGATCTAGACACCAAAGCAACATGTTCAGAATAATACTTTTAAAAAATATTCATATGAAGCCAGGAGAGGCCAGTAGGAGTCTCAGCTCCCTTCCCTACATTTACCACAGACATCCTACTTGATCTGGGCCTTACATCACACTCCACCACGTATCAATTTTATGGTGTAAAACAAGCTATATCACCTCTTTTTCTACAGCACTATTGAGATAACGCACCCTATTCTAAGTGGTAAAACTGACTGTGATAAAACTAAACAACACTCAGAGACATAGGATTCAAAAGAGAAATCTGGACCTCTTTTGTGAAAGCACCCAAAATAAGTTTGGAAAGTTAAGGCAGGAAATAAGTTTGGAAAGTTAGCAGGCATCATTTTTTGTTTAAGTTTTGAATTCCGGGACCTAGGATCTAATTTTTAAGCAACAGGGAGCCAATAGAAACTGTAGAGTATTAGAATGACTAGTGTTACTTCATGGTGATTAACCAGCCTGCAAAGCACAGAACAAATTGTGAGACCAGGAATCTGTGAGAGAAACTGAGAAATAAGTGGGAAACCATCACAACAGCAGAGATGCAAGGTGAGGAGGGAAATCGTGTAAAAAGAAAGAAGAAAGGAGGGACTTCCCTGGTAGTCCAGTGGCTACAGGACTCCCTGCCCCCAGTGCAGGGGATCCGGGTTCCATCCCTGGTCAGGGAACTAGATCCCACGTGCCACAGCCAAATTAAAAAGGAAAAAAAAGTAAATAAACATAAAAAGAAGAAGAAGAAAGGAAAATATGATAAAGATGAGTAAAAAGAAATCATGGTAACACTTAGTGACCAATCTGAAGAAGTTCCAATCCTGAGTAACCAGGAGATGACAGGACCATGGATAGAAACAGGATGGGGAGAAGGTTGCACCCCAGCCTAGCATGTGTCTAAGGGCTGGCTCCGTACACTTAAGACAGAACAGAGAAGAGTTTGTGTGCACTGAACCTAACTTGAGTGCCCAAGTTCTCATTTTACCATCTCTAAAAGTCTCCATAACTACTATAGGTAAGCATCCTGAATGCTTAATTACATCATGACATCTTTGCAGGCTACAATCCATAGAGTCACAAAGAGTCAGACATGACTGAGACACACACACATTAATTCATCAGTGTGTTGTGATAATAATTATGATAACATATGTGCTCAGTGACCTTCAGTCATGTCTGACTCTTTGTGACCCCGTGGACTGTAGCCCACTAGGCTCCTCTGTCCGTGGAATTTCCCAGGTAAGAATACTAAAGCAGATTGCCATTTCCTTCTCCAGGGGGTCTTCCTGACCCAGGGATCAAATCCATGTCTCTTGCATCTCCTGCATTGGCAGGCGAATTCTTTACCACTGCACCACCTGGGAAGCCCAGTAAATTAATATCAGTGTAATTTTCAAAAAGGAGACAGTAAAAAGAGTACAGAGAATAATGCCCGTGTATTTGGATCTTAGGGAACTTTTTCTTGTCTTCAGTACCTTTAACTTCCGATTCAAATACAAAACTCTCCGGTTCTCTAATTCCCCTATTCCCAGACACCATGAGCTAGCAATCTTCTCCCAGACTAGTACCAGACAGGATTTTGCACTCATGGCTCCCTTTTCTGTTCTGTCCCTTCCTCACCGAAGAATAACTGAGGATCTCCAAAGCAAAACTCCACATGGGCCACTCCACTTCCCAAATAAATGAAATATGTACAAGTCACAGCTAGCCAATGTTGTTGGAGTTCTCAGCAAGCCTTAAACTTCTCTCTAATACTCCTTTTCAATACATCAGGACAGCAGCACTAACCTTCTGAAATAGTATACAGAACACCTGATCATTTTGTCATAAAAGCCTTAGGCTAAATCCTAACCAGATTTCGTGCTCTCATACTTAGTTACCTAGGGTCATGCACACATAAACACAAACCACAGACAAAATTTCAGAAGCCCCTATACTTCTCAAAATGCAGCAGACATATTTCCAACAGTTTACACTTCTAACGGTACAGCATAAATTAAAAAAAAAAAAAAAACACTAAAATTTGATGAGCAAATCTCAACCTTTCTACTATTCCCATTTCCACAGTGGTGGCAACCGGATTCAATATACAGCAGTAGGGAGGTGGATCAAGGGGTTTATAGAAATGAGAATTTACTGCAGACACAGAACGCTACAAGCCAGACTATTCTGGCAATGCCAGGTGCCACTGTGTAGAAAACACTCATTGGTGTGACCTTTGGTTTAATGTGTGGTTTATAGGATTGGGTAGAACCATGGGATTCTCATTTGCAGTCATGAAAGATGCATAGCTATGAAATTCACTTTGTATTAACATGGACATTAGTGAGCCATGTATTTAGTCAGGTAAGGCTATAGACACATTGCAAATTCAAAACATAATGCCAAATTGATGGCATGGCCTTTGTCCCAATAACAACCCATAAAGATGGAGATTTTTAAGCTAGAAAGAGATAATCATGGAAAATTTATGGGAGGGGTATCTGAAAGGCAGTGTAAAGGCCCAGAAGCCATAGGGAGCCACAGGATTTCATAAATACTGAAAAAGAATGATTGCAAACCCCCCACCAAGCCCATTACATGTGTCAGAACTCGGGAAATTTGAGGAAAGTGATTTAACGCCTGAGATGATGACTGCCAAGAATGAACATGTCACCGTGTCTCCCAGGAGCTGGGAACTGACACAGGGCTGGTGGTCGTCCATTGGCAGCCTGGGTACGGCCCCGTAGCCCAGGCCAAGTCCAGCAGTGCTCCTGGGGAAGCCAGCACGGCAGCCCGCATGCTCCCTAGGGCCTGGTGGTGCAGCCGCCTGGCCTACAGTTGCCTGCATCCTCCAGGAGCCACATCACTCACGGCCAACAGAGGACACGGGGTGAGAGTGGCACCTCATCCGGGGGAGCACCCCCCGCCCCTCCCCATGTTCGAGTCAACCAGCATGTGCTCTTGAGCATCTTGTCCTGAGAATGTTCCTGCATGCAGTTGGGAGTCTGAATTCTTCCAGACCAGTCAGATGCAGTGACACTCTCTGCTGGTTCTTCCTAGTTCTTGGCTTGGCTCATATGGTGAAACTGACCAACCCTGCTCCTCCCTGAATTCTGTCTGGCCATCTTCACTCACCAAGAAAGCCTATGTGTGTAGAACCCACTGGACCTTGTTCTGCCTGCCTTAGGAGAGGAACTATCACCATGACGAGTTTTGGTTTTTTTTTTTAAGTTAAATCTTCTTGCATTCGAGAATAGGTGACTCATATTTCCATAATCTCCGGTGACTCTGATCTGCCCAGCGACTTGGTGGAGGACCACCGCTTCACGTCTCCCAGGCAGCATTTTCCTCCGTATTGTTTTAGACACAGTGCCATTACAATCATTCACAATTGACCAGTAATTGTTGCATGAGCTGGGCTCCCCTGCCAGGGCCACCCAGTGGCTGGACTGCACCCAGCTGAGAGCAGGAAGTTCCAGAATGCAATCAAAGAGAAGCCACATCAGCATCCAGGTTTCTCTTTATGAAGTTGCGCCAACACTTGCTTCAATGTGGTGCCTCCCGCACACAGAGCAAACACAAAGGCACTCGGTTTCAGTTGCAATTCAGCCCCTAAAATGCCTCTGTAGGAAAACTCTGGGGGTGGGGGGTGGCGGTGAGGGGGTGGGTGGTTAACCGTGACCATTCATCCACAATCAGAGATCTTGCTTTGGCAATCGGCTCCTTAGCTATAGTGGATAGGTGTGTACCCACAACAATAACATTTTCTTTCAGGGACATGAGGATAATCTTAACGTGGAAAACAAAGCTCATGTGTGTCTTAGAGTCTCAGCAAGGTGAGACACTCACACCAAGGGTGAAAACTGTCTCTTAGGCTTCACGTGACTTTGAGGGTTTTGATTAAATTTCAGTCATATGTGGAAAGTTCAGACACAAACCCTGCACTAATCAGGCCTCAACAATGCTGCTGTCTTCCAAGCTGTCCAATAATGGGCAGCCCAGAATAATAGGAACAGATCAGGAACCACTGGACAGGGTGAGCTTGACCAGGGGCTTAAGCTGCTCTATGTAAAATGGCATTAACAGGACAGGCCCCCCATCGCCTGGTTGTGAGGTGTGGACAGAGCCGGTGCTCAGTACAGGCTTGCTCCCCTTCCATCTACTGACAACAATGTCGGTCACATTAGTAACTGACACTTCTTGATGACTTTGGGACATGAACTGTGTGGCAGCTGATGTCGATGGTGTGGAGCACAGTATTGACCCCTACAGAACTTACAAAATCCCTGAGGATTGTAACTGGCAACACAAGCTCCTTTTCTCCCAGCTCTGGGGAAGCCAGGCCTACAGCTCTTGCTCACCAGCACCAAGGCCTCCAGCCCACTGGATATGACATGGTCCTGGGCACGCACTTGACTTCATGCATTTCTGAAAACAAGACTCCAGCCAGGGGACAGACAGTAGACACAGGGGTGCCAGCCTGGCTGCTGATGAACAGGAGTCCGGGTCCTGCTGGGTGAAGCCACATCACACCATCCTGTGCATTACAGGACTGTTTAGTAAAACAGAATCTTCTTCCCTCCACTGCCTCTTCAGTGTTGCCTTTTGCACCCTAATTACTAATTCACTTCGGTTCATTTTCTCCCTTTTGGTATAAATTTAGCTTTCCTCTTCTTACAGTGCATGTATGCTGTCGTTTCAGTCGTGTCTGACTCTTTGCAACCCCATGGACTGTAGCCCACCAGGCTCCTCTATCCACAGAGTTCTCCAAGCAAGAATACTGGGGTGGGTAGACATTCCCTTTTCCAGGGGGTCTTCCTGACCCAGGGGTCGAACCCAGGTCTCCTGCATTGGCAGGTGGATTCTTTCCCATGGAGTCACCTGGGAAGCCTTTCTCTCACGGAGCACATCCGTGACTGAAACACTGGGAGGATCTGTGTAGAGAGATGCTCTGTTTCTGTGTAGCCTGTACACGTGTTTGTGTTTATGTGGAATGGTAAATAATGACTGACCTGGCCTTTCAGAGATAAAGGGGTTAATAGCTCCCACTGGGGATGGTGCAGGCCTGCCAGTGGTATCCCACAGCCTGACCAGATCTAAATATAGGCATTCGTGCTGGGGCAGGCCTTCCTTAGGGATGCTCTTGGTCTGTGGCATTCTGAACTCTCCCATTTCGATGACGGCTGCCCGCAGACACTCAGTGGGGTCCGG
>SJYX01022744.1:0-57236 GCA_006410675.1 Oreotragus oreotragus
GGCCTGGTGTGCTGCGATTCATGGGGTCGCAAAGAGCCGGACACAACTGAGTGACTGAACTGAACTGAAGTATATTATCAATGGTAATTTTGCTATTAAAACTGAAAATAATGCTGCATAGTGTGACACACACAAGTATACTTAAGAAACAGAAGGGCATTTTTTAAAACCAGAATTTCTTTTAGAAAGTGATATATAACGATTCTTAGCCCTTTATTCTATTCCATGAAGAGGCTGCCCACTGGGGCAGAATATTGGCAAGACTGGTCTCAGACTGAAATGGAGTCACCGCCTTCAAACCCAGAGATCATAGTAAAAGGTTAAAAATATTGAAGGAGTCTAAATCTAACTAGAGACTTGGTCCTGGAAATTCTATTAACATAAGTCTTAACGTACTTTGCTAAAGCAAATTCTTAAAGGGCCAAGCCTGACGATTGTCTTCATATTTAAATGACCTTTTAAAACTATTACAATAAATCTATAAAACAGCTATATGCTGCTGTAATATGATGGAGCCGATGGTTATCCTGACATGTTTTTCTTAGGCATTATCCTCTTTGTTTCTATAATCAATGCTATAAATTTTAACATAGGAAAAGGTATTTAACATAAAAATCAGCCTTCAGCATTTTCGACCTGAATATTATCAAATTATAAATCCCTTCTTTCTCAGGCAAGCAGTGCTCAGTGTTTTTGATACTCTGCATAACCACTGCATTTTCTTGCCAGGCTGATTTATACCTGAAAAGAGAAAGATTTTAAAAAGCTAGTTCTTACTTTAACCTATATGTATAATTAAGTTAATTCTATATTTCATTTAGCATATGAAAATGTGTCACTGATGGCTCTTTAACATCCCTCTTTACATGACATCCTTTGTTTAGATTCCTGATCCCCAGTGGAGTCCTAGTATTTCTTCCAACTAACTTGTTTCTGCGTTACAGATACAGTTGCCCCTTGAACAGCATGGGTTTGAACTGCACAGGTCCACATACACCCCTTTTTAAAAAAAAACAATAAATATTACAATACTACATATTTCCTAGCTCGTTGAATCTGTAGGTATGGAACCATGGATACAGAGGAACTGGACTGTGTCTAAGGACGGCTAACTATATATTATAGGTGGATTTTCCACTGCTCAGCCCTAAACCCTACATTGTTCCAGCATCAACTTTACAGTGATTATAAGTCCACTGTTGGACTGATATAAAATCCCAGGCCTATGGTTCTGTGCATCTTTCCCATAAACTAGACCTGACAAAAATCTGGTTTCCTTGAGTTATCAAGACTCATCTATATGGTGAGTCACTAGAAACAATTATTCTTTCAATCTGTTCAACAGGGAAGAAAATTGAGTAAGTTTTGTTTCCTGGCATATTTGTTTCTAGCCTATCCTTACAAAGTCTTGAAAAAGTGGAAATGTGATAAATGCTTGTATAATCTTATCAAAGCATAGAGTCATAAAAGATAACCTACTTTTCACATTCCAAATCCAAGCTTAAATTTATCATATTGAATACATAGTCTACAGATTTCTACCTTTCTTAGCTTCTTTAAAAAATGATTCTTAAGAAGGAAACATAACTTTCTATCCAACTTTCTGGAACCCTGAAAGAAGCCCAGTGTAAGTCAAAGAAGACTGTATTCTTAGAACTTGTCATCTGTTAAAAATGTTACATGAATGCTTGCTTTTCAAATCTAGACTTTTTCCCTGTCACCCCTGTCTCAACTGAGATTACTGTTATGAAATTTTTCCGTTAGCCTCAGTGACAGAAGGAGGGCCAAGGGCTTAAAAGAGTCACGAACGGCAAAAGTCATGAGACTTTGTGTCACGTTTATGTACATCTTCTTTACCAATTGTGCCACTGCAAAGACCTTGCCTACCAAATAGCAAGTTAGCAAAAAGAAATGGCTTATGATAGAATTGTTGATAGAAATCATGATTTATATGACATAAATAGGTAAAATGCATCTATGCTCAGTCACTCAGTCAGGTCCAACTCTTTGCAATGCCATGGCCAGGCTCCCCTGTCTATGGAATTTTCCAGGCAAGAATACTGGGTGAGTTCCCATATCCTAACTCCAGGGGATCTTCCCAACTCAGGGATCAAACCCACATTTCCTGCATTGGCAAGTGGAGTCTTCACCACTGAGCCACGTGGGAAGCCCCACAATAGGCAAAATAATATGCAGGAAATCTTACCTAAATATTAGAGTGTCAAGCCTCAATAGAAACAAAACAATTCTATTGCAAAACATTCTGACTGATTTGAACCTGTGTGTATATTTGTTCATACTGGTAATTGTCACTCTTGTGAAAAAAATGGAAGTTTTGATTATCTGAATGTTGTATTTTATTCTTTATTCTAGTAGGATAAAATTATTCTTTAAAATAAATGTATTAGTTGGGAAACTACTCAATAATATTTATGATGGTGATAACCACTTACCTGTCAGATCCTTCTTGATGTTAATTATTTCAAAAAATTTTCACAGCTGCAGAGTTAGATGCTATTGCCCTAATTTGGAGAAGGAAATGGCAACCCCCTCCAGTATTCTGTTGCTGTCCATGGGGTCACACAGAGTCAGATATGACGGAAGCGACTTAGCATGCATACATGCATTGGAGAAGGAAATAGCAACCCACTCCAGTGTTCTTGCCTGAAGAATCCCAGGGATGGGGGAGCCTGGTGGGAGGCCGTTTATGCGGACACACAGAGTCAGACATGACTGAAGCGACTTAGCAGCAGCAGCAGGAGCCCTTATTTTACACAGGAGAAAATTAGGACTTAGGAAACATAAACAACTTGTGCCAAGTTGTCGAGACTGAACTGGGACCCAGGTCTTTCTGATTGTAGACACAAAGCTCTGAACCACTAAGCCCAATCAATTCTGTCCTTTTCATAGAAGTAGTGCACCATTGAAATAGGTTACAGTTATATGAAATTCAGCATTCTATCTTCCAAAAGAATAAACATGTCTCAACTTCACTAACTATCTAATAGAATTCCATATTGGAAGAGAAAATTAGAGTAGACAATCCCTCTGGCTGGGAGACTAGCAAATATTTGATATAAATTGACAGTCTGTATTTGAGACGTGAGTATTATGTCACTACCTATGGAAGCACAAGCTGGAATCAAGATTGCTGGGAGAAATATCAATAACCTCAGATATGCAGATGACACCACCCTTAGAGTAGAAAGTGAAGAAGAACTAAAGAGCCTCTTGATAAAAGTGAAAGAGGAGAGTGAAAAAGTTGANCATGCATTGGAGAAGGAAATAGCAACCCACTCCAGTGTTCTTGCCTGAAGAATCCCAGGGATGGGGGAGCCTGGTGGGAGGCCGTTTATGCGGACACACAGAGTCAGACATGACTGAAGCGACTTAGCAGCAGCAGCAGGAGCCCTTATTTTACACAGGAGAAAATTAGGACTTAGGAAACATAAACAACTTGTGCCAAGTTGTCGAGACTGAACTGGGACCCAGGTCTTTCTGATTGTAGACACAAAGCTCTGAACCACTAAGCCCAATCAATTCTGTCCTTTTCATAGAAGTAGTGCACCATTGAAATAGGTTACAGTTATATGAAATTCAGCATTCTATCTTCCAAAAGAATAAACATGTCTCAACTTCACTAACTATCTAATAGAATTCCATATTGGAAGAGAAAATTAGAGTAGACAATCCCTCTGGCTGGGAGACTAGCAAATATTTGATATAAATTGACAGTCTGTATTTGAGACGTGAGTATTATGTCACTACCTATGGAAGCACAAGCTGGAATCAAGATTGCTGGGAGAAATATCAATAACCTCAGATATGCAGATGACACCACCCTTAGAGTAGAAAGTGAAGAAGAACTAAAGAGCCTCTTGATAAAAGTGAAAGAGGAGAGTGAAAAAGTTGACTTAAAGCTCAACATTCAAAACGCTAAGATCATGGCATCTGGTCCCATCACTTCATGGCAGATAGATGGGGAAACAGGGGAAACAGTGGCTGACTTTATTTTTCTGGGCTCCAAAATCACTGCAGATGGTGCTTGCAGCAATGAAATTAAAAGACGCTTACTCCTTGGAAGGAAAGTTATGACCAACCTAGATAGCATATTAAAAAGCAGAGACATTATTTTACCAATAAAGGTCCATCTAGTCAAGGCTATGGTTTTTCCAGTGGTCATGTATGGATGTGAGAGTTGGACTATAAAGAAAGCTAAGCACCAAAGAATTGATGCTTTTGAACTGTGATGCTGAAGAAGACTCTTGGGAGACCCTTGGGCTGCAAGGAGATCCAACCAGTCCATCCTAAAGAATATCAGTCCTGGGTGTTCATTGGAAGGACTGATGGTGAAGCTGAGCCTCCAATACTTTGGCCACCTAATGTGAAGAGCTGACTCATTGATAAAGACCCTGATGCTTGGAAAGATTGAGGGCAGGAAGAGAAGGGGACAACAGAGGATGAGATGGTTGGATGGCATCGTCAACTTGATGGACATGGGTTTGGATGGACTCTGGGAGTTGGTGATGGACAGGGAGGCCTGTCGTGCTGCAATTCATGAGGTCACAAAGAGTCAGACACGACTGAGCGACTGAACTGAACTGAATTGATGGCATGAAAGACCAGCCATAACTATTTCTAGTAAGTTGTTTGCAGCAAGATCTTTTAGAATATAAATACATTATTATGTAGACTTTTCTACTAATAGTACTATATTTCCCTCCATATGTTCTTCCTATAGTTATCTAATGAGCTTCTACATACGAGAAATGACCAGGGAATCTCTCTGAGGGATAATTCCAGCAACTGTGACATATGGAGACATTGTTTTCAAGTCCCTTTGCCATGATTTCTAAGCAGCATAATTACCTGGTGGTAGAGGCTAGAACAATTGTCATCCCTCACTTGTAAGTTTCACAGTGTTCTCTGCTGCAAATCTCAGGCTATCCCGACAGGTTTTGTGCTAACAGGAAACAAGGAAAAAATTTCTATCAGAATTTGGGTACATACAGTCTTTTGTCCATTCCACAGTGAATATTTTTCTGCCACCAAGATCAATTCCATGACTCTATGAAAGGAATTGTTGGGACTTTTGCATTTGGTGCATTTAGCTCTGTCATTTATGAAGTCATTTTGTGTTACTGAGTAGTTACGTTCCTCTAAATACTGGTGAAGATTTGCTAGGCTGATAGGTTTTATTTCAGTAAAGATATTTCTCCCTCTATAGCTCTGCTTTTCCCCATTTCAAATAGAGAAGACATACCTTTGAGATAAGATGGTAGAGAGCTGTGATGTAGTGAAGATGACTCTTCACCTTCCTTGTCCTTCAAGTTCCTTAAAGACTGTGATTGTGCCACTTATTTTTTCTCATGTTCCAGTTACACAGACATATTCACTCTATTTACTCACAAATTAATGACCAACAAAGGCACAATAAAGGACAGAAATGGTATGGACCTTACAGAACAGAAGATATTAAAAAGAGATGGCAACAAAACACAGAACTATACAAAAAAGATGTCCCAGGTAACCATGATGGTGTGATCACTCACCTACAGCCAGGCATCCTGGAATGTGAAGTCAAGTGGGCCTTAGGAAGCATCACTAAGAACAAAGCTAGTGGAGGTGATGGAATTACAGTTGAGCTATTTTAAATTATAAAAGATGATTCTGTGAAAGTGTTGTGCTCAATATGCCAGCAAATTTGGAAACCTCAGTAGTGACCACAGGACTGGAAAATGTCAATTTTCATTCCAAGCCCAATGAAAGACAAAGAATGCTCAAAATACCACACAACTGCACTCATCTCACATGCTAGAAAAATAATGCTCAAAATTCTCCAATCCAGGCTTCAACAGTATGTGAATTGTGAACTTACAGATGTTCAAGCTAGATTTTAAAAAGGCAGAGGAACCGAAGATCAAATTGACATTGTTGGATCATTGAAAAAGCAAGAGAGTTCCAGAAAAACATCTACTTCTGTGTTATTGACTACACCAAAACCTTTGACTGTGAACAAACTGTGGAAAATTCTTAAAGAGATGGGAATACCAGACAACCTGACCTGCCTCCTGAGAAATCTGTATGCAGGTCAACAAACAACAGCTAGAATGGACATGGAACAACAGACTGGTTCCAAATTGGGGAAGGAGTACATCAAGGCTGTATATTTAACTTATATATAGAGTACATTATGAGAAATGCTGGGCCGGGTGAAGGACAATCTGGAATATTGAGAAATATCAATAACCCCAGATACTCAGAGGGCACCACCCTTAGGGCTGAAAGCAAAGAAGAATTAAAGAGCCTCTTGATGAAAGTGAAAGAGGAGAGTGAGAAAGTTGGCTTAATACTCAACATTGAGAAAACTAAGATCATGGCATCTGGTCCCATCACTTCATGGCAAATGGATGGGGAAGCAATGGAAACAGTGAGAGACTATTTTGGGGAGCTCCAAAGTCACTGCAGATGGTGATTGCAGCCATGAAATTAAAAGACGCTTGCTCCTTGGAAGAAAAGCTATGACCATATTAAAAAGTAGAGACATTGCTTTGCCAACAAAGGTCCATCTAGTCAAAGATATGGTTTTTCCAGTAGTCATGTATGGGTGTGAGAGTTGTACTATAAAGAAAGCTGAGCACCAAAGAATTCATGCTTTTGAACTATAGTGTTGAAGAAGACTCTTGGGCTGCAAGGAGATCCAACCAGTACATCTTAAAGGAAATCAGTCCTGAATATTCATTGGAAGGACTGGTACTGAAGCTGAAACTTCAATACTTTGGTGCCTGATGTGAAGAACTGACTCTTTGGAAAAGACCCTGATGCTGGGAAAGATTGAAGGTGGGAGAAGGGAACAACAGAGGATGAGATGGTTGCATCACTGACTCAATGGACATGAGTTTGAGTAGGTTCTGGGAGTTGGTGATGGACAGGGAAACCTAGCATGCTGCAGTCCATGGGGTCGCAAAGAGTGGGACATCACTGAGTGACTGAGTTGAATTGACTGAAATTAATGAACACATTCCTGGTTTGAGCAGCTCAGCACTGCCGTTCACCACAATTCTGTGTGTTCAGTGCTGTCTATCATTGGAGATCTTTGCTTTACTTATTATACCCCACTCACCAGCTTGGTCTTTTTATGTTAACAGAATTGACAGTCTTCACTCAGATATATATTGTGATTCAACTATTCAAGCAAGCGGATAGTCCAACTTTTATTTTCTCCCTCCCTTTTTCTTCTTTTATTTCATTATTTAAATAAACAGGAATGTGTCTGCTGCTTGCTGGACACTCTTTAAAGATCTGGGGAAAAAATTCTTAAGAAAATAAACAATACCATACCTTCATGGGTTTACATTTTTGTCAAATTAGGGAGGGAGTTAGGCAATATATGAGTAAACTAGATAATACCATATTTGACAAAAGCTTTAAGGAAAATGAAATAAAGTTAAGTGGTGAATGGACAGAGTAAAGCATTGCATACTTTGATAGGGTACTTGGAAAGGCATCTCTTAGGAGGAAACATTTGAAAAGATATGTGAACGACAATTAGGAAGCTAACTCCTGGAATATCTGGAGGACAGATAGAACAGTCAGAATAAGGAATATGGGGTTTATTCTGTTGTTTGAAGTGTGGTAGACCTTTGGAAGGACTTTTCAGAGGAGTGATTTAAATATTTTAAATACAGATACACCTTGGAGATATTGCACATTTAGTTGCAGACCATCACAATGAGGCAAAAATATTGCAAAGCAAATTGCATGAATTTTGTGGTTTCCCAGTGCGCATAAAAGTTATGCATAGAATATAGTCTATCAGGTGTGCAGTAGCATTATGTTTAAAATGCAATGTGCATGCGTGCTAAGTCACATCAGTTGTGTCTGACTCTTTGCAACCCCATGGACTATAGCCATCCAGGCTCCTCTGTCCATGGGATTCTTCAGGCAGGAATACAGGAATGGGTTGCCATGTCCTCTTCCAAGGGATCTTCCAGACCCAGGGATCAAATGCATGTCTCCTGTGGCTCTTACCCTGCAGGCAGATTCTTTACTGCTGAGCCACCAGGAAAGCCCCTTCAAATACAGTGTGTATGTCTTAATTAATAAATAATTTATTGCTAAAAGATGGCAACCATCATCTGAACCTTTGGAGAGTCATCATCTTTTTTGCTGGTGCTGAGTCTTGCCTTAATATTGATCGCTGCTGACTGATCAGCGTAGTTGTTGCTGAAACTTAGAGTGGCTGTGGCAATTTCTCAAAATAAGACAACAGTGAAGTTTGCCCCTCGATTGACCCTTCCCTTCACGAATAATTTCTCTGTGGCTTGCCATGATTTTGGATAGCACTGTAACCACAATAGAACTTCTTTCAAAACTGGAATCAAGCCTCTCAAACTTACTGCTCCTTTATCAACTAAATTGATATAATATTCTAAATCCATTGTTGTCATTTCAACAACCTCCACAGCATCTTCACCCAGAGTAGATTACATCTCAAGAAAACACTTTCTTTGCTCATTCATTAACAGCAAATGCTCATTTATTTTATCATGAGTCCAGTCACTTCTTCAGATTCTATTTCTAGTTCTCTTGCTATCTCTGCCACATTTGCAGTTACTTTTTCCACTGAACAAGTCTTGAACCCCTCAAAGTTATCCATGAGGGTTGGAATTAACCTTCTGTAAATTTCTGTTTGTATTGATATTCTGAATCTTCCTCAGGAATCACAAATGTTTTTAGTGGCACCTAGAATGAATCTTTTCCAGAAGGTTTTCCTTTGACTTTGCCCAGATCCATCAGAGGAATCACTATCTGTATATTTCTTAAAGGGTAGGACTTGAAAGTCAAAATTACTCCTTGATGCGTGAATTGCAGAATAGGTGTGGTGGTAATAGGTGTGAAAGTAACATTAAACTCATTGTATTGAATACATCAGAGCCCTAAGCTGACCAGGTTCATTGTCAATGAGCAGGAATATTTTAAAAGGAATCTTTTTTTCTGAGCAGTAGGTCTCAGTAGTGGGCTTCAAATACTCAATAAACCATGTTGTAAACAGATGCGAGGTCATCCAGGCTTTGTGGTCCATTTATAGAGCACAGACAGAGTAGGTTTAGTATAATTCTTAAGGGAGCCTTAGGTTTTTTCAAATGGTAAATGAGCTCTGGCTTCAAGTCCAGTTGCATTAGCCCCTAACAAGAGTCAATCTGTACTTTGAAGCTTTGAAGCCAGGCCTTGACTTCTCTCAAGCTCTAAAAGTCCTAGATGGCATAGTCTTCCAAGGGAAATGTGTTTCATCTACATTTAAAATCTGTTGTTTAGTGTAGCCACCTTCATTAATTATATTAGTGAGATATTTTGGATAACTTGCTGTAGCTTCTAAATCAGCACTTCCTGCTTCACCTTGTATTTTCATGTTACAGAAATGGCTGCTTTGCCTCTTTCATGAACCAACTTCTGCTACCTTCAAACGTTTCTTCTTCATTTTCCTCATCTCTCCCAACCTTCATATCAAAACATTGAAGAGAGTTAATGGTCTTCCTCTGGCTAAGACTTTGGCTCAAGGAAATACTGTGGCTAGTTTGATCTTCTATCCAGACCACTAAAACTTTCTCTGTATCAGCAGTAAGACTGTTTGACTTATCATTCATGTGTTAACTGGAGTAGTGCTATTAATTTCCATCAAGAACTTTTTCTTTATGTTCACTACATGGCTAAGTATTTGCTGCAAGAGATCTAGCTTTAAGCCTATCTCAGCTCTTGCCATGCCTTCCTCACTAAGAATAATCATTTCTAGTTTTTTATTTAAAGAGAAAGACATGCACCTCTTTTCACTTGAGTACTTGGAGGCTATTACAGGGTAACTAATTTACCTAATTTCAGTATTTTTGTGTCAAAGGAAATAGGAAGGCCTACAGAAAGGAAGAGAGATGGGAGACTTATCAGTCAATGGAGCAGTCAGAATACACACAACTTTTATTAAGTTCTCCATATTATAAGGGTGTGGTTTATGGCACCCCAAAACAATTGCAATTGTACCATTAAAGATCACAGGTCACCATGACAAATTTAGTAATAATTTTAAAGTGTAAAATATGTGAGAATTTACCAATTGTGACATGACAAACACTAAGTGAGCAAATGCTTTTAAAATAAAAAGCAAAAGTGCCAATAGACTTGCCAGACTCAGGACTGTCACAAATGTTCAATTTGCAAAAACCGTAGTATCTGCAAAGTGAAATAAAGGAAAGTGCAAAAAAAAAAAAACCAAGGTACACTGGTACATTTGATGCATTTTTTATTGAAATGATTATAGGTTCACATATGATTATGAGAACTGGTGAAGGGCAGGTATTTTGTACCTCTTATGTAGTCTTCCCAATGCTAACATCTTACAACACTATGATATTACAGAAAGAATGCTAACAGCCAATCAATGTATCCCGCTTTTACTTGTTATTGTTTTTCACTTTAGCCATATTAATATATGTTGACTTATATCTCGTTGTAGTTTTAATTTTTGTAGTAGCTAATTATTTTGAACACATTTCCATGCATTTATTTGCCATCTTCATATCCTCCTCAATGAAATATTCATGTCTTTCACCATTTCCTACTGGTAGCCTTTTTTCCTTATATATATATATTTAATTAGAGGATAATTATGTTACAATATTGTGATGGTTTTTTGCCACATATCAACATGAGTCAGCATTAGGTAGACATATGTCCCATCCCTCCTGAACCCGCTTCCCGCTTCCCTCCCCACCCTATCCCTCCAGGTTGTCAAAGTCAGGACGGAGCACTGACTGGCTTCCCTGTGTCATGCATCAAATTCCCACTGGCTGCCTATTTTACATATGGTAATGTATATGTTTCAGTGTTATTCTGTTGTATCATCCCTCCCTCTCCTTCCCCCACTGGGTCCAAAATGACTGTGTCTCCTTAGCTGCCCTGAAAGTATGTTGTCAGTACTATATTTCTAGATTCCATATGTATGCATTAACATGCAATATTTGTCTTCCTTTTTCTTACTTCACTCTGTAGGTTCATTTACCTCATTAGAACTGACTCAAATATGTTCCTTTTTAGAACTGAGTAATATTCCATTGTGTATATGTACCACAACTTCTTTATCCATTCATCTGTTGATGGACATCTAGGTTGCTTCCATGTCCTAGTTATCATAAATGGTGCTGCAGGGAACACTGGAGTACATGTGTCTGTTTCAATTCTGGTTTCCTTGGATGTCTGCCCCACAGTGGGATTGCTGGTTCATATGGTGGCTTTATTCCTAGCTTTTAAAATTATTTCCATACTGTTTGCCACAGTGGTTGTATTAGTTTGCATTCCCACCAACAGGGTAAGAGGGTTCTCTTTTCATCACACCCTCTCCAGCATTTATTGTTTGTAGACTTTTGATGATAGCCATTTTGAGCAGTGTGAGATGTCATGTTGTAGTTTTGATTTCGGGGAAGGCAATGGCACCCCACCCCAGTACTCTTGCCTGGAAAATCCAATGGACGGAGGGGCCTGGTGGGCTGCAGTCCATGGGGTCGCTAACAGTCGGACAGACTGAGCGACTTCACTTTCACTTTTCTCTTTCATGCATTGGAGAAGGAAATGGCAACCCACTCCAGTGTTCTTGCCTGGAGAATCCCAGGGATGGGGAAGCCTGGTGGGCTGCCGTCTATGGGGTCACACAGAGTCGGACATGACTGAAGTGACTTAGCAGCAGCAGCAGCAGTTTTGATTTGCATTTCTCTAATGATGAGTGATGTTGAGCATATGTTCATGTGTTTAATAGCCATCTGTATATCTTCTTTATAGAAATGTTTCAGGTCTTCTGCCCACTTTTTGATTGGGCTGTTTGGTTTCTGATAAAGAGCTGCATGAGATGCTTGTATATTTTAGAGATTAATTCTATGTCAGTTGTTTCATTTACTATTATTTTCTCCCATTCTGAGGGTTGTCTTTTCACCTTATTTATAGTTTCTTTCATTGTGAATTTTAAAAAAAGGAAGAAACAACCTTTAAGCTTAATTAGGCCCCATTTGTTTATTTTTGTTTTTATTTGTATTACTGTAGGGAGTGGGTCATAGCAAATCTTGTGATTTATGTCAGAGAGTGTTATGCTATTCTTTTCTCTAAGAGTTTTTATAGTATCTGGTCTTACATTTAGGTCTTTAATCCATTTTGAGTTTACTTTTGTGTATGGTGTTAGGAGGTGTTCTAATTTCATTCTTTCATATGTAGCAGACTAGTTTTCCCAGGACCACTTGTTGAAGAGACTGTTTTTTCTCCATGGTAAAATTTTGCCTCCTTTGTCAAAGTTAAGGTGCCCATAGGTGCATGGATTTATCTCCAGGCTTTCTGTCTTCCTCCATTGGTCTATATATCTGTTTTCATGCCAATGCCATACTGTCTTGATGGCTGTAGCTTTGTAGTGTAGTCCTAAGTCATGTAGGTTGATTCCTCCAGTTCCATTCTTCCTTCTCAAGATTGCTTTGGCTCTTCAGGGTCTGTTGTGTTTCCATAAATGTTGTGAAATTATTTGTTCTAGTTCTGTGAAAAATACCATTGGTAGTTTGATTGGTATTGCACTGAATCTATAGATTGCTTTGGGTGGTATAGTCACTTTCACTACATTGATTCTTCCAATCCAAGAACATGGTATATTTCTCCATTTGTTTAGGTCATTTTTTCTTTCATCAGTGTCAAAGTTTTCTGCAAACAGATCTTTGTCTCTTTAGGGAAATTTATTCCCAAGTATTTTATTCTTTTTGTTGCAATGGCAAATGGGATTATTTCCTTAATTTCTCTTTCTGATTTTTCATTTTGCTATATAGGAATGCAAGAGATTTCTGTGAATTAATTTTATATCCTGTGACTTAACTATATTCATTGACTAGCTCTAGTACTTTTTGGTGGCATCTTTTGGATTTTCTTTGAAAATTATGTCATCTGCAAACAGTGAGAGTTTTACTTCTTTTTCAATCTGGATTCCTTTTATTTCTTCTTCTTCTCTGATTGCTGTGGCTAGAACTTCCAAAACTGTATTGAAGAATAGTGGTGAAAGTAGGCACTCTTGTTCCTGAATTTAGAGGAAATACTTGTAATTTTTCAACATTGAGGATAATGTTTTTTGTGGGTTTGTCATATATGGCCTTTATTATGTTGAAGTATATTCCTTTGAAGGGCTTCCCTAGTGGCTCAGATGGTAAAGAATCTACCTGCAGTGCAGGAGACCTGGTTTTGATCCCTGGGTCAAGAAGATCCCCTCTAGAAGGAAATGGCAACCCACTCCAGTATTCTTGCCTGGATCTGACCTAATGCTTTTGTCAAAGTATAAAAGAAAACCTGAAGTTTGAAATAAACATGCAGTCCTGTACTTTGAGTCAGAGGCTGCATCATCCCCTGCCAACACTGCTCACCCCTTCAGGCTGATTCCCTGGCTGCTGGAGCTGGACTCTGGCAGAATCCCATGAACAGAAGAGCATGACAGGCTACAGTCCATGGGCTCACAAAGAGTTGGACATGACTGAGTGACTAACACTTTCACTTTCACAATCCTTCTAGGGGCTTCCAAGGCGATGCTACTGGTATAGAACCCGCCTGCCAATGCAAAAGATGCAAGCTACACAAGTTCAATCCCTGGGTCTGGAAGATTCCCCTGGAGTAGGAAATGAGTATCCACATCAATATTCTTGCCTGGAGAATTCCATAGACAGAGGAGCCTACAGTCTATGGGGCCACAAACAATTGGACATGACTGTTTGACTAACACTGCTTATATTTCTTCTATGCCTACTTTCTGGAGAGCTTTTATCATAAATGGGTGTCGAATTTTGTCAAAGTCTTTCTCTGCATCTATTGATATAATCATTTGGTTTTATCTATTTGATAGAATTGTGTAGAGGATTATTGCATCTGTGCTCATCAGTGATAATAGCCTGTTTTTTTGTCTGTGTGTGTGTAGCGGGGGGCGGCATCTTTGTCTAGTTTTGGTATCAGAGTGATTGTGGGCTTGTAGAAAAAGATTGCAGAGAAGGCAATGGCAACACACTCCAGTACTCTTGCCTGAAAAATCCATGGACGGAGGAGCCTGGTAGGCTACAGTCCATGGGGTCACTGACAGTCAGACATGACTGAGCGACTTCACTTTCACTTTTCACTTTCATGCATTGGAGAAGGAAATGGCAACCCACTCCAGTGTTCTTGCCTGGAGAATCCCAGGGACGGGGGAGCCTGGTGGGCTGCCGCCTATGGGGTTGCACAGAGTCGGACACAACAAGCGACTTAGCAGCATCAGCAGAATAAGACTGAGAGTTTTCCTTGCTCCGCAATTTTCTGAAAGAGTTTGAGCAGGGAATGTGTTAGCTTTTCTTGAAACTTTTGGTAGAATTTGCTGGTGAAGCCATCTGGCCCTGGGCTTTTGTTTATTGAAAGGTTTTTTATTACAGTTTCGATTTCTGTGCTTGTAATTGGTCTGTTCATATTTTCTGTTTCTTCCTGGTTCAGTTTTAGAAGGTTATACTTTCTTAAGAATTTGTCCATTTCTTCCAAGTTGTCCATTTTATTGGCAAAGAGTTGCTAATAGTATTCTCTTATGATCCTTTGTATTCCTGTGTAATCTATTGTAACTTCACCTTTTTCATTTCTAATTTTATTGATTTGAGTCATCTCCCTTTTTGCTTGATGCAGTCCATGGGGTAGCAAAGAGCTGGACATGACTGAATAACTGAACTAAACTGAACTGGTTTCTCCCACCCCTAGCAACGACCAACCTGCTGTCTGTTTCTGAGTTTGTTTGACTGTAGATTCCATATATAAGTGAGATCATACAGTATGCTATGTCTGACATTTCACTTAGCATAAGGCCCTTAAGGTCTATATACCTTGTCATGAATGACAGAATTTCCTCCTAAATAATGTTATATTCCATTGTATGTATGTACACATATGATAGCTTATGGTGAACAGTGTCAGACTTGTGATTTCCAAGGAAGAGAATTTAGCTTTGGGACCAGAGACGAGGCTTAATCACTCAGAGCTTTTGTGTAGCAGAGTTTTACTAAAGTATAAAAAAGATAAGGAAATTTCTGACACAGACATCAGAAGGGGGCAGAGAGTGCCCCACTCCCCAGTATTCTCAAGGCCTTATATACCTTTTCAATTGGTCACTAAAAATAGAGCCACTCCTATGACTTACATTTTAAGATAACAGGATTAGTCAGAAGGTTGTTAAGAAGGAGAAACATGTTCTTGAGCAAGATACATTCAGTTCAGTTCAGTCACTCAATGGTGTCTGACTCTTTGCAACCCTATAGACTGCAGCAAGCCAGGCTTCCCTGTCTATCACCAATTCCTGGAGCTTACTCAAAATCTTGTCCATTGAGTTGGTGATTCCATCCAACCATCTCATCCTCTGTTGTCCCTCCTTCTCCTCCCACCTTCAATCTTTCCCAGCATCAGGGTCTTTTCAGAGTCAGTTCTTTGTATCAGGTGGCCAAATTATTGGAGCTTCAGGTTTAGCATCAGTCCTTCCAATGAATATTCAGGACTGATTTCTTTTAGGATTGACTGGTTTGATTTCCTTTCAGTCCAAGGGACTCTCAAGAGTCTTCTCCAATACCACAGTTCAAAAGCATCACATCTTTGGCACTCAGCTTTCTTTATACTCCAACTCTCACATCCATACATGACTACTGGAAAAACCATAGCTTTGACTAGACAGATTTTTGTTGCAAAGCAATCGCTTTGCTTTTTAATATGCTGTCTATGTTGGTCATAGCTTTTCTTCCAAGGAGCAAACGTCTTTTAATTTCATGGCTTGCAGTCACCATCTACAGTGATTTTGGAGCACAAAAATGAAGTCTCTCACTGTTTCCCCATCTTTGTGCCATGAAGGGATGGGACCAGATGCTATGATTTTAGTTTTCTGAACATTGAGTTTTAACCCAACTTTTCCACTCTCCTCTTTCACTTTCATCAAGAAGATCTTTAGTTCTTTTTCATTTTCTGCCATAATGTGGTGTCATCTGCATATCTGAGGTGATTGATATTTCTCCTGGCAATCTTGATTCCAATTTGTATTTCATCCAGTCCAGCATTTGGCATGATGTACTCTGCATGTAAGTTGACTCATTGGAAAAGACTCTGATGCTGGGAGGGTTTGGGAGCAGGAAGAAAAGGGGATGACAGAGGATAAGATGGCTGGATGGCATCAACAACTCAATGGACATGAGTTTGGGTAAGCCCCGGGAGTTGGTGATGGACAGGGAGGCCGGGTGTGCTGCGATGCATGGGGTCACAAAGAGTTAGACATGACTGAGCAACTGAACTGAACTGAACTCTGCATATAAGTTAAATAAGCAGGGTGACAATATACAGTGTTGATGTACTCCTTTCCCTATTTGGAACCAATGTGCTGTTCCATGTCCAGTTCTGAATGTTACTTGTTGACCTGCATACAGATTTCTTAGGAGTCAGCTCAGGTGGTCTTGTATTCTCATCTCTTTCAGAATTTTCCACAGTTTATTATGATCCACACAGTCAAAGTCTTTGGCACAGGCAAAAAAGCAGAAGTAGCAGCAGATGTTTTTCTGGAACTCTCTTGCTTTTTCAATGATCCAGCAGATGTTGGCAATTTGATCTCTGGTTCTTCTGCCTTTTCTAAATCCAGGTTGAACATCTGGAATTCACAGTTCACATATGGCTGAAGCATGACTCGGAGAATTACTCAAGCATTGCTTTGCTAGCATGTGAGATGAGTGCAACTGAGTGGTAGTCTGAGTATTCTTTGACATTGCTTTTCATTGGGATTGGAATGAAAACTGACCTTGTCCAGTACTGTGGCCACAGATGAGTTTTCCAAATTTGCTGGCATATTGAATGCAGCACTTTCACAGCATCACCTTTTTGGATTTGAAATAGCTCAACTGGAATTCCATCACCTCCACTAGCTTTGTTTATAGTGATGCTTCCTAAGGCTTACTTGACTTCACATTCCAGGATGTCTGGCTTAGGTGACTAATCACACCATGGTGGTTACTGAGTCATAAAGATCTTTTTTGTACAGTTCTTCTCTGTATTGTTGCCACCTCTTCTTAATATATTCTGCTTCTGTCAGGTCCATACCATTTCTGTCCTTTATTGAGCCCATCTGTGCATGAAATGTTCCCTTTTCATCTCTGTTTTCTTGAAGAGATCTCTAGTCTTTCCCATTCTACTGTTTTCCTCTATTTCTTTGCACTGATCACTGAGAAAGTCTTTCTTATCTATCCTTGCTATTCTTTGGAACTCTGCATTCAAACAGGTATAGCTTTCATTTTCTCCTTTGCTTTTGACTTCTCTTTTCAGCTATTTGTAAGGCCTCCTCACACAACCATTTTGCTTTTTTGCATGTTTTTCTTGGGAATGGTTTTGATCATTGCCTCCTATACAGTGTCACAAATCTCCATCCATAGTTCTTCAGACACTCTGTCTATTAGATCTAATCCCTTGAATCTATTTGTCACTTCTACTGTATAATCATAAGGGATATGATTTAGGTCATACATGAATGATCTAGTGGTTTTCTCTACTTTCTTCAATTTGAGTCTGAATTTGGTAATAAGGATTTCATGATCTGAGCCACAGTCAGCTCCCTGTCTTGTTTTTGCTGACTTATAGAGCTTCTCCATCTTTGGCTGCAAAGAATATAATCAGTCTGATTTTGGTGTTGACCATCTGGTGATGTCCATGTGTAGAGTCTTCTCTTGTGTTGTTGGAAGAGGGTGTTTGCTATGACCAGTGCATTTTCTTGGCAAAACTCTATTAGTCTTTGCCCTGCTTCATTCCACATTCCAAGGCCAAATTTGCCTGTTACTCCAGGTGTTTCTTGACTTCCTACTTGAGCATTCCAGTCCCCTATAATGAAAAGGACATCTTTTGGGGGTGTTAGTTCAGGATCTGAGCCACAGTCAGCCCCGGTCTTGTTTTTGCTATCTGTATAGAGCGTCTCCATCTTTGGCTGCAAAGAATATAATCAATCTGATTTCAGTATCGACCATCTGGTGATGTTCATGTGTAGAATCTTCACTTGTGTTGTTGGAAGAGGGTGTTTGCTATGACCAATGTGTTTTCTTGGCAAAACTCTGTTAGCCTTTGATCTGCTTCATTTTGTACTCCAAGGCCAAACTTGCCTGTTACTCCAGGTATCTCTTGACTTCCTACTTTAGCATTCCAGCCCCCTATAATGAAAAGGACATCTTTGGGGGGTGTTAGTTCTAGAAGGTCTTGTGGGTCTTCACAGAACCATTCAACTTCAGCTTCTTCAGCATTACTAGTCAGGGCATACACTTGGATTACTGTGCTATCGAACAGTTTCCTTGAAAACAAACAGAAATCATTCTGTCGTTTTTGAGATTGCATCCAAGTACTGCATTTTGGACTCTTTTGTTGACTATGATTTCTACTCCATTTCTTCAAAGGGGTTCTTATTCACAGTAGTAGAGATAATGGTCATCTGAGTTAAATTCACCCATTCCATCCATTTTAGTTCACTGAATCCTAAAATGTCAACGTTCACTCTTGCCATCTCCTGTTTGATCACTTCCAATTTGCCTTGATTCATGGACCTGACATTCCAGGTTCCTATGCAATATTGCTCTTCACAGCATCGGACTTTACTTCCGTCACCAGTCACATCCACAGCTGGATGTTGTTTCTGCTTTGGCTCTGTCTCTTCATTCTTTCTGAAGTTATTTCTCTACTGATCTCCAGTAGCATATTGGGCTCCCATTGATCTGGGGAATTCATCTTTCAGTGTCCCATCTTTTTGCCTTTTCATACTGTTCATGAGGTTCTCCGGGGAAGGCAATGGCACCCCACCCCAGTACTCTTGCCTGGAAAATCCAATGGATGGAGTAGCCTGGTGGGCTGCAGTCCATGGGGTCGCTAACAGTCGGACAGACTGAGCGACTTCACTTTCACTTTTCTCTTTCCTGCATTGGAGAAGGAAACGGCAACCCACTCCAGTGTTCTTGCCTGGAGAATCCCAGGGATGGGGGAGCCTGGTGGGCTGCCGTCTATGGGGTCACACAGAGTCGGACACGACTGAAGTGACTTAGCAGCAGCAGCAGCAGCATGAGGTTCTCAAGCCAAGAGTACTGTAAGCGGTTTGCCATTCCCTTCTTCAGTGGACCACGTTTTGTCGGAACTCTCCATCACGCCCCATCCATCTTGGGTGGTCCTCCATGGCATGGGGCTCATAATTTCATTGAGTTAGACAAGGCTGTGGTCCATGTGATCAGTTTGGTTAATTTTCTGTGATTGTGGCTTTCTTTCTGTCTGCCCTCTGATGGATAAAGATAAGAGGATTATGGAAGCTTCCTGATGAGAGAGACTGACCGAGGGGGAAACTGGGTCTTGTTCTGATGGGCGGGGCTATGCTCAGTAAATCTTTAATTCAGTTTTTTAAAAATACATTCAGTTCAGTTCAGTCCCTCAGTCGTGTCCAACTCTTTTGACCCCATGAATCACAGCACGTCAGGCCTCTCTGTCCATCACCAACTTCCAGAGTTCACTCAGACTCACGTTCATCGAGTCAGTGATGCCATCCAGCCATCTCATCTTCTGTCGTCCCCTTCTCCTCCTGCCCCCAATCCCTCCCAACATCAGAGTCTTTTCCAGTGAGTCAACTCTTTGCATGAGGTGGCCAGAGTACTGGTGGCCCTAGTTGTAAAGAACTTGCCTGACAATGAAAAAGACATAATGAGACAAGGGTTCATTCTGGGTTGGGAAGATCCCCTGGGGGAGGGCATGGCAACCCACTCTAGTATTCTTGCCTGGAGAATCCCACAGACAGAGGCCTTGTGGGCTTCAGTCCTTAGGGTCACAGAAAGTCAGATATAACTGAACTACCTTAGCAAGCAAACAATTGAAAAGACTATCCTTTCCCTATTGTATTCTTGGCTTAACAATTAATTGACCATTTATGCATGGGTTTACTTCTGGGCATTCTATTCTGTTCCATTGATTTATGTGCCTTTTTTTGTTTTATGCCAGTGCTATACTATTTTGGATACTGTAGCTTTGTAATATGGTTTGAATTCAAAGCATGTAATGCCACCATTTTTGTTCTTCTTTCTCAAGTTGCTATGGCTATTTAGGGATTTTTGTGGTTCCAAACAAATTTTAAGAATGTTTACTGTATTTTTGTGGAAAATGACCTTCCAATTTTTATGGGGATTGCATTGAATCTGTCAATTGCTTTAAGTAATATGGAGCATTAACAGTAATAACTATTAATTTTTTCCAGTCTATTTGCATGAAATATCTTTTATTTATGATGTCTTTAATTTCTTCCATCAGTGTCTTACAGTTTTTAATGTATAGGACTTACACCTTCTTAGTTAAATTTATTATGAGCATTTTATTCTTGTTGCCATTGTGAATATGACTTTTTAATTTACCTTTGATAGTTTATTATTAGTATATAGATACATAACTGATTTTTGTATTTTGATTTTGTGTGCAACTTTAGTGTAATTTGTTTATTACTTTTAACAAATTTTGTTGGACTCTCAAGGTTTTCCTACATGTTATATCATGTCATCTGGAAATAAAGACAGTTCTACTTCATTTCTGATTTGGACGCACTTTGTCTATTTTTCTTGTGTGTTGCTCTAGCTCTTAGTTCCAGTACTGTGGTGAACAAGAGTGATAAGAGTGGGTTCCTGATCTTGTTCTTGATCTTTGAGGAAAAGCTTGTAGCTTTTAAACATAGAGTCTGTGGTCTCATATATAACCTCTATTATGCTGTGGTACATTCCCTCTGTGCCAAGTTTCTGAGAGCTTTTATCATGAATGTATTTTGAATGTTGTCAACTGCTTTTTCTGCCTCTATGGTTTGTAATGACCATGTAAGTTTTCTCCTACGTTATGTTAATGATGAAACAGTGTATTTTTGTGGTATCCTCTCTGTCTTGAAGATGTGGCCACATGTAGGAAATGAAAATTTTAGTTTAGCTTTGTCTTTACTCTTGTCTCTCAAACTTTTATGATTGTTCAGCTTCCTTTGTTCATAGTGATTCCCAATGTTAGATATTGTTCTAAGACCTGTCAGTGTTTCAAAGAGGAGAATCTCAGTCAATGCATAGATGCAGGCTTATTAGAAACTGAATCCTCAAGGAACAGTTTTTAAAATGTGTAAAATACCTATTTTAGGAGAGATCAGGAGATGGGTATTTTTGCCTGCTCCCTTTGGTCAAACCTTAGGTGGATAGAGCATCAAAAACTGTTTGTTTGCTGCCATACTCAGGCCAATGAATACAATTCCTGCTGGTCCTTAGAGCCAGGCTTATTAAAGGAAGTGACCTCTGAACAGAAGGCACATAAGCTTGGATATCATACATGTGCACAATCTGTTTGGGGGAGATACTAGCATGCCGAAGTGAGACAGAGGGAGATATGACAGCTAGTCTCTCCATTATCTGGACAGTATTGCAGTCAACTCCTGGATGTGTGTTAAATTAGAAGCCTGGTCTTCTGACGACAGCTTTTATAATATATCAGCAGGTCTCTTTAGCGGGAAGACGGGATGTTTCAGTCTAGTGCCTCCGCAGTGGGCCCTGCTAGGGGAGGATACCAGTGGAGAGTCCGTGTGTGCCCATCTTTCTTAGTTCACAATAGCCTTATGGGTTTCATGGGCACAATACTTGTTGTCTTTCAGAGGTAGATGCTTTAGGGAGCTCTCTCCCAGGTATAAATCTGAGAAGTTGGGGCATGAGATATGGGGTCTAAAATTTCTCTTCTCATGGAAGCATTGTGACTTCCTTCCCATTATATGCTGATGCTCATGTGTCCCAATTATATGTTGCCAAGAATGGGGTATAACAAAATTGCTCCTCATCCTCCCCTACCCATATTTTCTCTTTTGTCAAATGTATGTGAGCCACTCACTCAGCTCATTTCTGAATTTCTTTCAGAGGAAAGAATGTTCCATTTGTAGCTGTAGATTTAGTGTGCTCATGGAGGAGGTAAGTTCAGAAGCTTCCTGTATCATCATGAAATTAAACTCTTACTGTTGAGTTTTGGAAGTTGTTTATATACTCTAGACACTAGTCATTTATTGAATATGTGGTTTGAAAATATTTTATCCAAGTCCATCATCTGCCTTTTCAATCTTTTCACATGATATTTCACAAAGCAAGTTTTAAAATTTTGATGAGATTCAAGCTATTAATTAATACTTATGGATTATATGGGCTTCCCAAGTGGCTCAGATGGTAAAGGGTCTGCATGCAGTGTGGGAGACCCAAGTTCGATCCCTGGGTCAGCAAGATCCCCTGGAGAAGGAAATGGCAACCCACTCCAGTACTCTTGCCTGGAAAATTCCACGGATGGAGGAATCTGGTAGGCTACAGTCCGGGGGTCTCAGAGTCGGACACGACTGAGCAACTTCACTTCACTTCACTTCGCTTCATGGATCATATATTCAGTATCAAGTCTAAGAACTTTTTGCCTAACTGTAGATTCCAAATATTTTCCCCCATGTTTTTCCCTAAAAATTTATAGTTTTGCATTTCACATTCAAGCCCACAATCTCTTTGGAGTTAATGTTTGTATAAGATGTGAAGTTTAGGTTAAGATTTTGGGGGTTTTGATTTTGTTGATCTGTTTTATTGTTTGCCTGTGAGTGTACAATTGTCCCCACACAATTTGTTGAAGATAATGTTATACTTTGGAAATTTTATTTTGGCTATTGTATGGGGAATGGATTATGGTAAGGGGAGGTAGCTCAGCTGGTAAAGCACTGCCTGCAATGCAAGAGACCACGGTTCAATTACTGGGAATGGGATCGAACTGGCAAAGGTGATCCCCTGGAGAAGGAAATGGCAACCCACTCCAGTACTCTTGCCTGGAAAATTCCACGGATGGAGGAATCTGGTAGGCTACAGTCCGGGGGTCTCAGAGTCGGACACGACTGAGCAACTTCACTTCACTTCACTTCGCTTCATGGATCATATATTCAGTATCAAGTCTAAGAACTTTTTGCCTAACTGTAGATTCCAAATATTTTCCCCCATGTTTTTCCCTAAAAATTTATAGTTTTGCATTTCACATTCAAGCCCACAATCTCTTTGGAGTTAATGTTTGTATAAGATGTGAAGTTTAGGTTAAGATTTTGGGGGTTTTGATTTTGTTGATCTGTTTTATTGTTTGCCTGTGAGTGTACAATTGTCCCCACACAATTTGTTGAAGATAATGTTATACTTTGGAAATTTTATTTTGGCTATTGTATGGGGAATGGATTATGGTAAGGGGAGGTAGCTCAGCTGGTAAAGCACTGCCTGCAATGCAAGAGACCACGGTTCAATTACTGGGAATGGGATCGAACTGGCAAAGGGATGGGCCAACCACTCCCATATTCTTGGGCTTCCCTGGTGGCTCAGGTGGTAAAGAATCTACCTGCAATGCAGGAGACCTGGGTTTGATCCCTGCATTGGCAAGATCTGCTGGAGAAGGAAATGGCAAGCCATTCCAGTATTCTTGCCTGGAGAATCTCCATGGAAAGAGGAGCCTGGTAGGTTACTCTCCATGGCGTCACAAAGTGTCGAACACAACTGAGTGACTAAGCACAGTACAACACAGCTTAGTCAGAGAACAGACAGAAATGGGGGAAGAGCAGCGAACAGGAATAAGGTGACCAGTTAATTATTTTTTTCATTTGTCTAGGTAAGAGATGATGGCGAATTGTAACAGGTGATAGCAGAGGAGATAAAACAAAATATTCAATAGATTTAGAGTGTTTGTAGATGTGGAGTAAATAGCACTTGCTGATGGTATTCGTTGTAGCAGTGAAAGAAAGAAATTAGAGATGAATAAGTTTTAATGTGAGAAACTGAGGGTATTATAACTATATTTATAAAATTAAAGGAGACTGAGAAAGAAGAGCTGAAGGTTAAGACAGAGGAATCAAAGCTTCTGTTTTGTTCATATTCTGTTTGAACACTAATCAGACATCTGAGTGAAGATGTCAAGTAGATTGTTGGAATAAGGATCTTAGCATTCAAGGGCAAGATTAGGGCTGAGGATACTAAATTTGAGGAGTCATTATTATGAATAATATTTTCAGGGAGGGAATCTAAATAGAAAAGATCAAATCTTTCATCATTGTCTTCAGTTCAGTTCAGTTCAGTTCAGTCGCTCAGTCGTGTCTGACTCTTTGCAACCCCATGAATCGCATGGCAACCCACTCCAGTGTTCTTGCCTGGAGAATCCCAGGGATGGGGGAGCCTGGTGGGCTGCCGTCTATGGGGTCACACAGAGTCGGACACGACTGAAGTGACTTAGCAGCAGCAGCAGCAGCATGAGGTTCTCAAGCCAAGAGTACTGTAAGCGGTTTGCCATTCCCTTCTTCAGTGGACCACGTTTTGTCGGAACTCTCCATCACGCCCCATCCATCTTGGGTGGTCCTCCATGGCATGGGGCTCATAATTTCATTGAGTTAGACAAGGCTGTGGTCCATGTGATCAGTTTGGTTAATTTTCTGTGATTGTGGCTTTCTTTCTGTCTGCCCTCTGATGGATAAAGATAAGAGGATTATGGAAGCTTCCTGATGAGAGAGACTGACCGAGGGGGAAACTGGGTCTTGTTCTGATGGGCGGGGCTATGCTCAGTAAATCTTTAATTCAGTTTTTTAAAAATACATTCAGTTCAGTTCAGTCCCTCAGTCGTGTCCAACTCTTTTGACCCCATGAATCACAGCACGTCAGGCCTCTCTGTCCATCACCAACTTCCAGAGTTCACTCAGACTCACGTTCATCGAGTCAGTGATGCCATCCAGCCATCTCATCTTCTGTCGTCCCCTTCTCCTCCTGCCCCCAATCCCTCCCAACATCAGAGTCTTTTCCAGTGAGTCAACTCTTTGCATGAGGTGGCCAGAGTACTGGTGGCCCTAGTTGTAAAGAACTTGCCTGACAATGAAAAAGACATAATGAGACAAGGGTTCATTCTGGGTTGGGAAGATCCCCTGGGGGAGGGCATGGCAACCCACTCTAGTATTCTTGCCTGGAGAATCCCACAGACAGAGGCCTTGTGGGCTTCAGTCCTTAGGGTCACAGAAAGTCAGATATAACTGAACTACCTTAGCAAGCAAACAATTGAAAAGACTATCCTTTCCCTATTGTATTCTTGGCTTAACAATTAATTGACCATTTATGCATGGGTTTACTTCTGGGCATTCTATTCTGTTCCATTGATTTATGTGCCTTTTTTTGTTTTATGCCAGTGCTATACTATTTTGGATACTGTAGCTTTGTAATATGGTTTGAATTCAAAGCATGTAATGCCACCATTTTTGTTCTTCTTTCTCAAGTTGCTATGGCTATTTAGGGATTTTTGTGGTTCCAAACAAATTTTAAGAATGTTTACTGTATTTTTGTGGAAAATGACCTTCCAATTTTTATGGGGATTGCATTGAATCTGTCAATTGCTTTAAGTAATATGGAGCATTAACAGTAATAACTATTAATTTTTTCCAGTCTATTTGCATGAAATATCTTTTATTTATGATGTCTTTAATTTCTTCCATCAGTGTCTTACAGTTTTTAATGTATAGGACTTACACCTTCTTAGTTAAATTTATTATGAGCATTTTATTCTTGTTGCCATTGTGAATATGACTTTTTAATTTACCTTTGATAGTTTATTATTAGTATATAGATACATAACTGATTTTTGTATTTTGATTTTGTGTGCAACTTTAGTGTAATTTGTTTATTACTTTTAACAAATTTTGTTGGACTCTCAAGGTTTTCCTACATGTTATATCATGTCATCTGGAAATAAAGACAGTTCTACTTCATTTCTGATTTGGACGCACTTTGTCTATTTTTCTTGTGTGTTGCTCTAGCTCTTAGTTCCAGTACTGTGGTGAACAAGAGTGATAAGAGTGGGTTCCTGATCTTGTTCTTGATCTTTGAGGAAAAGCTTGTAGCTTTTAAACATAGAGTCTGTGGTCTCATATATAACCTCTATTATGCTGTGGTACATTCCCTCTGTGCCAAGTTTCTGAGAGCTTTTATCATGAATGTATTTTGAATGTTGTCAACTGCTTTTTCTGCCTCTATGGTTTGTAATGACCATGTAAGTTTTCTCCTACGTTATGTTAATGATGAAACAGTGTATTTTTGTGGTATCCTCTCTGTCTTGAAGATGTGGCCACATGTAGGAAATGAAAATTTTAGTTTAGCTTTGTCTTTACTCTTGTCTCTCAAACTTTTATGATTGTTCAGCTTCCTTTGTTCATAGTGATTCCCAATGTTAGATATTGTTCTAAGACCTGTCAGTGTTTCAAAGAGGAGAATCTCAGTCAATGCATAGATGCAGGCTTATTAGAAACTGAATCCTCAAGGAACAGTTTTTAAAATGTGTAAAATACCTATTTTAGGAGAGATCAGGAGATGGGTATTTTTGCCTGCTCCCTTTGGTCAAACCTTAGGTGGATAGAGCATCAAAAACTGTTTGTTTGCTGCCATACTCAGGCCAATGAATACAATTCCTGCTGGTCCTTAGAGCCAGGCTTATTAAAGGAAGTGACCTCTGAACAGAAGGCACATAAGCTTGGATATCATACATGTGCACAATCTGTTTGGGGGAGATACTAGCATGCCGAAGTGAGACAGAGGGAGATATGACAGCTAGTCTCTCCATTATCTGGACAGTATTGCAGTCAACTCCTGGATGTGTGTTAAATTAGAAGCCTGGTCTTCTGACGACAGCTTTTATAATATATCAGCAGGTCTCTTTAGCGGGAAGACGGGATGTTTCAGTCTAGTGCCTCCGCAGTGGGCCCTGCTAGGGGAGGATACCAGTGGAGAGTCCGTGTGTGCCCATCTTTCTTAGTTCACAATAGCCTTATGGGTTTCATGGGCACAATACTTGTTGTCTTTCAGAGGTAGATGCTTTAGGGAGCTCTCTCCCAGGTATAAATCTGAGAAGTTGGGGCATGAGATATGGGGTCTAAAATTTCTCTTCTCATGGAAGCATTGTGACTTCCTTCCCATTATATGCTGATGCTCATGTGTCCCAATTATATGTTGCCAAGAATGGGGTATAACAAAATTGCTCCTCATCCTCCCCTACCCATATTTTCTCTTTTGTCAAATGTATGTGAGCCACTCACTCAGCTCATTTCTGAATTTCTTTCAGAGGAAAGAATGTTCCATTTGTAGCTGTAGATTTAGTGTGCTCATGGAGGAGGTAAGTTCAGAAGCTTCCTGTATCATCATGAAATTAAACTCTTACTGTTGAGTTTTGGAAGTTGTTTATATACTCTAGACACTAGTCATTTATTGAATATGTGGTTTGAAAATATTTTATCCAAGTCCATCATCTGCCTTTTCAATCTTTTCACATGATATTTCACAAAGCAAGTTTTAAAATTTTGATGAGATTCAAGCTATTAATTAATACTTATGGATTATATGGGCTTCCCAAGTGGCTCAGATGGTAAAGGGTCTGCATGCAGTGTGGGAGACCCAAGTTCGATCCCTGGGTCAGCAAGATCCCCTGGAGAAGGAAATGGCAACCCACTCCAGTACTCTTGCCTGGAAAATTCCACGGATGGAGGAATCTGGTAGGCTACAGTCCGGGGGTCTCAGAGTCGGACACGACTGAGCAACTTCACTTCACTTCACTTCGCTTCATGGATCATATATTCAGTATCAAGTCTAAGAACTTTTTGCCTAACTGTAGATTCCAAATATTTTCCCCCATGTTTTTCCCTAAAAATTTATAGTTTTGCATTTCACATTCAAGCCCACAATCTCTTTGGAGTTAATGTTTGTATAAGATGTGAAGTTTAGGTTAAGATTTTGGGGGTTTTGATTTTGTTGATCTGTTTTATTGTTTGCCTGTGAGTGTACAATTGTCCCCACACAATTTGTTGAAGATAATGTTATACTTTGGAAATTTTATTTTGGCTATTGTATGGGGAATGGATTATGGTAAGGGGAGGTAGCTCAGCTGGTAAAGCACTGCCTGCAATGCAAGAGACCACGGTTCAATTACTGGGAATGGGATCGAACTGGCAAAGGGATGGGCCAACCACTCCCATATTCTTGGGCTTCCCTGGTGGCTCAGGTGGTAAAGAATCTACCTGCAATGCAGGAGACCTGGGTTTGATCCCTGCATTGGCAAGATCTGCTGGAGAAGGAAATGGCAAGCCATTCCAGTATTCTTGCCTGGAGAATCTCCATGGAAAGAGGAGCCTGGTAGGTTACTCTCCATGGCGTCACAAAGTGTCGAACACAACTGAGTGACTAAGCACAGTACAACACAGCTTAGTCAGAGAACAGACAGAAATGGGGGAAGAGCAGCGAACAGGAATAAGGTGACCAGTTAATTATTTTTTTCATTTGTCTAGGTAAGAGATGATGGCGAATTGTAACAGGTGATAGCAGAGGAGATAAAACAAAATATTCAATAGATTTAGAGTGTTTGTAGATGTGGAGTAAATAGCACTTGCTGATGGTATTCGTTGTAGCAGTGAAAGAAAGAAATTAGAGATGAATAAGTTTTAATGTGAGAAACTGAGGGTATTATAACTATATTTATAAAATTAAAGGAGACTGAGAAAGAAGAGCTGAAGGTTAAGACAGAGGAATCAAAGCTTCTGTTTTGTTCATATTCTGTTTGAACACTAATCAGACATCTGAGTGAAGATGTCAAGTAGATTGTTGGAATAAGGATCTTAGCATTCAAGGGCAAGATTAGGGCTGAGGATACTAAATTTGAGGAGTCATTATTATGAATAATATTTTCAGGGAGGGAATCTAAATAGAAAAGATCAAATCTTTCATCATTGTCTTCAGTTCAGTTCAGTTCAGTTCAGTCGCTCAGTCGTGTCTGACTCTTTGCAACCCCATGAATCGCAGCATGCCAGGCCTTCCTGTCCATCACCAACTCCCGGAGTTCACTCAGACTCACGTCCATCGACTCAGTGATGCCATCCAGCCATCTCATCCTCTGTCGTCCCCTTCTCCTCCTGCCCTCAATCCCTCCCAACATCAAAGTCTTTTCCAATGAGTCAACTCTTTGCATGAGGTGGCCAAAGTATTGGAGTTTCAGCTTTAGCATCATTCCTTCCAAAGAAATCCCAGGGCTGATCTCCTTCAGAATAGACTGGTTGGATCATTGTCTTAGATTAAGGAATTAATATGATTAATAAGGAATCAGACACATATATATGTATATATGAAGACATTCTTTCAATGGATTCATGCATCAGTTTCAGATGGATTATTTCTCAAAATTATTTAAAGAATTCAGATTACAACACTAAATCATTAAATGACAATCATTAAGTAATCAGAGATAATGTAGAAGCACTGGGAGATGAAGGGTAGTAAACGTTCTGATTTCCAAAGGCTAAAAGAGAAATCATGGTTGGATTATGGCACAAAGAGTTGATGTACTCTAATCTAGGTTACATAATAATTCTGAGTAATGCAGAATTCACTTGACCATAGTGTTAACAGTGAAAGTGAAAGTCGTTCTGTTGTGTCTGACTCTTTGCAACCCCAAGGACTACACAGTCCATGGAATTCTCCAGGCCAGAATACTGGAGTGGGTACCTGTGCCCTTCTGCAGGGGATCTTCTCAACCCAGAGATCGAACCCAGATCTCCCCCATTGCAGGTGGATTCTTTACCAGCTGAGCCACAAGGGAAACCCAAGAATACTGGAGTGGGTAGCCTATCCCTTCTCCAGGGGATCTTCCTGACCCAGGAATTGAACCAGGGTCTTCTGCATTTCAAGCAGATTCTTTACAAACTGACGAGTGTTGACAGAGTTACAGTGAAACATAACTAAGCCACACAATTTAAAATAAAAGACATATAAACCTCTTTATTCTAATTGGACATTTGTTTTGGAATATTAAACTGGATGTGGAGGAATCTTGACTTGTGATGGCATCCCATGTGCTATCATGGGTGTGTGTGTGTGTGCGCGCGCGCGTGCGCTCACTGTCCAACTCTGCGACTCCATGGACTGTAGCCCGCTAGACTCCTCTGTCCACGGAATTTTCCAGGCAAGAATATAGAAGCGGGATGCTATTTCCTTCGCCAGTGAATCTTCACAATCCAGGGATCAGACCTGCATCTCCTGCATTGGCAGGCAGAATCTTTACCACTGAGCTACCTGAGAAGCCAGTTGTGGAAATATTCAAAGATGACTTCTGGTCAGCAGTGGGGAGCACACAATGACTCTACTAAGATTGTGGTTATTTGTTCACCTCTTCTTTTACATTGTTTAGTCCACATGAGACATCATCTGCATAGATAGTGTTGATCCACCTGGAGAGTTTTACATGCAAATCTAGCACTTAACCTTGTTTTATTTGTACAGCATTGAAACCAACTAACCTAGAAACTGCAAGCACCTTTATTTATAACCCATATGATTTATTACACATCAAAATTGATAACAAGTCAGTGCTTAAGACCATAGGCTCTGTAGCCAGATAGCCAGGATTTGAATCCTTCTCTACCACTTTTTAGCTAGCAAATTATTGTACTTAACCCCTTCTATTCAGTTTCCTATCAGCAAAATGTAGACAATCATAGTACCACCTTCATTAAGTGGTTGTGAGGACTAAATGAGTTAAAATTTGTAGAGGGCTTAAAACTATATATAGCGTAATCACCTAAAAATGTGAAGTAAACACTGAATTTTAAAAGTATTGTTTTTATTTTGTCTTTAAGACTGCTTACTTAGAGATGGTCTTTTCAAGAAAATTATTTATAATTAAGAGTGAGAAGATAAAATATGATTCACTGCTTAGAATAGCATAAGAATGCCATACACAAACAACATTTGCTCAGATCTAAAGGTATTTAGATGTACCTGAGAAAAGAAGAGAGGCTAAAGACAATGGAGGAAAGGAAAGATATACCAACTTGAATGCAAAGTTTCAAAGAATAGCAGGAGAGATGAGAAAGCCTTCCTCAGTGATCGATAAGAAGAAATAGAGGAAAACAATAGAATGGGAAAAACTAGAGATCTCTTCAAGAAAACAGAGATACCAACAGAACATTTCAGACAAAAACGGGCACAATAAAGGACAGAAATGATATGGACCTGACAGAAGCAGAAGATATTAAGAAGAGGTGGCAACGATACACAGAACTGTACAAAATGATCTTCATGACCCAGATAACCACCATGCTGTGATCACTCACCTAGAGCCAGACATCCTGGAATGTGAAGTCAAGTGGGCCTTAGGAAGCAACACTACAAACAAAGCTAGTGGAGGTGATGGCATTCCAGTTGAGCTATTTCAAATCCTAAAAGATGATACTGTGAAAGTGCTGCACTCAGTATGCCAGCAAATTTGGAAAACTCAGCAATGGCCACAGGATTGGAAAAGGTCAGTTTTCATTCCAATCCCAAAGAAAGGCAATGCCAAAGAATGCTCAAACTACTGCACAATTGTACTCATCTCACACGCTAGCAAAGTAATGCTCAAAATTCTCCAAGCCAAGCTGCAACAGTATGTGAACCATGAAATTTCAGATGTTCAATCTGGATTTAGAAAAGGCAGAGGAACTAGAGATCAAATTGTCAACATCCATTGGATCTTTGAAAAAGCAAGAGAGTTCCAGAAAAACATCTACTTTTGCTTTATTGACTACATCAAAGACTGTGACTGTGTGGATCACCACAAACTGTGGAAAATTCTTAAAGAGATGGTAATACCAGACCACCTGACCTGACTCCTGAGAAATCTGTATGCAGGTCAACAAGCAACAGTCAGAACTGGACATGGAACAACAGACTGGTTCCAAACTGAGAAAGGAGTACGTCAAGGCTGTATATGGTCATCCTGCTTATTTAACCTATATGTGAGAAAGGAGTATGTCAAGGCTGTATATGGTCATCCTGCTTATTTAACCTATATGCAGAATACATCATGCCAAATGCTGGACAGGATGAAACAAAAGCTGAAATCAAGATTGCAAGGAGAAATATCAATAACCTCAGATATGCAGAGGATACCACCGTTATGGCAGAAAGCAAAGAACTAAAGAGCCTTTTGATGAAAGTGAAAGAGGAGAGTGAAAAGGTTGGCTTAAAACTCAACATTCAGAAAACTAAAATCATGGCATCCAGTCCCATCACTTCATGGCAAATAGATGAAGAAACAGTGGCTGACTTTATTTCTTGGGTCTCCAAAATCACTGCAGATGGTGACGGAGCCATGAAATTAAAAATGCTTACTCCTTGGAAGTAAACCTATGACCACCCTAGAGAGCATATTTGAAAGCGGAGACATTATTTTGCCAACAAAGCTTTGTCTAGTCAAAGCTATGGCTTTTCCAGTAGTCATGTATGGATGTGAGAAAAGTGAAAGTGAAAGTGAAGTCACTCAGTCGTGTCCGACTTTTTGTGACCCCAAGGACTCTAGTCGGCCAGACTCCTCCAGCCTTGGGATTTTCCAGGCAAGAATACTGGACTGGGTTGCCATTTCCATCTCCAGGAGATCTTCCTGATTTCTTGGTGGCTCAGATGGTAAAGAGTCTGCCTATAATGCATGTAAAGAAAGCTGAGTGCCAAAGAATTGATGCTTTTGAACTGTGGTGTTGGAGAAGACTCTTGAGAGTCCCTTGGACTGCAAGGAGATCCAACCAGTCCATCCTAAAGGCGATCAGTCCTGGGTGTTCATTGGAGGGACTGATGTTGAAGCTTAAACCCCAATACTTTGGCCACCTGATGTGAAAAACTGACTCATTGGGAAAAACCCTGACGTTGGGAAAGTTTGAAGGCAGAAGGAGAAGGGGACAACAGAGGATCAGTTGGTTGGATGGCATCACTGATTCAATGGCCATGAGTTAAGGTAAACTCCGGGAGTTGGTGATGGACAGGGAGGCCTGGCTTGCTGTGGTCCATGGGATCGCAGAGAGTCGGACACAACTGAGCAACTGAACTGAACTGTACAGCCAAGCAGCTTAGTTACCTGTATATAAGCCTTCTTTTAAATATTTTTCTATTATGCTTTATCACTGTACTATACAGTAGGGCCATGTTGTTTATCAATTTTATATGTACCAGTTTGCATTAGCTAATCCCAAACTCCCAATCCAATCCTCTCCCACTTGCCTCCCGCTTGGCAACCACCAGTCAGGTTTCTATGTACAAGATTCTATATTTGTTTTGTAGGTAGGTTCATTTGTGTCATCTTTAGATTCCACATATAAATGATATAATATGGTAACTGTCTTTCTCTCTCCGACTTAGTATGATTTCTAGTTGCGTCCAGTTCAGTTCAGTTCAGTTCAGTCGCTCAGTCGTGTCCGACTCTTTGCGACCCCATGAATCGCAGCACGCCAGGCCTCCCTATCCATCACCATCTCCCAGAGTTCACTCAGACTCACGTCCATCGAGTCCGTGATGCCATCCAGCCATCTCATCCTCGGTCGTCCCCTTCTCCTCCCGCCCCCAATTCCTCCCAGCATCAGAGTCTTTTCCAATGAGTCAACTCTTCGCATGAGGTGGCCAAAGTACTGGNCCCCCCCCCCGCCCCGCCCAGAACCAACTTTTACCCGCTTAGGGGTAATATCCCTCCTGTTGATAGTCAAACCCTAGATAATTCTGGTCACCTTTGTCTATTCCAAGAACCCCTCTGTCAACACAAAGGCTGTTGGCCTTTCTACACATTATTCAGTGTCTAATTCAATAAATCTTAGTAGGCATAAATTTAATTTTTTCATTCATTCTTTTCACTCTTTTATCTGTCCTGAAAATAATTTTATTCTATGTGCAAAAACTATGCTTATGTTACTTTGTAAAAGGGGAACAATCCATCCCAACAGGGACAATTACAGTCTGAAGCATTCTGGCACCAGGAGCTTCAGAGATGAACGTCTATGGCATGTCCCCGGTGACTGCTGGCAGGCTCTGGGTAGATCTTGAGGCCGACCAAATGTGCCTTTGCTGTTACCCACTTCTCATTCTCACTTCCAGGTTCCCCCACCATCATATCCTCTCCAAGAAACCCAGGAATATCCAGAATTCCCCCTTTGAAAAAGAACCCAGGCCTCTGCCCACCCCAGGCTGCAGACCTCCCACATCACCCCTCCCCACGCACTGCTGCTAAACTCAGCTAAATATTAGAACATTACACGGATTCAAGTAATTCAGAATAGAATGGAACTAATCAGATTACCTCTGTCAGATGGTTTACATTTCAGAAGAGAAGCTGGCTGTTCAAAACACTCTCCAATGAGACACATCAGCCCAGAGAAACGTCAGATCAAACTAACGTGCATCTTCTCTCAGCTGTCTCCCCCTTGATCCCAGAATGAATCCAGAACACGGGCGGCTCTTCAGGTCTGATCCCTGCAGTATCTTGGCAGAACTGAGAAAGTCCATCTGTCTGTCCATCCATCCAGCTCACAAATATTGAACACCTACTTCATGCCAAGCACTATGGAACTGCTAGGAATACAGTGGTGTCATGTCTGGGGCTGGATTTTGGCCTGTTCACAAGTCAGAAGTTAGACACTGTTTCATGGAAGCTAGCGCGAGACCTGAGCCTCCTGGGTCAAAGATACAGTACTTTTCTTATTGACAGAACAACAGACAGCCAATGATGAATAGAGAGGTCTCAATAAGGAGAGTACACTGCTGCTGAATGTTTTCGTAAGTCAAAGTAAATGCCCATGGATTTAGTGACACAGAGGTTATGGGTCACCTTAGTAACAGCCGTTTTGTTAAACTGGAAACAGGGAAGCCACTGGAGCGGACTGAGAAATAACTGGAAGAGGAAAATATCTTTCCAGAAATACCATGTGAAGCAGAAAGACAGGACAGTGGCTCAAAGGGGATATGGAGTCCAGGGAGGGTTCCCTCGTCTGACTTGAGATGGAAGTGTTAGTCTCTCAGTCGTGTCTGACTCTTTGCGACCCCACGGACTGCAGCCTGCCAGGCTCCTCTGTCCATAGAATTTTCCAGACAAGAATACTGGAGTGTGTTGCTATTTCCTTCTCCGAGGGATCTTCCTTCTCCAGGGATCAAATCCATGTTTCCCATATTGCAGGCAGATTCTTTACCATCTGAGCCACCAGGGAAGCCCAGCTTAAGATGAGAAGGAGCTAAATGTTCACAGAAAAGATGGAATGGGAGGGAAGGGTGAGTACTGGAGAAATAAGGGATAAATGAGAACGCATGGCTCCTGAGAAGGCAAGGAGGCTGGGATCTCCAGCATAGGTGACAGACTGGCTTCACATGGGAAGAAGGGCTGTGCCATTTCGAGAGGAAGTTAAGATTATTGCAGGCAGATTCTTTACCATCTGAGCCACCAGGGAAGCCCAGCTTAAGATGAGAAGGAGCTAAATGTTCACAGAAAAGATGGAATGGGAGGGAAGGGTGAGTACTGGAGAAATAAGGGATAAATGAGAACGCATGGCTCCTGAGAAGGCAAGGAGGCTGGGATCTCCAGCATAGGTGACAGACTGGCTTCACATGGGAAGAAGGGCTGTGCCATTTCGAGAGGAAGTTAAGAGGACAGTGCAGACAAGGTGGGCTTGTGAGATTAGGGGTAAGGTGTTAATGCCATGGTCTTCATTTACTGGTAAACAGTTATCTCTTCAGAGGGTAACAGGAAAGCAAAAACAGAGTAGAATATATTTCTTCCCTCAAATACCTGTCCTCAGGAGGAAGGCTGCAGGGCCCATCATTGCTGAACAGAAGAGAAGTGAGGGACACCAGGAGGATAGTGGCATTATGGCAAATTCCTACAGAAAGCTCTCAAGATACTAGGCCCTCTTCTAATTATTTATAGATACTCATTGTTTCTTCACTCCTCACAACCATTTGGAGGGGCCACAGAGAGTTTAAAAGTAATTTTCCCAAGGTCACACAGTAAGAGAGACGGCAGATATGCTAACACAGACAGTCTGGCTCCAGAGCTGTATGTTTAACCACTTATACTGGCAATATGCTGCTGCTAGTCGTAAGGACATAGCAAGGAGATGACCTGTAGATGAGCAGAGACAAGAGGCCCTCATGGGAGAGACAGGAGAGAATCTGGGGCAGATGAGAGAAAGGAAGGAGGAATGAAAAGAAAAATGGGATGCTGAGAGAACTGGGGAGAGAATGTCCATCCTTCATATTTTACCAGGAAAGGTCTCAAACCTGCAGAAAACCTGAAAAATAAATGAACATTCATATCTTACATACATTGACAAGTATTGACATTTTATATTTGTTTTACCTTATTTTCAATATAATTTTTCTATTTGCTACAGCATTTGAAAGTCACTTATATACATCTTGAAACTTTTATGTCGAGGCTTCAGCATGCATTCCTAATAGGCAGCCTCCTACAAACCTGAGTTTCTGATGTATTGGTAACTATTTCATTCTCATATATAGGTCTGAAGAGTAATTTAAAATATTAAATTGTCAATTATACCTCAAGAAACCTAAAATTAAAGAAAATCATTATGACTTCTTCTAACCGGCTAGGCACTGGACTAAGGGTTATTTTTTTTAATACTTTATCTCATTTAATCTCATAAAAATCCTATGAGTTACTTTGTGGTAATTATCCCCATTTTATAGGCACAAAACTGAGGCACTGTGTAGTTAAATTGCCCAGGGTCACACAACCAGCTGAAATGATAGGATATGACCCTGTACATTCTGGCTCCAGAACTCAGGGCTTTGACCGCTGTATTGATACCATCACGGAGGCAAAGCACACAGAGTACTTTACCCTGAGCAGAGAGGAAAGCATTCTGCCATCGCAGGTGGCTCAGTGCGGCCTAATAAAGCAAAAGTTGAAAGAAAATGAGGAAGTACTGAACTTCTAACTTATTTACAGGTGACCCTAAATAAGGGTGAATTTAAAGATTAAAGAGTTAAAGATCTAGATTAAAAATCTAGCAATTAAAGATTGCTTCACAGTATGGATTTGGTTACAAATCCATAGGCTCTTGATAAACTGAATTCATAAAACATCAGGTTAATTTAGGCCATAAACTACAACATCATCATTTTAGTGCCAGTGCTACTAACCTGAATGTACCACGTATTGGCAAATATTTCATTTTTTCATATAGACCCGAAAGGTAATTTTAAAACAAAATCATTATAATTTTTATTAAAACCAACTCTGCTATTACAACTCGATTCAGAGGTTATTACAGCTTAAAGCTGGAATCTCTTATCAAATGTGTGACTTAGCTGTGGTACACATGTGAACGATTTGCCTGCTTTGTACATGAGTACTGCAGCATGTCTGGAGAGTGCTAGCACTGAGCACTCCGCAGTAAATCACTTTTCCCTCCACCTATGTGGCTTGCATTGGATACTGCTAAATCGGCAAACACATCCAAGTAGAAGCCTTAAAGGTACTTGCAGATTGGGGCTTGCTCCCTCTTGCTGCTGAGAATGCTTCCCCCACCATGTGAATTACCCCAGGCGAACCTGCTGGAGACACGTGGTCCAGCCAGCAGCCAGCTCTAGCTCTTATCTCAGGACACATGAGTCAGGCCATGCTAGACCAGTCAGCCCCCAGCTGACCCACCTGCTGGCTGTGGCTGCATGAACAAGTATAGGCAAGAGCCTACATTTCTAACGCACAGAATCATGAGTGAAGACTGTGGTTTTAAGCCACTAAAATTTTGAGGTGGTTTGTTACCCACAAAAGCATAATTGAAACAGTCCATAAAAATTAAGGAAGGCTAACCGCTGTAATAAATAGACCCCTAAATACATAATGGCTTAAATAAGCAGAAATTTATCTCCTCCTTATATAAACAGTTTAAAGAGGTTTGAGGTTGGGGGCAGGGACCTCTGTCAGGGACCCGGGCTGTCAGTTCTTGCCATCATCAATGTGTGGTTTCCAAGGTCATTTTAGGCACCATCAACTAATAATAGATGGCAGAAGCAGCGCATAAAGGACAGGAAATGGGACATTTTATTGGGCCTGGCCATGAAATAGGGTCTATCTCTTCTGTTCACATGTTGTAGGTAGGACCCAACCATGTGGCTAAGCCTAACTGCAATGAAGGAATCTAGTCGTGTGCCTAGCAACGGTAGGAAGTGGTTTGATGAACAACTCACAGCTTGATGCTACAGAACTGTGTTGGCTTTTTAGGAAATAAAAATCATGCCTGTCAGGTCCAGTATGGCAGACTGAAAACAGACTGAAAATTAGAAAGATCTGAGTAGGGTTTGGGTTCCACACTTATCAATTACATATAACCTGAGCAAATGACCTAATCCATGTAAGTTTTCATTTCTTCCTCCAAAAAATAGGGAAATTACCATCTTCAGTGGGTTGTTGTGAGGTTTAAATGCCAAATACAGGGTAGAGTGTCTGGTGCGTGATAGGCATTCAATAAATGGGAGCTGATGGCATTATTATTATAACTAAACTGAGTGGTATGAGAAATCAAACAGCATGGAGAGAAATAGAGAGTAACATCAAGCTATTCAGATAGCAGTAGGATTGTCAACAACAGTTCCAAGTGTAAGTCATGAAAGTCTAACTAAGCAGTCTTATCACAAAAAGAAGGGTTTATTTAGAAGGACAGAAAGACAGGTTGTAACTTTCAACATCAAAGACAGATCTGCTAAACTGAAACCTCTTCCAGGACTAGATTAACCAAGCTGCCACACTGTGAGGAAGCCAGGCAGCTACATGGACACGTCGTGTGTAGGTGCTCTGGCAAACAGCCCCAGCTGAGGCCCCAGCCACCCGCCAACATCATCCACCAGTGGTGACAGAGCATTCAATGGACTCCAGCCACAGTCAGCTGAGAACTTGCCAGCATCAGCTAATAGTGCATGGAGCACAGATGAGCTGTCTCTACCAATCCCAGTCCAACCAAAGACATGTGAATAAAATAAAATCATTATTGTAAGCCACTAAGGGGTGCTCCACTCGGCAAAAAAAAAAAAACTGGAAGAATAAATACGACGAATTAGTAAGGCTTTTGACTTTTTGTACGTGGTGAAATGCTAAGTAAACTATCAAATGAATATGAATAAAACATAATATTTTGAAGCAATCAGGAGGTATGGATTTGATCTATATGTAGCAGCATAAATGGATCTCAAAAATGCAGTAAAAATTATCACAATGACATACAATGAACATTTACTTACACTTTAAGAATGCACTCAGAGCAATCCTATGCATCTTTTAAAGATTCATATTAATTAATTAAATATATAGAAGGTACCTCAGAAGGACACGTATTAAATACTACGGTGAATGTCTTATGGGAGTGCAAATGGGGATAAAGAGAAAAAAGAACAACAACAATGAAAAGAGAGTGTCACATAACTGCTAAAGTTATTTCACATTTCCTTTGGGCACACAGCTAAAACCTACGTCCCATCCTCTTAGCTGTAGCCACATGACTGTGTCCTAACCAACGGCATGTAGGCAGCAGTGATAAATGCGGTCTCCAGGCCGGACTCCTAGAAAAGGAAAAAGTCTTGGCGGGTAGTAGAACGGCTGCGACAGCCCCAGCTAAACATAAACAGTGGTCACCATATATCAACAACAGTATATCAAGGATCGGACAAGGCAGCTCGGTGAAGACCGTGGACCCAGACGGGAAAGAACCACTCCGCGGGCGTGTCTCAAACAAGAGGCGAGACACTGCAACTACATTCTGCACAAAGTGATTATGCACCTCCTGTTTCCGACATGACTTTTCTTTTTGTCAACAACTCTATCTCTGCTTTAAATGTATCGCCTCCTGGATAAAATTATCAAGGTATACAATTACTGAGTAGCCCCAAGCTCCTGGCAGCACCCAAATCACTACCAGCCTCCATCTTGTTAACCCTTCTTTGAATCTCCCAGCACCAGTCCAGACCTGTAAGTTTGTTCCAGCTCTTACAAGGATGCCCCTCAGGTCCTCACCTTGCTAAAGAAACTTCACTTTGATCTCAGTTGTGGCCACAGTGGTCTGTGATTGGTCAGTTATGACAAGAATGGAGCTTCCTGAATCTAGCTTAGACCCTTCTCTGTCACAAACCATGCTTGACTTGTAAATCAGGAATGAATCTCAAACTCCTTGAATCTCCATAGTCTCTAGGTTGTCCTTTACAAGAGGACTGCTGCTGAATGTGAGCTCCAAATAATTTGTTGAGCCCTTCAACATTACTTTTACACTCGGTTCCTAGGACTTCTGAATTCTGATCATCTTATACTGCTCTTTGGTAAAATTTGGCTGCTAAGCATTTAACTCAGCATTCCTATTTATCTGCCCAGTTGTCCATTTTCTTGACAATCACTCCTTTATAAAATGAAAGCCTACAGTGAGGGAGACAGACCAGAAGGATTGCCAGTGAGGCTGGTTCTGAGAGCTTCTAAGTTCAGGAAGCCTCATATCATCCCTGAATCCTTGGAATAAACTCTGCCTTGGGTCACTGTATTACTTGAGTCCTTTCTAGTTTCTGGTAGTCGTTGCAATCTTTGGTTTTCCTTACCTTATAGTTTCAGCTCTCCAGTCTCTGCCTCTGTTATTACATGGCCTACTTCCCTCTTCGTGCATCTCCAGACCTCCCTCTCCATATAATGACACCAGTCACTGGATTCAGAAGTGAAGTGAAGTCGCTCAGTCGTGTCCGACTCTTTGCGACCCCATGCACTGTAGCCTACCAGGCTCTTCTGTTCATAGGATTTTCCAGGCAATAGTACTGGAGTGGATTGCCATTTCCTTCTCCAGTGGATCTTCCCGACCCAGGGATCGAACCCAGGTCTCCCGCATTGTAGACAGACGCTTTACCGTCTGAGCCACTAGGGGCCCACCCTCATTCAGTAAGACCTCATTTTAACTTTGCCCTATTTCCAAATAAACTCATATTTACAGGTATCTGGAGTTTAGACTTCAACATGACTTTCTGGTAGACAATTCAAGTCACCTTTCAAGGTATTTTAAGACTTACTTTCTACAGTTGTGTCTTCTTAGAGCTGTTTTTTCTTTTTTTTTTAAATCGTCCTCACCTGCAGTCTGGCTTTGACAGAACTGGAGAGACCGTTACAAAAGCACATTATCAATGCAATAATCCTCATGAGAATTTTTTAGTCTAAGTCTGCACTCCCTAATAAGGCCAAATACCTCTTCTTCATGATACCTGCTATATTGCTAAATCATGCACACATCTCTTCAAGGTGCATAATTTTATCAAAGACAATTAGGTATTGCAGCGGTCACTTTGGAGAAATCTGACATGAGCAATGTTGTTCACCTGAAAGGCACTTTAGCACAAAAAGGGGACAAAATTCCAACTAACCAATGATCAGTTTCTACATTCCATTTGAAGTGACATAATGCTGATACTGGTAAACTGTTATATATATGATATATGCAAATGCAGGATAACCACTTAAAAATTGTACAAAGAGATAAACTTATCAATGCTGTAAATAAATTTAAATGGAATACTAGAAAAATGTTCAAATAACTCACAAGATAGGAAAGATCAATGAAAAAACAGAAGGAACAAAGAGAAAATAAAATAGTAGCCTTAAATCTTAACATAACTGTCAACATCCGCTGGATCATAGAAAAAGCAAGAGAGTTCCAGAAAAACATCTATTTCTGCTTTATTGACTACGCCAAAGCCTTTGACTGTGTGGATCACAATAAACTGTGGAAAATTCTGAAAGAGATGGGAATACCAGACCACCTGACCTGCCTCTTGAGAAACCTGTATGCAGGTCAGGAAGCAACAGTTAGAACTGGACATGGAACAACAGACTGGTTCCAAATAGGAAAAGGCGTACCTCAAGGCTGTATATTGTCACCCTGCTTATTTAACTTCTATGCAGAGTACATCATGAGAAATGCCGGGCTGGAAGAAGCACAAGCTGGAATCAAGATTGCCGGGAGAAATATCAATAACCTCAGATATGCAGATTACACCACCTTTATGGCAGAAAGTGAAGGGGAACTAAAGAGCCTCTTGATGAAAGTGAAAGAGGAGAGTGAAAAGGTTGGCTTAAAGCTCAACGTTCAGAAAACGAAGATCATGGCATCGGGTCCCATCACTTCATGGGAAATAGATGGGGAAACANCCCAGAGTGTATTTGTTTCATGTTTATTGAAAGAATAAATGATTGAATGAAAGTCCCACATATGTGACATCTTGTAATTCATCCCTATGATAAACTGTTAAGTTCAACAAAACATTTAACAGCTACCTACTGTATACTAATCATTATGGTAAGCATTGTGGGTATAGAAATTAGTTCTGATATCATTTATATTTATTATTTTTTATTAAGATGTTTGGTGTTCTAATTAATTTAAAATTTATGGTAGGATATGATCATGGTTTTCATGTTGCTTGAGCATTTAAACCTGGTTCTTATTAACCAAATAAGACTTGAATGTTTTCTTACCCATACTTTATTTCACTGGTTTTAAATACTATGTCATTACACTTTACTTAATTGAAAAAGACACATGTACCTAGAGCCTGTTATACAGAATCTGTCTCTTATACACATCTAGATGTGTATAAGAGACAGCCCTTGGACTGCAAGGAGATCCAACCAGTCCATCCTAAAGGAGATCAGTCCTGGGTGTTCATTGGAAGGACTGATGCTGAAGCTGAAACTCCAGTACTTTGGCCACCTCATGCGAAGAGTTGACTCATTGGAAAAGACTCTGATGCTGGGAGGGATTGGGGGCAGGAGGAGAAGGGAATGACAGAGGATGAGATGGCTGGATGGCATCAGCAACTCGATGGACGTGAGTGTGAATGAACTCCGGGAGTTGGTGATGGACAGGGAGGCCTGGTGTGCTGCAATTCATGGGGTCGCAAAGAGTCGGACACGACTGAGCAACTGAACTGAACTGAACTGAACTGAAGGTAATTCTAAGTTTAACTTTTTGTGTGTGTGTGCTTCCCTTGTGGCTCAGACGGTAAAGCGTCTGCCTGCAATGCGGGAGACCCAGGTTCGATCCCTGGGTCAGATATTCCCCTGGAGAAGGAAATGGCAACCCACTTCAGTATTCTTGCCTGGAAAATCCCATGTATGGAGGAGCCTGGTAGGCTACAGTCCATGAGGTGGTAAAGAGTTTAACTTTTTACAAACTGCCAAATTGTTTTCTTTAGAAGCTTTGCTGTTTAATTCTGATCACCAGTGCACACAGGTTCCAATTTCTGCACATCCTCTCCAGTATTTGTAATTTCCTAGTTTATGGATAGTAACCATCCTGTTGGGTATGAAGTACTGTTTTATTGTGGTTCTGATTTGCATTTCTCTGTGGATGGTGAGTGATGTCAGGAATCCTTTCATGTGCTTATTGGCCATTTGTATATTACAGAAATATTTTTTAAGCCCTTTATCCATTTTTGAATTGTGTTGTTTTTGAATTGGATTTTTTGGTTGCTGATGATTGTTAATCATTAGCCCTTATTTTATATCTCTGGAGCATCTTTCCCTATTATAACTGGAATGATCATCCTCTCTGACTCTATGACTTCACTCTGCTATCTCTTCCCTCCCTACTCAAATCTCTCTATACTCACATCCTTACTAGCTTTTGCAACATTTAATCCCTACCCATTCTAGCATTTATTGAAGGCTTTGCACATTCCATACACCATGCTAAATGTTTTATATGCATTCTCTCCTTCAAGTTAAAAAAAACTGCATTAAGTAGGTAGGATTATTGGAAATGCCATTCTATAGACATAAAAATTGAAGGTCACAGAAATAAAGTATTTTACTTCAAGTTTGCTAAAGTAATTAGTGAAAAAGCGAGCGTTAAACCCAGGAAACCAATTCCAGAGTGTGCTCTTAAGACTTTCCTATCTAGTTCATTAGCATTAACCACTAAATTAGGCTAATATAATGACGTAGTTATGTAATGTTTTTATATATAGTTATATATATATGATGTTACATATAGTTTTATATGTGTACGTGTGTGTATACATATAATGTTATATATAGTTATATAAATGTTGGCTTAAAACTCAACATTCAAAACACTAAGATCATGGCATCTGGTCCCATCACTTCATGGCAAATAGATGGGGAAACAATGGAAACTGTGACAGAGTTTATTTTCTTGGACTCCAAAATCACTGCAGATGGTGACTGCAGCCATAAAATTAAAAGATGCTTGTTCCTTGGACGAAAAACTATGGCCAACCTAGACAGCATATTAAAAACCAGATATATTACTTTTCCAACAAAGGTCCGTCTAGTCAAAGCTATGGTTTTTCCAGTAGTCATGTATGGATGTGAGAGTTGGACTATAAAGAAAGCTGAGCACTGAAGTATTGATGCTTTTGAACTGTGGTGTTGGAGAAGACTCTTGAGAGTCCCTGGACTGCAAGGAAATCAAACCAGTCAGTCCTTAAGGGAAATCAGTCCTGAACATTCATTGGAAGGACTGATGCTGAAGCTGAAACTCCAGCATCAGCTTTGGCCACCTGATGCAAATAACTGACTCATTGGAAAAGATCCTGATGCTGGGAAGGATTGAAGGGGACGACAGAGGATGAGAGGGTTGGATGGCATCACTGACTCAATGGACATGAATTTGAGCAAGCTCCGTGAGTTGGTGATTGACAGGGAAGTCTGGCGTGCTGCATTCCATGGGATCGCAAAGAGTCAGACACAACCGAGTAACTGAACTGAACTGAATGCTATGGAGTAAGTCCTATAATTTAACTACATGGTTGCAAGCAACAGAAGCTGGATTTGACCACTGGATAATCTGAAAAGGAATTTGAGGTAAGGATAAGAAGTAATTTACAGAACTGAAAGGTAAACTGGAGAACTGGGCTTTAAAAGGAAGAGATCTAGATGAATTTCAGTCCCAGAGTTGTTAGAAACAAGCAAGGAGCAATCTCGTCAGGACCCAGCCATTGAGCAAATCAGCAGCCAATCATTTCAGCAACTTGGTCAAGACTGAAATTCCAGAGAGTGAGCATCATATTGGTCTGGCTGGGACATGTGCCAACCCCACTAGTAGGGAAGACAGGAAAAGAACATGGTGATTGGCGATCCAAACTTGGCTATATCCAAGGGGGAAAGGTTCACACCACCAGGCAAAAGAAGAAACAATGAATAAGTGGATGCAAAATGACAAGTCTGCTATCCTCCCAATCATTAACTTCAGCCCAGACCTCTCATCAGCTCCAGACCTAAATATTCAGTGATTGACTGCCTCTCCTTAAAGTCCTTAGCACGTTGGTAAGCACTTGCTTCTCTTTAATTGGGTGAGAGTCTGCCTTGCAGATACCTCTCCTGCTATGTTTCTCATTCTAGACCAAAAATATGCACCAGTCTGTTTCTCCTTCTTGGAGCTATGAACTGCTTCACTATACTGTATTCTACTTTATACCCTTTAGCACTAAGCACAGTGTCATGCGTGCAGCCAGTAGTCAATAAATGTTTGCTGCCCAACAAACCAAAACTAGACTCGAGGGAAGCTACAGTATCAGAAATTCGTGTAACAGATCATCTTGACCAAGAGAGTCCTGGATGTTTTAATTGAAAGTGAAAGTCACTCAAAACTCTTTGTGATCCCATGGACTGTACAGTCCACGGAATTCTCCAGACCAGCCTACTGGAGTGGGTAGCCTTTCCCTTCTCCAGGGGAATCTTCCCAACTCAGGGATCAGACCCAGGTCTCCCGCATTGCAGGTGGATTCTTTACCAGCTGAGCCACAAGAGAAGCCGATTTTAACTGAATGCAGGTAAAAATGAGCCTACTGTGTTTTACAAGCTGGCAGAGTGAAGGCGATTTTATCTATGTCAATAAAAGTATGCAAAAAAAAAGCAAGTGAGCCTGACAGTACCTGTCAGCACCTGACCCTGACAGCCTCTGAAGTAGTATCACTAGTTTTGGCCACCACGTTATAAGAAGGGGACTGAAAAACATGAAATGTTTGGAAGCCATCAAATGAAACCAGTGAAACTATCAAGTGAAATAAACATCTAATAGGAAATATTTATAATGGAAAAGAAAAGAATTAGAAGGTTTGATCTCCGTAATTATTCAAGAAGTCCATGCAAAATAGAAAATCAGAAGTACTCTGAGTAACAGATAGAATCAAAATGAATAGATAGAAATATAATCCTCAAATGATTGTTCATAAATGAAATAATCTGTTCTGTAAGATAATGAGACCTAATGACTTGAAATACAAAAATTATGTTAAAAAACCTCAAGATATTAAGTGACAACTTCATAGTTTAGTACACAGACTAGATTAGAAGTCAGAAACTCAGGTGTCTTTAGGAAGAAGGCAAAAATTCATCTGCCTGAATGAGGTAAGTAGGTTGGCTATAGACAGTAGAAGGTGGTAGGGACTATGATGAGGACTAGAGAAAGTGCCTGAAGACATTTGAATTTATACATGTTTATAACATGATGAAGGTCAAATAAAATGAACGTGAGAGCTAAATTCTGTACTTGGACTGCCAAATAGTATTCTGTGGTTAAAACTTTAAGATAGTTTCCAACTTGATTACTTAACCCTAAAGGAATAATATGCTTCTAAATTAGATTATTACTGATGTTGACATTTGTAAAGAGTTGTGAGAAAGATAACACCATTAAGAAACTTAGTATTACAATGGAATACTATTCTTCCATAAAAAAAGAATAAAATGTTGTCATTTGCAACAACATGGATGCACCTGGAGGGCATTTTGCTAAGTAAAACAAGTCAGGCAGAGAAAGGCAAATACTGCATAATATCACTTACATGTGGAATCTAAAAATAACAACCAGTGAATATAACAAAAATGAAACAAACTTACAGGTACAGAGAGCAAACTAGTGGTTACCTGTAAGGAGAGGGAAAAAAGGAGAGGCAAGACAGGTGTAGGGGATTAAAAGATACAAACTACTGTGTAGAAAATAAATAAACTACAAGGATATATTGTACAACACAGGTAATATAACCTATATTTTATAGTAACTATGAATGGAGTGGGCTTCCCCAGTGGCTCAGTGATAAAGAATCTGCCTGTAACGCAGGAGCCGCGGGAGACATGGGTTCAGTCCCTGGGTCAGGACGATCCCCTGGAGGAGGGCATGGCAACCCAACTCCGGTGTTCTTTCCTGAAGAATCCCGTAGACAGAGGAGCTCAGTGAGCTATACTGTCCATAGGGTTGCAAAGAGTCAGACAAGACTAAGGTGACTTAACGTAGAGGAAGCATAGCCTTTAAAAATTGTGAATCACTAATCAGTTCAGTTCAGTTCAGTTGCTCATGTTGTAGACCTAAAACTTATGTATTCATAAGCCAACTATACCTAAATTTGAAAAATTACTTTTTAAAAAAGAAAATTAGTAGTGAAAAAAAAGTTCTTAGGACCACTACTGATTCTAAGAAAATTACTAAGAATTTGGCTTTCCAGGTAGCCTAGACTGTAAAGTGTCTGCCTACAATGCGGGAGACCCCGGTTCGATCCCTGGGTCGGAAAGATCCCCTGGAGAAGGAAAAGGCAACCCACTCCAGTATTCTTGCCTGGAGAATCCCATGGACCGAGCAGCTTGGTAGGCTACAGTCCATGGGGCTGCAAAGAGTCGGACATGACTAAGTGACTTCATTTTCACTTTCAATGATGGTGTAATAGGTAGAAAAATGGTGGAATCTGTGAACATGTTACTTTAGCTAGTAAAAAGGACTTTGCATGTGTGACTAATTTGCATCTGAAATAATTTCCAGTTAATTAATTCAAGTGGCTGGAACTTGCCATAGATTATCTTGGACTTTCCTAGTCAGCCCAGTATAATCAATCACATGAGTCTTTTCTTTAAAATTTTTTTTAACTTTTATTTTATATTGGAGTATAGTTGAGGAACTAAAGAGCCTCCTGATGAAGGTGAAGGAGGAGAGTGAAACAGCTGGCTTGAAACTAAATATTAAAAAAGCTAAGATCATGGCATCTGGTCACACTACTTCATGGCAAATAGAGGGGGAACAGGTGAAAGTAGTGATAGATTTCCTCTTCTTGGGCTCTAAAATTACTGCAGGTGGTGACTGCAGCCATGAAATCCGAAGATGTCCACTTCTTGGCAGAAAAGCCATGACAAACCTAGACAGTGTGCTGAAAAGCACAGAATTACTCTACCAACAAAGGTCCATATATTCCAGGCTGTGGTCTTCCCAGTGGTCATGTACGGTTGTAAGAACTGGACTGTAAAGAAGGCAGAATGCCAAGAATTGATGCCTTCAAACTGTGGTGATAGAGAAGATGCCTGAGAATCCCTTGGACAGCAAGGAGATCAAATCAATCAATCTTAAGGGAAATCAACTCTGAATACTCATTGGAAGGACTGATGCTGAAGGTGAAACTCCAGTATGTCAGGCATCTGATGCGAACAGCTGACTCATTGGAAAAGTCCCTGATGCTGCAAAAATTTAGTGCAGAAGGAGAAGAGGGCCTCTGAGGATGAGATAGCTGGATGGCATCACCAATGCAAAGGACATGAACCTTGGCAAACTTCGGGAGATGTGAGGGACGGAGAAGCCTGGCATGCTGCAGTCCATGGGGTCTCAAAGAGTCAGACCAGACACAACTGAACAACAGCAATAGGTGACTCACAATGTTGTGTTAGTAGAAAATTTAGTGCAGAAGGAGAAGAGGGCCTCTGAGGATGAGATGGCTGGATGGCATCACCAATGCAAAGGACATGAACCTTGGCAAACTTCGGGAGATGGTGAGGGACGGAGAAGCCTGGCATGCTGCAGTCCGTGGGGTCTCAAAGAGTCAGACCAGACACAACTGAACAACAGCAATAGGTGACTCACAATGTTGTGTTAGTTTTACATGTGTAGCAAAGTGATTCAGCTATGCATATATACACATCCCTTCTTTCTCAGATACGTTTCCCATATAGGTCATTACAGAATATTGAGTGAGTTCCCTGTGCTCTATGGTAGGTCCTTGTGGGCTATCTATTTTATAGATAGTAGTGTGTATATGTTAATCCCAAACTCCTAATTTGTTCCTCCTCCCCACCTTTCTCTTTGGTTACCATAGTTTGTTTTCTAGGTCCATGAGTCTATTTCTGTTTTGTAAATAAATTGTATCATATTTTTAGATTCTACATATAAGTAATATCACACATCTGTCATCTTGTCTTGACTTACTTCATTTAGTAATGATCACATGATTTCTTAAATGGAAAAACTCCCAGCTATGATAAGTAAGCATTAGATGTGAGAAGAGAATAAGGATCCAAGAGATGCAACATTTCAGGCTTTTAGATGGAGGTAGGGCCCACAAGCCGAGGAAGCAGGGGAAACTTAGAAGCTGGAAAAGCAAGTAAGAAGGTTCTCCCCAAGAGCCTCTAGAATTGAATGAACCCCTGTCAAAACCTTGAATTTTAGCTCTGTGAGACCCATGTAGGACTCTGACCCACAGAACTCAAAGATAATAAATAAGTATGTTGCTTTCAGCCCCACTAACTTTGTAGTAATTTGTTATAGAAGCAATAGAAAACTAATAAATTTGGGAGTTCATGTACACCCGTGGCAGATTCGTGTCAATGTATACCAAATCCAATACAGTACTGTAAAGTAAAATAAAGTAAAAAAAAAAAGAAAAGAAAAGAAAGAAAACTAATAAAGACGCTTAAAGTTGAAAGGATAACGTGTGAGAAAAAGAATAATTTATTGTCCTGGACAAATGCCTGGAAAACAACAAGATTTCATCTTATATTTAATATACTGTTTGTATATAATTTATCTGATGAATGAGACATACCTTGTGACTGGCGTTATGCACCTAGATGTCCAGAAAAAAATTTAAAAAGTGAAAAAGAATATAAAGCATGATCTCTGCTCTCCCAAAGAGCAAATTTTTAGACCATAGAAGATCATAAACCAAAATATAGTCAAGGGACAAAATAAGTATCATAACAAAAATGGAAGTCTATGAGTGTTATTATTTCATATATCAGACTTTCCGGACTTAGCTAAATTTCAGATATCCTGATGGGTTGTGGCTTATAACCATAAAAGGATAAGAAAACCCTCCATTTTAGATCTGAAAGTTATCTCCTGTTCTGGAAATGACAAGTCATTTATCAGGCAACATGTTTAGCATTTTAGCTTAGAGCCTGTAGTCATCATGATGATAGGAAAGAAAATGTGAGTGAAGTTTAATAAAGACTGGAGATGTAAGAAGGGTGTGTGTGTGTGTGTGGTGCAAATGAATATTCTAAAATAGAAAATACACCTCCTTGCCTACCACAAGAAACAGTTTTAAATTGTATAAATAGAAGATGAAACTAAAGTAAGAAGGAGATGGCTGTTACAGTTTAGCACACCAAGAAATAATAACTAAATAATAAATAATGTTTGTGATTTTGCAATAGATTTTTTTTTTTACTTATGAAATACTAAGTTCCCTAGGTTGTAAGTCTATAGAACTGAGGTTTTGAGACAGCTGGTTTGGATTTTTGATAGGGGAATAGTGAGTTTGAACAAGAGTGCATATTTGTAACAGGAGAAGTCAGTTGATTTGTGGGTTTCTTAAAGAGGAGTTGACTTCTTGGGTTAAAGTTTTCAATGTAACAGCCAAAAATGAAGAAGGTAGCCCAAAGCTATGGAGAGGGCCCCATGGACAGAGCTGATACTAATCTAGAGAGAGCAGAGAGTATACCTTAGGAGGGCATAACAGCCCAAATTTTGAGAAGTGGATGGCATTTGGGAGTCCTGTAATCTCTAAAAACTAATTTGAGGGGTGAGAAGACCAAGGCTGTTAAGATGAACAGCACAGCAGAGGATATTTTCACTCACTTTAAGGCTGCAGACTATTCAAGTACTAGCAATGACTTCAGAATCCTCTTCTTTTTAGTTCATTGGTCATTTATATCTGTTTAATGCCAACTACGGGCGGTGCAGTAGCAAAAATCCATCTGACAACTCAGGAGACACAAGAGACATGGGTTTGATCCCTAAGTCAAGAAGATCCCCTGGAGGAGAAAATGGCAACCCACTCCAGTACTCTTGCCTGGAGAATCCCATGGACAGAAGAGCCTGGTGGGCTATAGTCCGTGGGGACGGAAAGAGTTGGACATGACTGAGTGATTGAACACACACACACACGATGCCAGTTAAAGACAGGAGCATGACAGACACTCATTTTTAGTAGATGACTACCAAGAACTACTTACCTTGGTTTTCCAATGTGTCTCTAGCTCTTATGTTTAGAAAGTCCAGCAATGATAACTTGGCCTTGATGGTCAGCTGGACATCCCTGAATCGAGATATCTAATATTTTTGGTAACTGTTGATCTCCTCCTTCATCCTCATCAGTTACAACTGGTCCTCATCCAGGACCCTGTTACTAAATTACTCTGAGATTCCTCCTTACCCTCCATGTCATACTACTCTCAGCTCCACTATTGATCTCAACAGCCTTGATCTGAATGAACCTTCTCCTCTAAAACTGGCCTGGAGATCATAGGCCTGGAGAGAGAAAAAGCTAGAAGTGAATGAAAATGTTCCAACTGACATGGCAAAAAAAAAGTATGAGCTCAGAATTAGAGAATTTCCTTGTATTAATCTAAGTACAGACAGAAAAGCTTTTTCAAAAGTGCCATCCTGTTCAACCTTCTTAAAGGATGCTTTTTTCTTTTGAATGGGAAATTCATATTTGATTGAAAAGATGGAACATAGCATTCTCAGTTTATTGTTTCCCAGAGAAGCTTGTCATTCACCGAACCATAAACTTAATATAAACTCAAAATACAGTTTTTGGGATAATTTCCAGAGAAGAATATAAATTTATATGAATCAAAGAATAAACTAATAATGGCAACTTTCCTTTGCAGCACAATTTAAGGGATTACTCGATATACATTTATTGAGCATTTCCAACGTGCAACATTCTGTCTTAGGAACGGAAAATACATACAAAGATGGTTATAATCATGGCTTCTTCCTTTAAGGAGTATTCAGCCTAATATGAAAGATGAATACATAAATATCTTGTTGTGCTCTTTGCTGTAGCAAATGTCAAAAGAAATATTAAAAATTAGCATCAGTTGTTTTCATGAAACTGTCACAACATTGTTTTGTTGGCTATGCCCCAAAATAAAATTTAAAAAATTTTAAAAAATTAGCGTTAGTAACTTGGAAAATGATGCAATCCCCTCTGGATGATAAAATCAAGAACATGTTGTAGAAACATACATTTGGCTAAGTTGAAAACATAAAATGATTTAGGGATAGAGGCAGAGGGAGAGAGGTAAGTAAGGACAAAGAGGAAAACACCATGGAAGGTGTTCATGAACTAGTGAGCAGGACAGTTTGGTTAAAGCATATGATCCCAAGCAGGAAAAACGAAGAACTGATGCTTAAAACACCCAATCACAAGAAGTCTTGAACGCCAAGAGTCTTGAACACTACCGAAGGTGTTTTTATTGTTTTAATCTTCAAAGGTACTTTATTCTATAAAGCCATAATAGGGAAGAACCCAAATGATCATCAGCAAAGTGGGCAAGAAAACTGTTGTACATTATTAGAGTGGAATTCTACTTAGCAAAAAAAAAAACCCACAAAGTTCTACAGCAGAATGCTGTAGAATGGATGCCAGACAGTAAAGAGAACAGGTCATATGATGCCATTTAATAATAAAGCCTCAAAAGTCCAAACAAATTAATGGCATTAGAAATCAGAATAGTGGGTCTGGGGATTGGGCGGAAGGTATTTTTAAAAGACAGTGTTGTGATTAGTGCTATGCTTCACCAAGACAAACCTGGAGTTAGTGTAGAGAATAGAGCTTGGAGGCCACCGAGATAGTTCAGGAGAGCTGGTAAGGGCCTTAATTCTCAGGATCATCATGTCCTGTGCGTGTAACATCTCTTGATGCTGTGTACTAACTGAGCGCCTGCCCTCTCTCTGTATACTGCACGATACCTGCCTGGCTGGACTTGCCCCCCTGGTTTCCTTCTGAGCCTGGTGCTCAGTGAGGATATTCCTTCCTGCTCAGTCATGTCTGACTCTTAGTGACCATTTGGACTGCAGCCCGCCAGGCTCCTCTTTCAGTGAAGGTGCATACTTCCAATTCTCAGCTCTTCCCAGTCTTCATCTTTCAGCTGCAGTTAACAGAGCCGTGGCTGGCAAAGTAGAGGTTTTGAGGATCGACTGTATTTAAAATGGCTAACAGCAAGGACCTACCGCACAGCACAGGGAACTCTGCTCAGTGTTATGTGACAGTCTGGAGGGGAGGGGTGTTTGAGGGAGAATAGATACATGCATGTATACCTACTATCCCTTCTATCCACCTAAAACTATCGCAACATTGTCAATCAGCTCTACTGCAATATAAAATAAAAAGTTTTTTAAAGAAAAAAAAGAAGTGGAGGCTATGTCTACATAGAAAGGGCAACAACTGGTAGAGATGTTCAATTGCCAATGAAAGAGGCAGAGAAGGAATGTCTCCACGAGTTAAGAAGAAACCTAGATAGTGCAGTGCCGTGGAATCTACAAGGCAATGTTTCAAGAACAAAAGTATTCAAAACCATCTGTTCCTGTAGAAATGAATGAAAGGGCTATGACACATGGGAATTGCCATGTCTTGCGCATCCTACCTCTGTTCTAATAGTTATCCTGCACTGCAAATGTTCTCCAAAGGCATGGACTGGAAGCTCACCCCCAAACCTCTCATAGAGCCTGCCATACAAAAGTAACCAAGTACTTAGCTTAAATAAGTGAGTGAGTCAGTGGCTATTTGCTCAATGTCACCTTCAGAAGAAAACAGTGCTAATCATGAGGTCAGGGAGAAGGTTAAAAAAGGGAGTGGTAAGGGAAGAGAGGCAAACAACATAGGCTGAAATATTCTGAAAGGGCTTTTTAAAACAATTACTATAGCATAGTTGATTTACAGTGTTGTGTTGGTTTTAGATATTCAGCAAAGTGGCAAACAGAATCAGTTATACATATACCCACTGTTTTATTTTTAGAAGTGAAATAATTTTATATCTAGAAGCCCCAGTTGAGGCTTAGTAAACTCAGAAAGGTGGTAAATTGTAAAAATAAAATACCTATAAATCAACAGCTAGTTGTAGTATTCCTGTCTCTTGAAGTCTAATTAATGTGACGAATTCTATGCACTGTATAGCCACTCATTTTTACATTGTTTTCCCACATTAGAGGATACTGAGTAGAGCTCCCTGTGTTATATAATAGGTACTTATTGTTGTCTATCTATTTCATATATATAGTAGTGTATATATGTCAATTCCAATCTCCCAGTTTGTCTCTCCACCCTCTTGCCACCTGGTAACCATAAGTTTATTTTCTACATCTGTGCTTTCTATTTTCTGTTTTGTAAATAAGTTCCTTTGTACCTTTTTTATATATTCCACATATAAGCAATATTATATGATATTTGGCTTTCACTGTCTGGCTTACTTTACTCAGTATGATAATCTCTGGGCCCATTCATGTCACTCCAATGGCATTATTTCATTCTTTTTTATGATAGGGCTTTTCTGTTTTTGTGTTGATGATTGCTGATGTTGCTATTGTTTGTTTCTGCCTCTTGTTTTTAAGTGTGAAGGAGATTTGAGCCCCTGTATGAGTTGTAGAGAAAAAAAATCAATTAAAGGTTGGCAAAAATCAGAGTTGGGGGTGAGGGGGGAGAGAACAAGGTTTGTTTGAACAAATGTCCAAAGAAGATGAGAGGACATGAGCTAGAGAGAGCAAGTCTGCAGAGAGAAATGAGACTTATTCTAAGAGAAGGAGAAAGGAGACATTTTTTACAGAAGAATCAATAGATTTTTGGAACAGAAATCTTGCACTGAAGAATTATGTTGGCTTTGACCTCTCATGAGAAAAGGGGGTGGGAGATTGTGCAGAGAGTTTTCATGATTAAAGAGAGTGGGAAAGGTTTAGCAAGAGCTGCCTTGGAACTGTAATACATTTAGGAGACCCAATACAGTGGTATTAGCCCTGAAGGTCCCAAGGAATGCAAGAAGGTTTTGTGAATTAGAGGAGGTTCAGTCGCTGTGGTTTGTGACTTCCTTCAACCAACAGCAGAGGAATTTGTCAGACAGGTACCAGCAAAGGTCACAGAACAAGGGGACTTCAGATCATCAGTGGGAAAAACCCAGATGGTAACAAGCAAGAGCCAGATTTTCTTATAAGTTAACTTTCATAATCAGTTGCTTAGCAACTGTCTCTCCCTCTTAAGCATAAGCCCCACGAGGGCAGGGTACAGCGACCAATCAGTTAGAGGTGGCATTCAATAAATAATTGCTGAAGCATAAAAAGAAAAGAAAGGAGGGAGAAAAGAGGGGAAAATGGTACAACTTTTAGAACTTTTGTTTAGAACCAAATAATGATGTTGTCCTTTTTATTATTTGAAAGAGCATTCCCCTTTATCAAAGGATAAATACTCACCACACACTAAGAATAGAAAATAATGTGCTGTGGGCTGTTTTCCAATCTCTCCTTTACTTTAGAAGAAGTTAAAAGCATGTTGATTGTATATTAACTAGAGAAAAGTCATATAAGGCAGTCGATGAAAGCATCCGAGAGTTTTCAATCTTGAGAGGATGTGAAGTCTGTTTCTGGCAGCAGCATCAGATTAATCAAGAAGTCTGTTGGTGAAAATGATAAGACAAATGGCACAGTTTGCTATCATTACCAAGATGTTCAAAAATAAATCTATCTCACCAGATCTTTGAGAAATGTCTGATAGCTCCTAAAGCAATCTCAAGTCCTGGAGCAAATGTATCTGTGTCTATCAAATATGATCTCAGCTCATTCTTCAGAGGAAAGTGGTGTTAGTTACTCAAATGACAGACCATCTGCATAAAGGGACAATTGAGTGAGTGATTTTTTTAATGCTCTCTAGTCAAGTTTGTGACAAGGAAAGAGAAATTTGAAAGTAATCAAAAACTATATCAATATTCAAAGCCTTGTCCAGGCCAGAAGGATCCTGGCTAATAGGAAAGGGGTCTAGAGGCTTCCCTGGTGACCCAAGTGGTAAAGAATCCTCCTTCCAATGCAGGGCATGTAGGTTGGATTCCTGGTTGGGGAACTAAGATCTCACGTACTTCAGAGCAACAAAACCCAGATCCTGCAACTGAGCTTGCACACTCTGGAGCCCAGAAGCCACAACTACTGAGTCCGCAACAGTCAAAAGATGCCACACAATGCAACTAAGACCCAATACAGCCAAATAAATAAATTTTTAAAAAAATAGGAAAAGGGTCTAGGAATAACTATGATCATAAAAGCAGAGTCATCATGGGGGGACCTCAGAATTTTACATTTCTCAAGGTAACATCTTCCAGAATTTTCCAGGGGCCAAATATTATTTCTTTTGACTTATCCTCTAGTTCTAGAGTCTCTGTAAAAGGATCCCTGGAATATACAGCTCGAATGGGTAGCTCTGAGCCATCTCATCCACAATCTGATGCTAACAGATGCTAGAGAAACAATGCAAACAATCCGTGGTGACTTAGAAAACACCAGCAGGCTCAGTCCCAGCCCCGTTGCTAGTTAAGGGAATACAGAAACAACCTGGGCCTCCCTCATTGTCTTGTCCCTTCCACCGTAGGACACCTGCATCCAGTCTGGCCAGAAACAAAATATAGATGCTCTGCCCAGCTCTCTAGTCACAGTGAAACTTGCCCTGTTTGTCACCAAAGGCTGTCCCTAAGTGCCTGCCTGATCTGCCTCTTGAGAAACCTATATGCAGGTCAGGAAGCAACAGTTAGAACTGGACATGGAACAACAGACTGGTTCCAAATAGGAAAAAGAGTCCGTCAAGGCTGTATATTGTCACCCTGCTTATTTAACTTATATGCAGAGTACCTCAGGAGAAATGCTGGGCTGGAAGAAGCACAAGCTGGAATCAAGATTTCTGGGAGAAATATCAATAACCTCAGATATGCATATGACACCACACTTAGGGCAGAAAGTGAAGAGGAACTAAAAAGCCTCTTGATGAAAGTGAAAGAGGAGAGTGAAAAAATTGGCTTAAAGCTCAACATTCAGAAAACGAAGATCATGGCATCTGGTCCCATCACTTCATGGGAAATAGATGGGGAAACAGTGGAAACAGTGTCAGACTATTATTTTGGGCTCCTAAATTATTGCAGATGGTGATTGCAGCCATGAAATTAAAAGATGCTTACTTCTTGCAAGGAAAATTATGACCACCCTAGATAGCATATTCAAAAGCAGAGATATTACTTTGCCAACCAGGGTCCAT
>SJYX01022744.1:60780-73335 GCA_006410675.1 Oreotragus oreotragus
AGAATGGAGTATGTATCAAAATGCTTTCATTATTTCAAAATGTAAGAAATTTAAGATGTAATTATTATCATATGTTTATACATGTATTATATGCATTGTATATGCATAAGAGTTCAGTTCAAACTTATGTGTTTTGTCTTCCTTGTCAAAAACAATCTTCAGGCTGAAAAGGTCAGAAGAAATAATGCTAAGAGTGAATCAAAACCAAGATAAGCATAGAAATTATAAGAGTATAATTGTGGAAAAAAACTTAAGTCTCATGATTAGGAAAAAATACATATGAATATTTGGAGAGGATTGGGGAGAGGCTTGCAGATGCAAATATGTTCTCTGAGCTGAATCCTTGAAGAGCCAGAAAAAATAGAAGAGAATTATGGTTTACATTGTCAGAGAAAAGAGACAGATTCCAGACAGATTCCACAAAAAGATTTGATAGATGTTTCAGTCAAGATTCTTCACTGAATTATTAATAACTTGGTTGGAGGTGACTTAGAAAATCAAGTTGAAAAAAAGAAATAGGGATAATATGGAGTAAATTATCCCAGATTAATTGTTGATAGAGCTACTGAACTGGCAAGAAAGAATGACAAAAAATGGCATATCATGATTGCAGCAAGATGTTAGACAATGTCTTTCATAGTATTTTGCCTTGTATTCAAGACAGAAAGTTTTAAATTGGATCAAGGAAGTTGGCTGGGTCTAAAACAGGTTGAACGACCACAGCAAAGAAAGTCAGCATCGACCTAAAAGGAATTTCTGGAGTATATTTATCTCGGTCAAGGCTTTCCCCAGTGGTTTGAATAAGGATGCCCAGAAACTCTGCTGCTGCTGCTGCTGCTGCTAAGTCGCTTCAGTCGCGTCCAACTCTGTGCGACCCCATAGACGGCAGCCCACCAGGCTCCCCCATCCCTGGGATTCTCCAGGCAAGAACACTGGAGTGGGTTGCCATTTCCTTCTCCAGTGCATGAAAGTGAAAAGTGAAAGCGAAGTCGCTCAGTCGAGTCCGACTCTTAGTGACCCCGTGGACTGCAGCCTACCAGGCTCCTCCGTCCATGGGATTTTCCAGGCAAGAGTACTGGAGTGGGGTGCCACTGCCTTCTCTGCCCAGCAACTCTAGGGGACTCTAAACTGAAACAGATAACAAATACCCACGTGAAGGAAACAGGATATACAAGATCTCAATTGGCTTAGATGATGAGCCAAATCAAACAAAAATGAAACTTAAAATAAATAGAGAGCTTTTCACATGGATTGGAAAGACCAGGAACTATTCGAGGGAAGGGAAAGAGAGATTACAGAATGGGGAGTAACAGGCAGGGGGCTTTGGTGAAAGGACAGTGCATCCTCTTCCCAGGACCACTACAACAGTGTACCGAGAACGGAGTGACTTCAAACAACAGAAATGTGTTGTGTCACAGTCCTGGAAGCCAGAAATCTGGAATCAAGGTGTTGGCAGGGCCACACACTCTCTGGTGGCTCCACGGGAGAAGCCTTCCTTGCCTCTCCTGGCTTCTGGTGTTTGCCAAACATGCTTGGCGTTCCTTGGCTTGTCCGCGCGTCCCTCCAGTCGCGTGGCTGTCCTCTCCCAGGGCCGCCACTTGATCCTTCCTCTCTGAGTGTCTGCCTCTGTGTCCTAATTTTCCCTCTTCATAGGGGTTGGACTCGGGCCTGCCCTAAAGACCTCATTTTACTTAGTTACTTCTGCAAAACCCTGTTTCCAAACAAGGCCACCTTCTGAGTTCCTAGGGGTTAGGACTTGAGCCTATCTTTTGCGGAGGATGTGAGTCACCACATAACAAACCGCTCCGTGTGAGTTGGCAGAAAGATGCCTCGCGTGAAGAAGCTCAGGCTCCTCCGTCCATGGGATTTTCCAGGCAAGAGTACTGGAGTGGGGTGCCACTGCCTTCTCTGCCCAGCAACTCTAGGGGACTCTAAACTGAAACAGATAACAAATACCCACGTGAAGGAAACAGGATATACAAGATCTCAATTGGCTTAGGTGATGAGCCAAATCAAACAAAAATGAAACTTAAAATAAATAGAGAGCTTTTCACATGGATTGGAAAGACCAGGAACTATTCGAGGGAAGGGAAAGAGAGATTACAGAATGGGGAGTAACAGGCAGGGGGCTTTGGTGAAAGGACAGTGCATCCTCTTCCCAGGACCACTACAACAGTGTACCGAGAACGGAGTGACTTCAAACAACAGAAATGTGTTGTGTCACAGTCCTGGAAGCCAGAAATCTGGAATCAAGGTGTTGGCAGGGCCACACACTCTCTGGTGGCTCCACGGGAGAAGCCTTCCTTGCCTCTCCTGGCTTCTGGTGTTTGCCAAACATGCTTGGCGTTCCTTGGCTTGTCCGCGCGTCCCTCCAGTCGCGTGGCTGTCCTCTCCCAGGGCCGCCACTTGATCCTTCCTCTCTGAGTGTCTGCCTCTGTGTCCTAATTTTCCCTCTTCATAGGGGTTGGACTCGGGCCTGCCCTAAAGACCTCATTTTACTTAGTTACTTCTGCAAAACCCTGTTTCCAAACAAGGCCACCTTCTGAGTTCCTAGGGGTTAGGACTTGAGCCTATCTTTTGCGGAGGATGTGAGTCACCACATAACAAACCGCTCCGTGTGAGTTGGCAGAAAGATGCCTCGCGTGAAGAAGCTTGATCGCACAGATCAGGAATAGGAGGAGAGCTCAGCCTCTCTGCTCAGAGTCCACTTGGGGAACTGCAGTCATTTCTGGCCCTTTAGTAGGTCATCAAGATGATGGGGTAACTTAAGACCAAATTGTTGGATCACGGTTTAGAGGAAATGGGAATGTTTAGCCAAAGGAAGAACAGGCACAGGGGGAAATGAAAGCTGTTTTCAAATACAGGATTAGTTGGCTGAAAGTAGAACTCGAGTTGTTTTTTATGGCTCTGAACTCAGAATTATATTACTGAGCGAGAGCCTGACTCAACTGGATTAAAAAGAAGATTTTAAAAGGTAGTGTGTCCAGAGGCAGTTGGAATTTCATAGAAATACCGAGCTCCCTATCTTTGAATGTCTTCAAGTAAAGGTTTGGCACAGAGGGAGGATGTTTTAAAGGGAATGGAAGCAGTGGGAATCAGCCTGGAGCAGGAGTCTTCTGACCTTCTATGAAAAGAATCCTTTTAATTAAAGAATGTTAATATCCAAAGTAACCCATAATGTTTTATAAGGAAATGGTATGTGCTAACCAAAATTTAGGCTTGTTTTCTACTAAGGAAAATGTGAAAGAAAGAAAAATGAAAAGGATCACATATTTTAACCACACAAATAGAATATAGATGGTCTAAATAAAATATACCCAGTAAGAATATTGGAAAACCATAAAATCAAATGAAGGAAAGCAAAAACCTTTCTCAAAGAGAAAATGGAAGATTCAATAGGGACCAACTTTCCCCCTNAAATGTGAAAGAAAGAAAAATGAAAAGGATCACATATTTTAACCACACAAATAGAATATAGATGGTCTAAATAAAATATACCCAGTAAGAATATTGGAAAACCATAAAATCAAATGAAGCAAACCAAAAACCTTTCTCAAAGAGAAAATGGAAGATTCAATAGGGACCAACTTTCCCCCTACCCCCCAACCCTGACACCCAGAAGCACAGAAGAAACTGGAAGAATGGATACTGTCAGGTGAGCTGAACTGATTTCTCTGAAGGTTGGGAAGGAGAAAGAGATCAGTGAAGAGGCCAATGGAAGGAAACCACCTGGGCAGTGGACAGGGCACCAGGCTTGGAAGGAAGTCTCAAGACCAGCGGGTGTTGACTCAGCCACCAACCAGCTACACCGGTCACACAAAACGCTTCCCTGCTTCTCAGTTCGCTCTGTAACCTAAAAGACGAAAGAATCAGATGATGTGTTAACAATCCCATCCAACTGTGAAACTGTGAGTCTGATAGGGAGGGAGTGAGGAAACACTTTAACACAATAAAGGCATAGGGCCTAGAGCCTGGTATGCAGGGTGAAGTAAGTCAGAAAGAGAAAAGCATATTGTTTATTAACCCATATATATGGAATCTAGAAAAACGGTACTGATGAACCTATTTGCCGGGCAGGAACAGAGACTTAGACACAGGGAACAGACTTATGGACACAGTGGGGGAAGGAGAGGGTGGGACAAACTGAGAGAGTAGCTCTGAATCATATACGTTACCATATGTAAAACGGACGGCTAGTGGGAAGTTGTATATAACACAGGGAGGTCAGCCTGGTGCTCTGATGACCCAGAGGAGTGAGCAGGGCGGGAGAGGGTTCAGGAGAGACGGAACATGTGTGTACTTATGGCTGATTCGCACTGTTGTGCAGCAGAAACCAGCACAACATTGTAAAGCAATTATCCTCCAGTTAAAAATAAATTTAAAAAAATACAAAAACACAAATGCAAAAAGATAATTAAAATTTTTAAATATAATTTTAAAAATAAAGGCATAGGAACATTGAACTTATAAAAGACCAAAAGTAAGAGACAACCAGTGTAATTGCTTGAAAGACTAGAACTAAAGTAATGGATGAAAACAATAATACCAGGTACTAAATGGAAATGTGCTAACAAGCTGGATGTCTACATACCAAGACTGAGTTTCATGAAAAATAAAAGGGAAGTCACTTAGTTAGCATATTAATTATTACCCAGCTTTGTATTACCAATGAAATTATGAGCACCTGCTAGGCAACTTTTTACAAATATTTCTGTAAACTTACTCATACCCAGGATAATACTTGGTATAGTCTCAGAGGAAATATACCCCTAAGCTTGAGGCTACGTGTTTGGCTTCCAAGTCCAATAATGTCACCTTCTGGGCCACATGATTGATAATTAAATTCTCAGTTATTTTTTCCACAATAGCAATTTCATTAAAATTCTTCACCATATTCAGTTCAATTACTATAAACCAGGCTGGATGATTTTCAAATCTAAAGAAAGAAGTACATAAATGAACCAACATTTATCTACAGTACAGAACAGTACACACCATAAAATAAGAATATTCAACATACAGAAAAAGGCTTAAAGAGACAGTGATATCTGAGTAGGGTTTTGAAGGATGAGTAAGAGTTCGTTCAGCACAAAGATAGCATTCAAAGGCACCGAAGCAAGAAGCAGAATGAAAGATTTGGGAAATTACAGTAGGTTAAGTATTTCTGAAACAAAGTGCTAAGGGCAGACAATAACAGCAAGAGCTGAACAGAGGGAACAGTGAGCTCACGAATGGCTTTCTGTGTTATTCTAGTAGCGAAGGTCCTGTGGGCGATAAAAAGCCTCTGAGAGATTTTGGAGCCTTTAAATGTTACCCTCACATTGGCATTTAGGGAGATGATTCCAGGTGTGGCATGGAAGGAGGGAATATGAGCTGGAAAAGTGAGATACAGTTGGGGAAAGAGTTGGGAAGGAATTGAATTAAAGCTGTGGTGGAAGAGATAGGACAGAGAGGTAGTATGTATGAACATGGTGGGATCTGGGTAATCCATGGGACATTTCAGACCTTCTCTAGAGCTAGTCGGGGAGAAGGAACAACAGGTTTAGTGGGGGAAGGTCTGGTTTGGACCATATCAAGTTTGAGATGCTCAGAAGACAAGTTAACTCACCTGTATGTCATCTTTTGTTTTTGTTTTTTTTTTTCCTAGTCTCTGCATATTTGCAAAACCTATTTTTAGAGAATAAAAAAATCTGAATAGCTGGGTTCATTTATTAATGAGATGTCTCTAAGAAAATGAAAGGGATGTTTCCCCCCAGAGTAAAATCAAGCATCACATAACACTAAGGAATTCCACTTTCTAAAACAAGATCTACCCTCATGCTATAAAAGGTATTGCCCAATCAAAGACCAGTTAATCAAATGCTTTGTCAGTAGAAAGTAATTGTACCTGTCACACCTGGGTCATCAAAATTTACAGAATGGAAATGCAGAAGATACACTTCATAGCAAATCTTCCAGGATTCAAAGACCCTTGAGGTACCTTAAATGTGCCCTTATGCAGCTCACTGAAAAACAAGCATACATGTGTGGGAATGTTCTCACTTTTGCTGGAGCCAAGTTAACCCTCCTGCTGTGTGTGATGGTCTGTACTTGGTTTGGACAGAAGAATCTGAAGGGTGACACCATCGGTAAAAAGGCAGGGGACGGGGGGCCTAGTTCGCATTCCCCGTTGGCAGCGTAGAGCCAGACACATAGGAATGTGGTCAAGACAACATTAAGCTGAGCTGATTTAACATGTTGTGGTTGGGAAGGCCATGGGGTCGCTGCCGTGTGAGCCAGGAAGCCCTAAGAGGAAAACAGACCGTGCGAATGGCATTTCCAAAAGTCACACACTGGCAGGCTGACACGTTTGGACAGCAGTGCCCAATCCAAAGTTTTCTTCCCTAGTTAGTAGATTCATATGCTTGAGAAAGGACATTTTCCATGAAGAACTCGCTTTGAAGGAATACTTTCACTGCCAGGTCTCCTGGGAGGATCACTTTTTCCAGCTCTTACTTTTGCTATCTCTGACTCATCTCGAAAAGTTTAAGGGAAGACATTCTTATGAAGGGGGCCACGTGGGTGTCAAGATGAAACTTTGTGAGTGTCTCTGAATAGCCCCTATGCTCAGAGCTTCACATAAGTTTACTAAAATGCCCATGTGATGATGCCAGCTCTGGGTTCCATCCTGGAGATGGGGAAACCAGGTGAGCCATCGGGGCAGCTTAACATTCAAAGAAAGTACTCCATCTGCCATGCTGTGGGTCCCTGAGGTCCAAAAGCCTTTCCTTCCTGGGAGGAAGTGATGATTTACTCTTGACAGAGGAAGTAGGAATAGAGTTCTGGAAAATGTGAGGTGGAGAGCCGTGGCGGGAAGAAGGGAAGCTTATCTGGATGCTTTAAGAAATTACTAGAAAATAACCAACAAGCTTGGGTGGCCTTCCTAAGCCCCTATAAAAATAACCCCCACTACACTGGCTAATAATGGATGCATATGTCATCCAAAAGAATAGGCTTTGATTGGCCTGGCCTCTTGCATTTTTGAAGCATTTGGGGAAACAAATTGACCCTCTGATGCTGGAGACATAAACTATGGCCTCATCTTTGATTTTTTTTTGCTGTAACCTGTTAATCTTTCCTTCTCATTTAGTATTGACAGTTCAGGATTAAACTGATCAAAGCTTGGGGTGGGGTGGGGATGGGGGTTCAGACAGTGGCAGCTGGTTTTTGTCTGGTTTGTTAAATACTTCTCATACCCACGCCTCTAACCAGTGGACTCTGCTTCCCACCCCGAGCAGTACGTTCTCAGGATCTCCGTTCAGTGTCAGTGGAGAACAGCTCCCTCCGCAGAGTGCAGGGAGAGGATTAGAGCTGTCTCCCTCAGGTGAGCTGTCGGAAGACTATCCACACCCAGGCACTGACCAGTGCAGCCTGCCTCCACCTTTGGAGGCCCATAGGCAGGGCGTCTGCAGCTTTGTAACTGCATAAATTATACAGAAGTAAAATAACGGCTCCTCCTTTAGGGGTGGGGGTTCTGAGGACCTCTGATTTTTTTTTTTTTTAACATTTTACTGTTCTGTAAACAGTCTCCTATGGCCCCGGGTTTATTTTAATTACACGTATCCATCTTTATTTTTTTCTTCCCCAGACCTGTATTGCAGTAATGTATTGCACATTTAAAAGAAACCACATACAGAAAGAAACCACATTCTTGGATTGAAATACCCTGAAAGAGCATCGACGTGTTTCTTTGGACTGATGTTGGCAGCTTCCATACACATGGGTTTAGAATTACTCTCGGCAATCCGGGGGCTTTGGGGGAGTGCCTGGCCCTCTTCTGTCCGGTCCGATGGGTTTCTTACCTGTGAGCAAGGCAGTCCCCCAAAAAATTTTCTTGGAATTCCAATTTAGTTCCTCCCAAAATATAACAGATTCAGATATTAAGTTTATAAGTCATAAGAAGGTGCATTTTCTTATTGGAGACCAAGATTCCAATTATAGGAGGAAACGCTCAAGTCTCTTGAGTTTGATTTTATGTATGAAAAAATTTTTTTTTAAAGTGAAAAAATGTGTTAGTCGCTCAGTCGTGTCCGACTCTGTGACTCCATGAACTGCAGCCCCCCAGGTTCCTCTGTCTGTGGAATTCTCTAACAAAAATACTGGAGTGAGTTGCCATTTCCTTCTTCAGGGGCTCTCCCCAGGGATCAAATCTGAGTCTGCAGCATTTCAGAAGGGTTCTTTACCGTGTAAGCCACCAGGGAAGCCCCGTATGTGTGAAAATATATAAAAGCAAATACATATGAATACATACATACATATACATGTCCATATATTTGCTTTTATACTACCATTTTTATTAGATTTTAAAGTCTTAACTCCTCAAAGACAACTATAATAACTATTTGATGAACAAATTATCATTCAAATAGAAAATATAAATTTGTGATCAGAAGATTCTGTTAGTGTAACTTGTTTGGAATGGGATAGTGACTGCGCAGAAAGGGACTTCAGTGATATTTGGGGCAAAATCCTTAGAGAAGCACATCCCAGAGGGTTGCAGTTGGCAAATACCAGAAGCCCAGAGAAGTAAAACCCAACTTCCCAATCCAGTGGTTAAGACACCACACTTCCAATTCAAGGGATGCAGTTTCAACCCCTGGTGAGGGAATTAAGATCCAACATGCCATGTGGCACAGCCAGAAAANATTTTTTTTTTTTTTAACATTTTACTGTTCTGTAAACAGTCTCCTATGGCCCCGGGTTTATTTTAATTACACGTATCCATCTTTATTTTTTTCTTCCCCAGACCTGTATTGCAGTAATGTATTGCACATTTAAAAGAAACCACATACAGAAAGAAACCACATTCTTGGATTGAAATACCCTGAAAGAGCATCGACGTGTTTCTTTGGACTGATGTTGGCAGCTTCCATACACATGGGTTTAGAATTACTCTCGGCAATCCGGGGGCTTTGGGGGAGTGCCTGGCCCTCTTCTGTCGGGTCCGATGGGTTTCTTACCTGTGAGCAAGGCAGTCCCCCAAAAAATTTTCTTGGAATTCCAATTTAGTTCCTCCCAAAATATAACAGATTCAGATATTAAGTTTATAAGTCATAAGAAGGTGCATTTTCTTATTGGAGACCAAGATTCCAATTATAGGAGGAAACACTCAAGTCTCTTGAGTTTGATTTTATGTATGAAAAAATTTTTTTTTAAAGTGAAAAAATGTGTTAGTCGCTCAGTCGTGTCCGACTCTGTGACTCCATGAACTGCAGCCCCCCAGGTTCCTCTGTCTGTGGAATTCTCTAACAAAAATACTGGAGTGAGTTGCCATTTCCTTCTTCAGGGGCTCTCCCCAGGGATCAAATCTGAGTCTGCAGCATTTCAGAAGGGTTCTTTACCGTGTAAGCCACCAGGGAAGCCCCGTATGTGTGAAAATATATAAAAGCAAATACATATGAATACATACATACATATACATGTCCATATATTTGCTTTTATACTATTGGAATTCTCTAACAAAAATACTGGAGTGAGTTGCCATTTCCTTCTTCAGGGGCTCTCCCCAGGGATCAAATCTGAGTCTGCAGCATTTCAGAAGGGTTCTTTACCGTGTAAGCCACCAGGGAAGCCCCGTATGTGTGAAAATATATAAAAGCAAATACATATGAATACATACATACATATACATGTCCATATATTTGCTTTTATACTACCATTTTTATTAGATTTTAAAGTCTTAACTCCTCAAAGACAACTATAATAACTATTTGATGAACAAATTATCATTCAAATAGAAAATATAAATTTGTGATCAGAAGATTCTGTTAGTGTAACTTGTTTGGAAAGGGATAGTGACTGCGCAGAAAGGGACTTCAGTGATATTTGGGGCAAAATCCTTGGAGAAGCACATCCCAGAGGGTTGCAGTTGGCAAATACCAGAAGCCCAGAGAAGTAAAACCCAACTTCCCAATCCAGTGGTTAAGACACCACACTTCCAATTCAAGGGATGCAGTTTCAACCCCTGGTGAGGGAATTAAGATCCAACATGCCATGTGGCACAGCCAGAAAAATTTTTTTTTAATTAATTTAAAAAAAGAAGTAAAGCCCTCCAAGGGAAACAGCATCCCTGGCCTAGGCTGGAGTAACCCTTTATCCTCCCACATCTTTCTGGAAGTGCATTCAGCCTTGTGTTCGACACTGTTGCACCTCTGGAGACATGCCATTTCTAAGTGATGGCCGCGGCCCTTCCACAGGAGACAGCCTGTGTCTCCCAGACCACCGCAATTATGCCTCTCCTCCCCAGGCCTCTGCCCGCAGCGTGGGTCAAGATGCCATTGTCCACTTAGAGCACTCGCTCGTTTAGAGTCCCAAGGGGATGGTCAATACCACATATGTGAATTCTGAAGAAACGCACTGGGGATGGTAAAAACCCAGCAAGGTTCAGAAATAGCACATCAGTAAAACCCAATGTATAGTCAGTGGTTTTCAAGGGTTCTATATATGTCGATGTTCCAGAAAAACATCAAAATGCTTTTCAGAGGATTGATTTGATCAGTAACGAGGCTTGCTCAGCCCTAGCATGGTTGCCTTCTCTGTACCGGTAGACATGCCTTCTAAAGAATGGTGTGGGAGCCAGTTCCACTTGGAGCCAAACTGGAGCAAGGAAACACCTCTGCACGGGAGAGAGCCGGGCTGAGCACTCGTGTTCAGGTCAAACCAATCAGGCAGTAATGGCTCCTACTAATGAAGAGCCAACTATTTTCCATTCCCCTTACGAGAAAGTTAAACTTATACAGTGTCTCAAAAATTTGATCTTTTCTTTAATAAAAGCCACCGCAAAGAACATACTTCCCTTGAACCATCACATCTCTAAGCAAAATGACTCTGAAATTCATTGACTCTGAGAGGCATTTATTTCCATGGTTGTATCTTGAGTCAAGGGAGAGGGGGAAAGAAAAAGAGAGAAGGAAAAAAACCTGCATGGATAGCAATAGAATAAAGACATCTAGAAATTTTCCTTTGGCAGCGGAAATCTTGCTTGAAAATCCTGCTTACAAAATCTGTTTAGTTGCAGGGCTCTTCAGCCACTCATTCATTCAACAAATATTTATTAACGACCAACATCCTGTCAAAAGTGGTGCCAGGGACAAAGAAATCACAAGGGCCTAACAGATCTAAGGGCAGGGCGTTTGGAGGTAGAAAGCACAGAGGACTTCCCTGAGGTGACAAACACATGACCTGGGCTGGAGGATGCCCCAGACAGAGGCAAGAGAATAGTGTTCCAAGAGAGAAAGCCACTCAGTAAGCCTTCAGGGCCGAGAGTGGGAAAGTGAAGTCACTCAGTCGTGTCCCACTCTTTCTGACCCCATGGACTGTAGCCTATCAGGCTCCTCCGTCCAAGGGATTTTCCAGGCAGAGTGCTGGAGTGGAATGCCATTTCCTTCTCCAGGGGATCTTCCGGACCCAGGAATCGAACCCCGGTCTCCCGCATTGCAGGCAGACGCTTTACCGTCTGAGCCAGCAGGGAAGCCCAGAGTGGGAAGAGTGGGAAGAAGCGGAAAGAACCAGAGTGGGGAGAAGGTGCAATTTCAAACAGTCTGGAGGGAGAGGAAAGGCCATTTTAGGAGTTTCACTTTATCTCAAAGGTGATGGGAATTATCAGAAATATCAAGAATGTGTTACATGAGGATTCATAGTTAGAAAATAGTCAATCTGCAATGGCTCTTTTTTAATATTTATTTTTACGTATTTATTTGGCTGTGTTGAATCTTAGTTACACCGTGTGGGACCTAGCTCCCTGACTAGAGATCGAACTAAACCCCGCCCCCCACCCGCCCCGCCGTACTAACAGCGTGGAGTCTCAGCCACTGGACCACCAGGGAGGTCCCCTGCCGTGACTCTTAAACATAAGAAGAGATGCTCATTTAAAACTCAGAGAGGCTGCTTTTCACCTATCAGATAAGCAAAAAGTTTAAGCAGAGTAGAGAAAGGGGTACTTGACCCATATTTCTGGCAGAGGTAATAACAACTTGGAGACATAGATTAAAATTCCAAACGCATCTGCCCTGAACCCAGCAGTTCCAGTTCTCAGAAGCCATCTCGCAGTTACTCTCACACCAGTATGGAATGACGTATTCCTATTCATTCACTGAAGCATTGTTTGTCATAGCTGCTGTGGCTAATTCGCTTCAGTCGTGTCTGACTCTGTGCAGCCCCATAGATGGCAGCCCACCAGGCTCCGCCCGTCCCTGGGAATCTCCAGGCAAGAACACTGGAGTGGGTTGCCATTTCCTTCTCCAATGCATGAAAGTGAAAAGTGAAAGTGAAGTCGCTCAGTCGTGTCTGACTCTTAGTGACCCCATGTATTGCAGCCTACCAGGCTCCTCCATCCATGGGATTTTCCACTCAAGCGTAGTAGAATATCAAAAACTCCTAAGTTTTTGATACAGGCTGAAAGTGAGGAGGAGCTAAAAAGCCTCTTGATGAAAGTGAAGGAGGAGAACGAAAAAGTTGGCTTAAAGCTCAACATTCAGAAAACGAAGATCATGGCATCCGGTCCCATCACTTCATGGG
>SJYX01022744.1:83354-114379 GCA_006410675.1 Oreotragus oreotragus
TGTGTGTGTGTGTATTAGAAAATGTGAGGAAGATAATATACAAAAATGTTTATCAGTGCTTATTTATAGATAATGACTTGTGCATGACTTTTTCCTTCCTTTATTTTTTCTGCAATTTATATATTTTATACACTAGGTATGCATTTATTTATAACCAGATAAAAATCAATGTGTGTGTTATTAAAACCTAATCAACTGAATTTCAGAGGAAATGCATTTCAGCCATAATAGCTTATCAGGAATGATAAGGAAAACAAATAGCATTAAAATGAGACTCTAAAGTGAAATTATAAAATAGCCAAACGTGGGGTAACAATAGAAGAGGTCTTTTCAAAAATCTGAACTAGCATCTTCAGAAACATTGGGGAAAGTTATTTTCATCATAACAAACCGCTGTGTAAAAGAGAGCAATTCGAGAACAAGAAAGATATTTATGTCATTAAAAATATATTTGCAAAAAGGCAAAGAACTACATGACAAAATACACACAGCCGAAGTTGGTGAGCTGAAAGATAAATCAAGGCACTCTCCCCAAAGAGAGGAAATCGAAAGCAATGGAAAAAAATGAAACAAAAGTGAAAAGACACAGCATGTGACCAAAAGGTGTTTGAGACAGAGGTGGCAGGAACTATACAGAAGGAAGAGAATAAAGAAGGACAAGAAGAAAACCTTTCTGAGCTGGAGACAGAAAATGGTCATCAAATATGCCAAGTGGAAGGGAAGGGGATTTCGAGACATAAACCTAGATACATACTCTAAAATAATCAATTAACTGAGGATATAAAGAAAGTCAAACTGCCTCAAAAAATAAGAATTTGCTGCAGCGATAAATAGAAAAGACATGGAGCCCATATTCCAGCAAGAGGGAAGCAGAGAAGGAATACAATACGTAAGTAAAATGCGTGTTTTTCATCCTGTATTCACTATTCTTGGCTGTGCTAGGTCTCTGCTGCTGTGCTCGGGCTTTCTCTAGCTGCAGAGGCTACCCTTCAGTGTGGTGTGTGGGCTTCTCACTACAGTGCTTCTCCTGTGGCTCCCAGACCCTAGAGTATTCAGGCTTCAGGCGCTGTGGAGCCCGGGCCCAGCCACTCTGCAATACGTAGAATCCTCCCAGACCAAGGACTGAACCCGTGTCCCCGGCACTGGCGGGTGGACTCCCAACCGCTGGCCACCGGGGGTGTCCACAATAAAGAAGGGAAATACTTAGACTATTAGTGATTCAGCAGGGATGCAGCTTTCAATAGTGTTATCAGGGCAGCCTCACTGGGAAAGTAACATCTCAGTCAAGACCTGGAAAAGGTAAGGGATTAGCCTCTTGGATGTCTGTGGTAGAACATGCCAGTGGGGGCATGGGGCAGTGGTCACCATGTGCAAAGGCCCTGAGGCAAGAGCACGCTGTTGTGTTTCAGGAGCACCAAGGAGGCCATTGTAGCTGAAGTAAACAAGGAAGAGAGATAATAGGCAGACTGCTGCTGCTGCTGCTGCTGCTAAGTCACTTCATTCGTGGCCGACTCTCTGCGACCCCGTAGATGGCAGCCCACCAGGCTCCCCCGTCCCTGGGATTCTCCAGGCAAGAACGCAGGAGTTGGTTGCCATTTCCTTCTCTGATTCATGAAAGTGAAAAGGGAAAGTGAAGTCGCTCAGTCGTGTCCGACTCTCAGTGACCCCATGGAATGCAGCCCACCAGGCCCCTCCGTCCATGGGATTTTCCAGGCAAGAACAGACTACACAGGACCTATTAGTCCACTGGTAAACATCAGCTTTTACTCAGGGTGAAATGGGAAGTTGCTGGACAGTTTCAGGCAGAAAAGGTGACGTGATCTATCACTCGAGTTGATGTACTGGAAAGAAACATGAAGGGGGTGAAGAAAGGACTCGAGGAAACGGGCTGAAAATAAATTCAGGCAAGAGACGTATGAGAGCAGGTCAGACCGGGGTGGCAGCAGAGGAGGGGGTGAGAAGGGCTCATATTCTAGGCGCATTGTGCGTGTAGTGCTAACAGGGCTCAGGAGTGACTGCAATGTTTGTAACTTGAGAAACTAGAAGACAGAACTGCCGTTGCCTAAGATGAGGAAGGCTGAAAGGGGCAGACAGGGAGGGAAAGGCCAAGATTTCAGTTTTAGGTATGTTGTGTTTGAAATTAGATATCCAGGCAGAGTTATAGAAAAGGAAGTTGAGTAAACAAGTCTGGCTTCAGGTAAGGTGTGTGTATATATATATATATATACACATATATATACACATATGTATATATGAATCATCAAGGTATATATATATATATATATATATATAAAGACAGAAACATGAACATATGTATTATGAATCATCAAGGTAGAAGTGTTATTTTAAAGCATGAGGCTGGATGAAGCCAAAGTGAGTAGAGATGGAAAAAGGGACAAGATCTAAGAACTGGGTTCTAGGTGTACTAATGTTCAGAGGTCAGAAGGATAGCAAAAGGAGCAAATGAAACTGAGAAGTTGCAACCACAGAAACAGGCAAAAACTCAAGGGAGTATCATATCCTGGAGGCCAAAAAAAGAACACATTTCAGGGAAGAGAGTCATCAAAACTGCTGACGGGACAAGTAAAGTGACCACTGGATTTGGCAAAATGAATGTAATTAGTGATCTAGATTAGAGTTGTTCTGTGGAAACATGGGAAGAAACTGATGACACTGAGTATTAGTAAATCTTTAGAGTTTCCTTATGATAAAAGTAAGGAAGGCATAGAGGGGCTGGAGGGGAAAGTGAGGTCAAAAAAGAATGTTTTGTTGATATGAAATAGAACATCCTCTTTGAAGGTTAATGGCAAGATTCAAGAGAGGGGGAAATTAAGTTGATGAAACAGAAATGAAAAGGGGAATTGCTGGAGCAATGTGTTTACATCTGCAAAAGAGGATGGGATTGGAGGCAGAATGAGAGGAACTGGGCTTGGCTAGGAGCAGGGAGAGTTCAGCTGACACACAGGAAGCAAAGGCTACTTCAGTTCAGTCAGTTCAGCCGCTCAGTCGTGTCCGACTCTCTGCGACCCCGTGAATCGCAGCACACCAGGCCTCCCTGTCCATCACCAACTCCTGGAGTTTACTCACACTCATGTCCATTGAGTCAGTGATGCCATCCAACCATCTCATCCTCTGTCATCTCCTTCACCTCCTGCCTTCAATCTTTCCCAGCATCAGGGTCTTTTCAAATGAGTCAGTTCTTTGCATCAGATGCCCAAAGTACTGGAGTTTCAGCTTCAGCATCAGTCCTTGCAATGAACACCCAGGACTGATTCCCTTTAGGATGGACTGGTTTGATCTCCTTGCAGTTCAAGGGACTCTCAAGAGTCTTCTCCAACACCACAGTTCAAAAGCATCAATTTTTCGGTGCTCAGCTTTTTTTATAGCCCAACTCTCACATTCATACATGACTACTGGAAAAACAATTATATGTATTTCTGAAAGAAGCTAGACTTCTTAGTTTATATATATATATATATATATATAATAAAACTTCTTAGTTACATATACATATATCTATATATATCTATATATCTATATGTATAGCTAGTCAAAGCTATGGTTCTTTCAGAAATACATATAATGGTTTTTCCAGCAGTCATGTATGGATGTGAGAGTTTTTCAAATTGTGGAGCTAGAGAACACTCTTGAGAGTCCCTTGGACACCAAGGAGATCAAACCAGTCAATCCTAAAGGAAATCAACCCTGAATATTCACTGGAAGGACTGATGCTGAAGCTGAAACTTCGATACTTTGGCCACCTGATGCACAGTGCTGATGCTGGGAAGATTGAGGGCAGGAGGAGAAAGGGACAACAGAGGATGAAATGGTTGGATGGCATCACTGGCTCAATGAACATGAGTGTAAGCAAACTCAGGGAGATAGTGAAGGGCAGAGATGCCTGGCGTGCTGCAGTCCATGGGATCACAAAGAGTCAGACAAGAGTGAGCGACTGAATGACAATATATGTACACACATACATATAATTTAATATATACTAGTCATTAGTCATCAGTTTCAATATTTAGAAAACATATATAAAAACAAGAAAAATATGATTAAAGACTATAGTGAAAATATTATAAACCATGACAATGTAAAAACAATATAATAAACAGAATCAAGGGCAAGAGAATGAGATAGAATTGGAACTGTGCTAAAACTCTTTGGGTGCGTTTAATAGCTGCTGTGTAGAATATATATACCAAAGTCCAGACCTAAAGGCAAGAACCAGGATAAAACACAAATAAAAATATAATTAACACATTTAGGAAACAGAAGGAAATAAAGACAAGCTAAAGTCTTTTTATTTCACATAAATTTCACATGGGTTAATAAATACAGTTTTAAAGCTGGTAAGTCAGGAGATTAAAGTGTAATTTAAAATTAGAACCATCAGTTCCAAAAGAGCAATGTGACTACTTCTGGGGAACAGGACTAACTGGAGAGGAGGTGTTGTGGGGAAGTTCTTTATACGTTTCAGAATTATTTGATTTGCCTGTGCATGTGTATACATGTATTATTGTCAAAGCATTTTTTTAATTTAAGTAATTTAAGAAGCTATGAATAGTATTTTTGAATCAAGTAGGATCTCTGAAAGATTATATAATGAAGCATTTGGTGAAGTCTAACTCCTTTCAGAATGACTTCACCAAACGCTAACATTAATGTGGTAGCTTTTATTGAACGCTAGTTAGAGGGGCTTTCCTGGTAGTCTGGAGGCTGGGACTATAGCCTCCCAATACAGGGGACCTGGGTTCTGTCCCTGGTGGGGTAACTGAATCCCACATGCTACAACTAGGGTTCCAACACACAGCCACGAAGATTGAAGATCCTGCCTGCTGCCACTGGGACCTGGTGCAGCCAAATAAATGAGTATATATACTTAAAAAAAAAAAAAAAAAAGGCTACTTAGAGAAACAACCATTTAAAAAAAAGCCCTTGTTTTCTCTAGAACTGTTTTGAGGATATTGATTATGACGTGACTCAGCCTTCACTATATAGAGTCCTTGAGTGAGTCTCTTCATCTTAATATGAAACAAAGCTTTGCTTCTGCTGAAGAACTATTTTGCTTCCTCCTAAGAGAACCATCAATTGGTTGTATTCATTCAGAAAACAAAGATCATGGCATCTGGTCCCATCACTTCATGGCAAATAGATGGGGAAACAGTGGAAACAGTGGCAGACTTTATTTTGAGGGGCTCCAAAATCACTGCAGATGGTGACTGCAGCCATGAAATTAAAAGATACTTACTCCTTGGAAGGAAAGTTATGACGAACCTAGATAGCATTATTCAAAAGCAGAGACATTACTTTGCCAACAAAGGTCCATCTAGTCAAGGCTATGGTTTTTCCTGTGGTCGTGTATGGATGTGAGAGTTGGACTGTGAAGAAAGCTGAGCACCAAAGAATTGATGCTTTTGGACTGTGGTGTTGGAGAAGACTCTTGAGAGTCCCTTGGACTGCAAGGAGATCCAACCAGTCCATTCTGAAGGAGATCAGTCCTGGGTGTTCACTGGAAGGACTGATGCTAAAGCTGAAACTCCAGTACTTTGGCCACCTCATGTGAAGAGTTGACTCACTGGAAAAGACTCTGATGCTGGGAGGGATTGGGGGCAGGAGGAGAAGGGGACGACCGAGGATGAGATGGCTGGATGGCATCACTGACTCGATGGACATGAGTCTGAGTGAACTCTGGGAGTTGGTGATGGACAGGGAGGCCTGGCGTGCTGTGATTCATGGGGTCGCAAAGAGTCGGACATGAACTGAACTGAACCCTTTTTGGCCAAGGGTTGAACTCAAAGCCCTATCCTTGCAATTCTGTTACCTGTAAGAGTGGCTTATTTGTATTTTCCTTACCCTTGGCCCTGGGTTTCTATTTCTATTTTTATTTTATCATTCACTTTTACCAATTATTGGTATAAATTCAATGATGTAAAACTATTTGTAAATTGAGGTAGGGCATAAATAAGTAAATCAAGTTGGTTACATAGCAAAATAAACTATTTATGACCATTTATAAAAGGTATAATCTTTCTATCTTCCCAAGCTATCAAATCTTAGGCAAGATCTCCTTTTCCCATAACCTCTGAGGTTCTACCCACCAAACTGCAGACCAGGATGTTCTCAAAGTTTCTCAAATAAACTGGACAAAGTTTCAAATAGACATGCAAAAGGAAAGGAAAACTTGGACACAACAGATGCAAATATCAAATGTGAAGAACTGTTTCCCAGTGGCTAGGGCAGTCCAAAGATGGGAATGAGCTGCCCCAAAGCCAAGAGTTGATCATTTCATGGGACCCTAGATAGCTTTCTGATGGAGACAAGGGAGACAGTCATGTGTTCAGTTTCCCTCACCAGCAACACGGCCCAGTGTCCTTGCCTCTGACCGTCTCAGTGTCAGAAAATGTCACTGGATGATATTGCAAATGCCCAAAGTGGGAGACTTGATGCCTAAGTCTCTCTCACGCCTTCCTGATCCCCACATTGAAGGTAAGCACCAATTTCATGGCTGTTAGCTCTGTCTGCCTCAGCTACCATGGAGGAAGATCAGCTACAGCCTTGGTCTCTCAGGTAATAGTTTCTTGTTTGGTCTTCACTCATTACATAGAAGTCTGCAAAGGACAGATCAGCAGGCTTATATGTAAAAAAAAAAGAACAAAAAAAAACAACTTAGGAAGCTACAGAGAAAGTATGGACAACATTAAGATTGGCACATGTTTCTCTGTGAACTCGCCTCAGTGACCGATTCAGCTCCAGATCAGAGATCTAATCCCAGTTCCAGCTGTTTTGCAAGCAAGTCATGGTAATCATCTAAGAATTGTGACCACTGGAACAATTTATGATACTTTATCTTCATAAATTTCTGAATCATACACAGTACCCATTTTTTCTATTAATTTGGGGATTATACTTAGTTAAGCAGACATGGTTACTCAGTATTACAGACCAGAATCTCTTCTGAGGTTTTGAATGAATTAGGAAACACTCAAGGAAGAAATTTCAGAAGACTTGAATCATTTAAAGAAGCATGCAGAGCAATGCCATAAATGGTCATAGAACAGAAGGCAACTAGACCACCGGGGACTTAAATTCTCCAAGGGTGGAAACTGTGGTGATTCATTCAGACCAAAAGGGGTTCCAGAGTCTGATGTCCATAATACCCACTCAGAACTCGAACAGCAACCCTGTCCTTGGGGAGAAGGATGGGGTAGCCAAGGGTGGAAGAGAGATGAGCTCTGAGATTTGAAACAGAGGGAAACTCAGGACTGGACTACTCATAAACTGACCACCAAACCCAGAAACATCTAGACGTGTGATCAGACCATATCAGAAAACTACCATTTGTAAAACATCCTTTTCTATGATTTTGCTAATTTTCATTTTTCCTTAGTTCTGTGTAGAAGTGTCATGATAATAAATATCATATGATATCAGTTATATGTGGGATCTAAAAAAAATGATACAAATGAACTTATTTACAAAACAGAAACAGACTCACAGACATAGAAAATAAACTTATGGTTACCAAAGGGGAAAGAAGCTGTGGGATAAATTTGGAATTTGGGATTAATGGATACACATTACTATCTATAAAACAGACAAACAATAAAGACCTACTGCATAGCACAGGGGACTACATACAATATCTTGTAATAATCTATAATGGAAAAGAATCTGAAAAGATCATATATGTATAAATGAATCACTTTTCTGTACATCTAAAACATTGTAAATCAACTATACTTCAATAAAAAATAAAAATTAAGAAAGTCATGATAAACACAAAAATTAAAGATATTATTTAAATGAAAAATTAGAAAGTGATTTTCTATTTTACAAAAGGATTCTTGGCTTCACAAAAGAAAAAGTCATAGCATTTTAAAAATGGCTACATCCCTTTTTACACCTAAAGAATGATATCATTTTGTATTAATCAAGGTCCCAACAGGAAACAGCACACTCAAATAATTTGTGTAATTTATTATGCAAAATCTCTGTGGCTCAAAGTTCTTCATTAACCAAGGTCTTCACCCCAGATGCTGGGGGAGATTCAGGAAGAAAGCTATTCCTTTCTGGAAGCAGCTGAAAGTTTAGCAAAGCTTAAATGTTTTGTTAGAAAAAAAAAAAGACATGCCTCAATGAAGCAGCCTCAATCACTAACCCAAAATTTGTTCTAAATTTTGGGGTGCATTCTAAAAAATCTTTAGGTGGCTACAGGAGCAAAGACAGCTGAAATGGTCCAGGGAGACCCCCTGGGGAAAGTAGGGAGAGCAAAAATAGGACTGAACAATTTCTCCAGATGGAAAGAAGAAATGGAAAGTATGCAAGCTGGAAACAGGTATAGAGACTAAGAAAGGAGTCTGCAGACAGAAAAAGTAATTTCCAGAATGCATGGCAAACCTCAACACTCGTGCCTCTTCTTAAATGATGGGCTATATTTTAGATATTATCCGTATTTTAGATCTAAATAGAGGGAAGCATTTTGAGGTGACAATCCCTTGCACTGTTGCTCACTCACATGTACCTCCCTCCAACAGTTCTGAAGAGGGATGAAGACAGAAATTTAGAAAGTCAACTGACAGTTACTGGTAGAAAATAGGTAGTAAATAGGACAAGACTCCACCTTTTGACTACACAGAGGCACAAAGCATCCTCCCTTTTCTCCAGTTACATTGTTTTTTTTTTTTCCCCGTTTTTCCCACTGGCAACCAAATCAATCCTGACAGCAGTTCACAAAGATTAACTTTAGAGGTTTTAAACTTGATTGTGTGTGGGTTGAAGAGACACTGTGTTTGAAGGTTCATAAAATTGTTTTTCCATTACCTATGACATCAATTTAATACTGATTACAATTTAATATCAGGGAATTTTAAAAAATCACAGCATCAAAGCTGCGTCATTAAAAAACCCTCTGATACTTCCATGCCCTTGGGGCTCTCAGTGAAAATGTTAAGAGAACATTGTGACCTGGAAACCAGCAATACACAAGCCAAACGAACAGGCTAACAAAGTAGGGTGATAATGTAACTTGGGTGCTGTCTTTCCTTTACCTATCCTTGCCTCACTCATGCACCTATTTTTTTAAGTGGTTTTGCCATTGCCAGTAAATGGAAAGATGACCTCAAAATCATTTTGTGGTATTCCCAATGACTGACCTTTCTGAAAGGGAGTAGGTGGGAACACCGCAAAATGCTTAAAGGAGCATCTAATTCTAAAGGCATTTAGTCCTCCCTGAACCAGAAGTTCTCCTGACTCATGGGGGTAAAGATCAAACCTCTATCTTCCTTTCCAGAGCAGATGTAGTCACATAGGAAACTGGCTGGAACTAAATACCCAGAGAAGGCAAACATTTTGATATTTTATGTACCGATGTAAGATCTTGGATATTAATGAATTCTTGTGCTTTGTTTTCTATCCTGAAATCGCTATTGTTTTTGATTCCTGTAGTTCTCAACCTGGCTACACGAAAGGATCGTCTGGAAAGCTTTTTTAAAATGTTGACTCCTGCACCCCAGCAGCAGCAGCAGTACCTCACCCCAGACCAATTAAATTGGGATCTCTGAGGGAGGAGCTCACTCTCGGCGTACCAGCTCTCCAAGTGATTCCAAAGTTAATCAGAGCTCAGTACTAGTGTCATTGGAGGCACTCACTTGACTTAAATGAGAATCACTCCGTCCGGGTTGGAGGGTGAAAATGAAAGTGTCCTTATTTTGTAGTTGGAGCAGAGAGCGAGCCGGAGTGTTGGTGGAAGGATACCTGAGGTTGTGATAGGTCCCAGCAGAAAGGTAGAGACTCAGTCTAGTTATAATCCTTGGACATCTGTACAATTGGAGGCTGTCATGCCTTGCTGTTCTTTTTAGTATGTACTAGTTAGTATTCCAACCAGTCCATCCTAAAGGAGATCAGTCCTGGGTGTTCATTGGAAGGACTGATGCTGAAGCTGAAACTCCAATACTTTGGCCACCTCATGCGAAGTGTTGACTCATTGGAAAAGACCCTGATGCTGGGAGGGATTGGGGGGCAGGAGGAGAAGGGGACGACAGAGCATGAGATGGCTGGAAGGCATCACCGACTCGGTGGACATGAGTTTGGGTAAACTCCGGGAGTTGTTGATGGACAGGGAGGCCTGGCGTGCTGTGGTTCATGGGGTCGCAAAGAGTCGGACATGACTGAGCGACTGAACTGAACTGACTGAGTTAGTATTCTATTCTCGGGCTTCCCTAGTGGCTCACTGTAAAGAATCCTCCTGCCAATACCAGAGACACGGGTTTGATCCCTGGGTCAGGAAGATCCCCTGGAGAAGGAAACAGCATCCAGTATCCTTGCCTGGGAAATCCCATGGACAAAGGAGCCTGGCGGGCTCACAAAAGAGTCAGGCACCATTTGGTGACTAAACAGCGACATTCTATTCTCACTAAGAGTTTTCCCATCTACCATGTTTGCCTAATTAGCTGTTAGCTGTTTGTTATCAGTATGACTTCAGAATGCTTATTCAATGGGTTATAATCCACTGATGCTTAAATTGTCCCAAATTTAGTTCACACTGGCTCTGGTGTCTTGGGTAACATGACTGCGTCACTTTATTCTGACTTTCTTACTTTCAGTCACCACAAGGTATTCCAGATTAATCTTGAACCCTCTATGTCCCAGACCTGGACTCAGCCATTCAGCCATTTCTCCAAACTGCCTAGATTGCTTTTGGTGGGAAATGATGTTTAGAAACCAGGACCTGTGGAAAGGAAATGGCAACCCACTCCAGTATTCTTGCCTGGGAAGTCCCGTGGATGGGGGGGGCCTGATGGGCTGCAATCCATGGCCGGTAGGGGGAAGGCAAAGTGGGGGTGGTCACAAAGAGTTGGACATGACCTAGAGATTGAACAATGGTTGCTCTAGAAACCACCTCTTCTAAAAATTATTGCCAGATTATCATCAAGATTCATATATTAACTGCTAACCTCAAATTGCTGAAAATTTTTGAAAAAAGTATTTTCTTTTTGTGAACTCAGACTCGCTCCTTCTCTTAAATGTATCATGTAAGCAAATATCAATCAAAGGAAAAAAATTTTTTTAAATGGGAAAAATGTCAAAGCTACAAGAATGATACAAGAATGCATGGTAATAAATTTTGAAAAAAATACCAGATTTTGAGCGGCCAAATGGGCTACAAACCTCCAAACTCTCATGATGAAGGTATTGTACTGGGATCCTTCAGAACTCTCGTCTAAAAGTCTACAGTCAAACTAGTTTTATCTCCAAATCTACTTGTCATATCCATTAAAATTTGCTAAAAACACATTTAGATGATTTTAATGTTCATCAAATCAGAACCATCATTTAAAAAGGGTGATTTGTATCATGATTAGGCCGTGCATGCCTATTCAGAGAAGTAGAAAAAAATATCTGAAAAGAATTCATTTAGTTTTTGAAATGAATCGTCTTTTGCTGGTAATGTCAGAAGGAGAATGTTAATTTCTTCTTAGAATTTTTTTTCTAATTTAAAAGCAATTGTGTCAAGAATAAATGTATAGGTAATTTAAATTATTAATGCATACTGCAAAGTCGCTTCAGTCATGTCCGACTTTTTGTGACCCAATGGACTGTAGTCCACCAGATTCCTCTGTCCGTGGGATTCTTCGGACAAGAATACTGGAGTGGGAATCCCTGCCCTCTTCCGGGAGATTTCCTGACCCAGGAATTGAACCCATGTCTCCTATGCCTCCTGCATTGGCAGGCGGGTTCTTTAGTACTTGCACCACCTGGGAAGCCCAAATAGTTAACTAAAATTACTTTAAATATCTTATTTCAAAACTTTCTCATATGATGTTTTAAAACATAATTTTCCAGTCTTTGTTTTCTTGTTCATAAATCTGCAATAGCATTTCACATAGTCAAAATATTGATAATTAAATGTCTTGCAAAATAAAAAGTTTTAATTAAAAGCAAAAAAAGAAAAAAAGAAACCAGGACCTGTAATTAAAGTTTGTTCACTGCAACTGTGGTGTCATCACTTCTAAGGACAGATAGATAGACACACAGATAGGATAGGCCACTCAAGATGACTGTTCTCTGGCGCTCTGTATATCCCCTGCTCAAACAGACCCAGCTTCAACCACATGACTGTACAGTGCTCTTAATTATAGGGTTTACTCAGTAACTGCCTACTTTCCCCCTGCCCCAGTCACTGGTTCCCTTGGTAACTGGTGAGCCAATCACATGTCAGTTTCCCCTATAAATGGTAGTCCCCTTCCTCCTTGGTAATGAAGGTTGATGTCAGGGTTCTGCCTGCCCTTGTCCACTGCATACAGTGGGGGTATCGTTCCATGACTTTTGCCTTTGACATATAACATGCCCTGTTCAGTAAATCATGGGTGTCTCTGTCACTGACTTCAAGTTTTTTCTTTGGTCTCGGGGCTGGGCAACTACAAGGCTTGCAAGCGACCTTGTGGGGGGAGGGTAGTCCAACATATGTATATACCAGGAGTTTATATAAATTCCCTTAATTTTAATCCAACCTCACAGCTACTCCTACCTTGCCTCACCTTCCATATCTGTATCTCCCTATTTCACAGAGAGATCTTGACTCCCAATAGCCTCAATGTATTTGCTCACGTTCTTAGCCTACAGAACAATCATGTGAGTCTCAAAATTGCCATATTCATACCATACTTTTTAAAATAGTTATTAAAAGATAAAGATTTGTTCCCAATTCTTTTTTTCCCCTTAAGACTGAGGATAGTGGGTTCATTGTGATTGTTATTTATTTGAAATGTGGGTGGGATCACTTGTTCCTATTTATATTCATTGTTAGGATATTTTTCTTCCATGCTTATTGATTTCAGTTTATTTGTTGAATATACAATATATTAGTCTGAATCCAAAAGTCAAAACTCTCAGAATTTCCCTCCCTCTTATATACCTTTTACTCCTTTCCCTTTGAAGGTAAGAATTCCATTTGTTTCTGGTTATACTCTCTGTGTTCTCTTTTGCAAAAGCAAGTAGGTTTATTTCTTTAACTTTTTATCTTATACTGGGGTAGAGCCAATTAACAAAGTTGTGATAGTTTCAGGTGAAGAGCAAAGGGACTCAACCATACATATAAGCAAATATATGTATTTTTATTTCTTCTTTTTAAAATAAAAAGTATTTCTGTCTTTGTGCCAGTACCATACTGTCTTGATGACTGTGTCTTTGTAGTAGAGCCTGAAGTCAGGCAAGTTGATTCCTCCAGTTCCATTCTTCTTTCTCAAAATTNATCTTGATTCCAGCTTGTGTTTCTTCCAGTCCAGCGTTTCTCATGATGTACTCTGCATATAAGTTAAATAAGCAGGGAGACAATATACAGCCTTGACGTACTCCTTTTCCTATTTGGAACCAGTCTGTTGTTCCATGTCCAGTTCTAACTGTTGCTTCCTGACCTGCATACAGATTTCTCAAGAGGCAGGTTAGGTGGTCTGGTATTCCCATCTCTTTCAGAATTTTCCACAGTTTATTGTGATCCACACAGTCAAAGGCTTTGGCATAGTCAATAAAGCAGAAATAGATGTTTTTCTGGAACTCTCTTGCTTTTTCCATGATCCAGCGGATGTTGGCAATTTGATCTCTGGTTCCTCTGCCTGTTCTAAAACCAGCTTGAACATCAGGGAGTTCACGGTTCACATATTGCTGAAGCCTGGCTTGGAGAATTTTGAGCATTACTTTACTAGCGTGTGAGATGAGTGCAATTGTGTGGTAGTTTGAGCATTCTTTGGCATTGCCTTTCTTTGGGATTGGAATGAAAACTGACCTTTTCCAGTCCTGTGGCCACTGCTGAGTTTTCCAAATTTGCTGGCATATTGAGTGCAGCACTTTCACAGCATCATCTTCCAGGATTTGAAACAGCTCAACTGGAATTCCATCACCTCCACTAGCTTTGTTCTTAGTGATGCTTTCTAAGGCCCACTTGACTTCACATTCCAAGATGTCTGGCTCTAGGTGAGTGATCACACCATCATGATTATCTTTTTTGTACATCTTGAAGATCTTTTCTGTACAGTTTTTCTGTGTATTCTTGCCACCTCTTCTTAATATCTTCTGCTTCTGTTAGGTCCATACCATTTCTGTCCTTTATCGAGCCCATCTTTGCAGGAAATGTTCCCTTGGTATCTCTAATTTTCTTGAAGAGATCTCTAGTCTTTCTCATTCTGTTGTTTTCCTCTATTTCTTTGCATTGATTGCTGAGGAAGACTTTCTTATCCCTCCTTGCCATTCTTTGGAACTCTGCATTCAGATGCTTATATCTTTCCTTTTCTCCTTTGCTTTTCTCTTCTCTTCTTTTCACAGCTATTTGTAAGGCCTCCCCAGACAGCCATTTTGCTTTTTTGCATTTCTTTGGCAAACTCATTACAGATCTTTCTTCAGAGATTTTTACTGAAGTCCATACAGCCATTGGCCAATATATATATATATATGCAAATCTAGCCATCATAAAAGTTTGGATCTATTTTGTAGACTCTTCAACAGTCTGAAAAACGTGAGAGCTTTGAAAACTGCCTTGCTTTCCTAGTTGAGTGCTGGGAGTCACACAGGATTAGAACATGACTAAGTGTTCCTAAGCCCCTGCCAAGCTGTATAAGGTGAAATGGAAATGAGGGGAAAATGTAAGAGCAGCCGTGGTGTACTGCGCGTTTTAAAAATTTCCAAAAGAATTATGTAATGAACTGAAGAGTTGGTAGGACAGGTTTAGATTAAATCTCACCATGCACTTAATTTAGAGCCACCGTCATTAAGAGATACAGCAAAAATTCCCTGTAGCTCTGAGCTATTTTAGACTAATAGCAGCATTTCCTCAGAATGTGAATCGAGCTCTACGAGATGATAACAGTCAATAATGGTTTTTTTAAAATAGTATCTCAAATCATTTCAGCATTACTAAAACTGATTTTTGCCTATTAACTCATAGTTAAGGAAACAGTATGATTAATAATTTCCGTTTTTCTTATCTGTTTAAAATAATCCCAGCCTTATTTATCACCTTATTTATACTTAATTTAGCAAACTTGGCTCTGTTTTTGCATATGCTATACTTCAATTAAAGTAAAAGAAAAAGTAAATAGTGGTTCCAAATGAGTGAAACTACTTTATGTAAGTTGATTAACATTTTTTATTCTTTGCCAAATTGCCTAATTTTGAAAGGTGTCTTAGCAAGTGCTCAAGAAATATACCTTGAGATGTATTCTTTTGAAAAATCAACCTTTACTCTTTTCTTCATGTGGTAGTCTAAGTGCTACTTTAATATGAAAATGTTCTTTATGCTTGCAGAATGTGAATGGCCTATTGTGCGACAGTCTCTTGTCTTTTCTCTCTCAGGAACTCTTCCCAGTTAACAGACAGAGTGTGGATCATTTCGCTAAATACTTCACTGACGCAGGTCTGAAGGAGCTCTCCGACTTCCTCCGAGTCCAGCAGTCCCTGGGCACCAGGAAGGAGCTGCAGAAGGAACTCCAGGAGCGTCTTTCTCAGGAATGCCCGATCAAGGAGGTGAGGACCATGGGCTCACTTCACTGCAAAACCACGGGTGAGGGGCATATCCTAGACTGTGCAGTAGAAACTTTACCTCCCTTAAAGGAGACTGCCCTTCGTTCATTGCTATGAACTTGAGGTCCTTTTCATACCATATAAATGAGCTCAATATCAAAAACATCCTCCAGGATGTTCCAGAAAATAATGATTATTTCCATACAAATGACTTATTTACCAGGTTGCTATGGTTGTCATAATATTTCATCTGCCTAATAGATTCACTGTCCGCTGCTATCCACTAGCATTATACCTCAGTTTAGGGTGATTTTTTCCCATTTTATTGCAAATTATATAATATGGTTAAGTATTAGCTTAATGTATGTAGATTTCGATTTTAAGACAAAAGGGGGTGGTTTTGCATTCACGTCATGGATAAAGACAACTTGGACCAGTGACTTGCTGGCTTCCACTCACAATAACTGGTAGCTGCATAATGTAAATACTGTATTTTTGTATAGCTATAGTTCTTGTGGCTATGACTGTATCTTTTTTTTTTTTTAAGTCATGCCTGAAGAAAACTTTCCATTTGAACTTTAAAAAAACTTTTATGTGATAATTCAGAAGTTGCATTAAGAGTCCTTTCCTTTTGCCACTTAACTCTCAAGTCCCAAACCCTCACCACCTTGCTTGCCTAGAGCCTTGCAAGGTACCATGTATGATTTAAAATTTGAGATTTCAAGATGGATTCTGGCCAGCAGGTGGAGGTGTTGGTCCTAAGTCTCATAGCATTAAGGTCAGCAATATATTCAGTAACCTTTATCCAGGCAAAAATCTTGAACATGATTTTCCATGGTGAAAAAAAGCAAACTATAACGAATACCGCTATACTTTCAGGGAGAGAGATGTCACATTTCTTTGCAGCTTTTCCCTGTCAGCTGGAGATCTGGGACTCCTCTGTTCCTTCTTTTCTTGAAAGCTGCTTTCCCCGCTGCAGGCTGTCAGGAAATAAAACAGTATACTTTCATTTTAAAAAGGAAGGGAGAAAAGTAGGTGTACGGCTCACGAAAGTGAAAGCGAAGTCGCTCAGTTTCTTTGGGACCCCATGGACTGTAGCCTATCGGGCTCCTCTGTCCATGGGATTTTCCAGGCAAGAGTGCTGGAGTGGATTGCCATTCCTTCTCCAGGGGACCTTCCCGACCCAGGAATCGAATCCCGGTCTCCCACATTGCAAGCAGCCGCTTTACTGTCTGAGCCACCAGGGAAGCTCACGAAATAGTACATTAAGATGCATTATGATTTTTAATTACTTCCTAAGCCCTCCAGGTGGCGGTAGTGGTAAAGAATCCATCTGCCAAGGCAGGAGACTTAAGAGATGCAAGTTTAATCCCTGGGTCAGGAAGATCCCGTGGAAAAGGAAATGGCAACTCACTGCAGTATTCTTGCCTGTAGAATCCCCATGGACAGAAAAGCCTGGTGGGCTACAGTCCATGGGTTCGCAAAGAGTCAGACAGGACTGAGAGACTTAGCATACATGCGTGTACCGAAGTCCTCAACTCTACTTGGGGTTTTATTTCAAAGGGGGAAAGATTTTTTCAAACAAGCTTAATATAAAATACACAGTTAAGCAGAACGTATTCCATATGATCAGGTTTTTAGGATACATTTGCACATTTAAAATTCTGAAAAAAATAAAGTAATTCTGAAGGGAAAAATAGCCTGCTGAGTGTGGCTACATTGATATATACCATCTAAAAGAAGTCTTTGCACTTTACAATTTATTTACATGAGACATGAGGATATTCAAAAGTTAAAATTAAAGAATAAATTGTAGTGAGTGCCTCATACCAACCCAAGACACTTTTCATCAACAGGTTTTAAGCTGAGGATTGGAAGTAGACATTCACAGCTCTGTTGCTTTCTTCAAACCCCAGAAAATCAGACTGGCTTAAATAATCCTTGCCCTGCTGAACTCAACATGGGTCCTGCCTGTAAAAGACTAACCCTGAGAAACCAAGATGCTGTTATTTTCTATTACCCAGCAGCGCCTGGCCAGAGCTAAGCTTATTAATTTGGGGACTAAAAATAAATCCACTCTGAGAACAAATCATTGTGTTCTCCTCTGCCTTGGAACTTGAGAGCATATGCTAGGAAGGGAGGGGCTAGCAGCGTGTTTGTCTGCCCCAAACCTTTTACTAAGCACAGAGGAGGGGGGATCTCCCCACCTGCCTGTTCTTCTTTTGACTCCTTTCTTCGTGAAATGTAGGTGGTTCTCTATGTTAAAGAAGAAATGAAAAGGAATGATCTTCCAGAAACAGCAGTGATTGGACTTCTGTGGACCTGTATAATGAACGCTGTGGAATGGAACAAGAAGGAGGAACTCGTGGCGGAGCAGGCCCTCAAACACCTGAAGGTACAGGGTTCCAGCAAGGCTGTCTTGGCGGCAGGCCAGCTGCAGCTTTAACAGTGTGACAGGCGGGTTCTAATCATAGTGCTCCCAGGCTCAGTCCAAACATATATTTCCTAATGTTTTTCCTTTCACATATGCCACCACCTAAAATGTTTGAGATGTAAGAGCTTGTGAAATACCTGAGGGTAAGTTCTTATTAAAAACAACATCAGAAAATCCACGGAATAGTCATATATTCAGTATTAGTTAAAGAGAAATATAGTCTGTTAGCTTTCCTTCTACCTGACAAAAATTCTTAAAGAGTATTTTTTTTTAAGTAAGCTACAAGTTGACATTAGAATTTGAGAAGTGAGTGGTCGAAGAAATCAACTGATTGTATAAATTGTATATTTTTGTAGGGGGATACATATGTGTTTGCTTTCATCATCCTCTCCCTGTAAAACTATTAAGAAACGTAGAAGACTTAGAACCTGCCTTCAGAGTTTACAGTTGAATTGGGTAGCAGACACCTACATAGAATAAACTCGGTAGGATGTAAATCCAATAACTCTTCAATATTTAGGAGAACAGAGCAGTGAGTAGCCTATGAAGGGAAGGATCGAAGGAGGAGCTTGTGTTGAGCTCAGTAACTCTTAGAGAAAATAATAGCCAAACATCAACAACTAGGGGTTTCCCTGGTGGCTCAGATGGTAGAGAATCTGCCTGCAATGCGGGAGACCTGGGTTTGATCCCTGGTTTGGCACTATCCTCTGGAGAAGAGAGTGGCAACCCACTTCAGTATTCTTGCCTGGAGAGTTCTATGGACAGAGGAGCCTGGCGGGCTACAATCAATGGGGTCACAAAGAGCTAGACAGAACTGAGAGACAGACACACACATCAAGAACTGGAAGCCAAGGTCATTTAAGACAGAAGGAGCGATATGAGCAAAGCCATAAAGATGTTTTGTGAGGGGATCTGGGAAGAGACCTCTACTCTTCCAGTGGCAGAGCCATACTCCAGGAGTGGAAGAATCACAGCAGGCCTGGGAACCTTCAGAACCTAGGATCTCTGTCTCATTTTCACAATATCCATTAGACGAACACAGTAGCATAGCAGTTGTCTCTGACAGAGTCAGGAGTTCCTATTTGGTCTCTTTTAGCAGGTACAATGAGAGAAATCTGATATGGTGCAGGGATAAAAAATTCATTTTGGTTGGACACAATATTATAATAAGATAATCCTCAAAGTGGAAGTTTTCTAAGCAAATCTCCAGGTGGCCGCCGTGCCTCAAGTGGCCTCAGCCCTATACCTCCCACAAAAGTGAACGGTCTTCCTCCCCACTCCTCTTCCAGCAATACGCGCCACTCCTGGCTGTGTTCAGCTCCCAGGGCCAGTCAGAGCTGATCCTCCTGCAGAAGGTTCAGGAATACTGCTATGACAACATCCATTTCATGAAAGCCTTTCAGAAGATTGTGGTTCTCTTTTACAAAGGTATGTATCTGTGTTGTTCTGCCACTGTGTTTCCATGTTTTGTTGAAGCTCTTTTTGGGCCAGAGTAAGGGGTGATGCGAAGAGGGACATGGGTTTCTGCTCATCTCTGAGTTTTAGTGAGGCAGCCATATTATGTAGAGAGAGGGTATTCATACAAACCCCATAGACGCCTGTGGCCCCAGGCCTCAGTCTATTAGGCCCCTGTGCACGTCTCATTGATGGAAATGGCTAGAAGACTGGTGATGAACTTATAATTTGGGGAGGTGGGGAAGGAGGATGGTGGAAAAGACTGTAATCACTAAAAAGAAGGTCTGTGTTGGAATTGTAAGGATCACCAGAAGCATGTTCAAACCTTTCAGATACCATCAAGCTGGCTCTAAATTAGCTTTAAACTTTGTGTTTTAGTTATTTGGCTCACCCAGTCTCCTATTTGCCCAGGAAATGACTATTTTTAGATTTTCACATTTACTGTCTGTTCATTGTGTTTATAAGGATTAGGTTGCCATGACAACTGGTACTGCCAGTTTATTAAGAAATGAATGCTGTAGGGTTTTAACTGATCTCAATCTCTGTACCTATAGTATATTTTTAAAACATGATCCTAGACTATTCTTTGGTCTAGCTTTGTAGTTAGTTTTATGAGGAGAGGGGAAGGAGCATTTAAACTATGATACATTTTGAACATGATGAAATGTTTATTAGAAATTACTGCTATCTTAAATGGCATAACACAGAAGAAAACTAAATTAATGGACTTCCCCGGTGGCTCAGACGGTAAAGAATCCTCTTGCAGTGCAGGAAACCCGGGTTCAATCCCTGGGTCCGGTAGATCCCATGGAGAAGGGAATGGCAACCCACTCCAGTTTTCTTGCCTGGAAAATTCCAGGGATAGAGGAGTCTGGCAGGCTACAGTCCATGGCGTCACAAAGAGTCAGACACAACTGAGCGACTAATAGACACGCACACAACAAACACATAAATGAATACCAGTCAAATGTTTCTTTTCTTTTTGATGCGTTCTTAAATTTGTCTATTTTGAATGACAGTTTGGATGTAAAAATTTTACATTATCGGTTGCTAACTATTTAGAAAAAAATGCGTGATAGCATTTCACAGAGTTTTAATTGACTATCCAGATTGTTCAAATGCATTCTTCTTGCCCATAAGTGTGTGGGTGATATTTTTGCTTTCTCAGCACTAAGGTATTCGGCACAATTTTTTGTGTCAGTGGGAGACTGTGATGACTGCAGAGTCCCATTTGAAATTCAATAAAAGGTGTTTTGGGTTTTGTTTTTTTTTTTTTTTTGGCCAGGTCTGTATTAGACTCACTTGGATATGGGTGTGAGATAGCAATGTCCTAAAACTAGGGCTTACATGATACCCCAGTTCATGAGATAGCAATGTCTTAATGCTAGGTGACCCATCAGAACCAGACCTGCAGGTCCTATGGCAAACATACCTGTGGTACCCAGTGGCCAAGACAAACTACTTTTTAATCAGTAAAGGCATTTAGATGGCATATTAACTATTAACATCCTATTCTTCAGATTTCTCTTTTTAACTAGTAGTGAATGTCAGCATCCTTCCCCATTATACTTTTTATAACAACTACTAACAGCTAGCAAAACTGGCGGCTTTGAGTTATTTCCTATTCTTCAGCCCCAAACTCTAAGGAACAGTGGCCTGGAATTAAATCCAAGAAATAGGCACTGAGAAGTACAAAGAAGAGGCATTAGCTGTTCCTTAGGCCGTAGGTTAACTAGGTGGTCAGCTTTTAAATAGATTGTTGGAGAAGGAAATGGCAACCCACACCAGTATTCTTGCCTGGAGAATCCCATGGACGGAGGAGCTTAGTGGGCTACAGTCCACGGGTCGCGTGGAGTCGGACATGACTGAGCAACTTCACTTCACTTTCAGTTAGTAAGTCTGTGGCGAGTATGAGCAGGTCCTAGGGAACACAGGAAGATAAGTGTCGGCATCAGTTTTATTCTGGCCTAGCTGTTTTTGGAAATGAAATCAGGAAACTTGCAAATAGAAACCTAAACTATATTTTACTCAAAAGTTAAAACTGAATATCATTTTCTAAGTAACTTCGCAATTTTCCACAAAATTATACATATATGCTATTCTTCTGAATAAAATAATTGCATTTTTTTCTCTTGAGAACATGGAATCCCTGGAGGAATGGTGGTTCTTTATGACTGTTAAGAGAGTTACTGTGTTTACCTTCCTTTTCATAGTAGTTTTTACCTTGACCTTATTTCATTCAGCAAACACTTGTACACCAATAGACATATATTTCATTTGTCTTTATATGGATTTGGATGTTCTTGTCCTGTATTTCATATGTTTAGGAAGACTTGAGGACTGTGTTTGTTAAAGCACTCCTTTTCCAGTGCCTGTGTGTGTGTGAATCACCTGGGGAGCTTGTTAAAACAGATTCCCTAAGGATTCTGATTCAGTGGGTCCAGCCTTGGGCCCTCAGATTTCCCTTTTAACAAATTTCCAGTTGATGCTGTGACTGTTGGTCTCAGATCACTGATTGACCTAAAGGATATTTATTGAATGCCAGAAGTGACAAATCCTATGAACTGTAGTAACATGGTTAAGATTATGCTTAACCATTAATTCCATATACACATACACATTTTACAAATATCAAATAGTGTTTTGTCTGCTTCTTTTATCTAGTGATGAGAAGCCCTTTACATTTTGCTTTAAAGCCAGTTTTCAAAAATGTAATGGAAATCATTTCTCCTTTCCCATTTTAGAAGTCGCTCAGTAAGTGGTCGACTCTTTGTGACCCCATGGACTGCAGCCTACCAGGCTCCTCCGTCCATGGGATTTTCCAGGCAAGAGTACTGGAGTGGGGTGCCATTGCNGAAGCCCTTTACATTTTGCTTTAAAGCCAGTTTTCAAAAATGTAATGGAAATCATTTCTCCTTTCCCATTTTAGAAGTCGCTCAGTAAGTGGTCGACTCTTTGTGACCCCATGGACTGCAGCCTACCAGGCTCCTCCGTCCATGGGATTTTCCAGGCAAGAGTACTGGAGTGGGGTGCCATTGCCTTCTCCGAGTATCCCTATTAGATACACTCATCTTCCTGTATTGCTAGAACTTAAGGATAACAGAAACTGTGGGATATGACTCCCCATGTCCCCTTTGAAAACCTAATTGCTTAAAAGAATGCCATTATTAAAATTTTTATTTTTATATATTTTATAGAAAAAAATAGAGGAATGAAAGTGAATAAACTTTGAGTAATGCTTTGCAGCAATGAAAGGAGAAAGTGGTGATTGGCCACTTACTGAAGATTCACATTTTGTACTAGAATCTAGATTTTTATATTTCTAAGGCAGTAAGGAAAATAGTAAGTCCATCACTACTTTTCTAATATTGCATTATTCACTTTCTAAAATAAATTTCTTTCTTCCTAAAGCTAGGTACTGTATTCTCAGCATGCAGGTTTGAAAAAATATAAAACTACCTCCTCAAGTACTATCAGTATCTCCATCATGGCTTTTATCGTTTGTGGATACTTCTTAGGTTAAATTCTGTTCCTCACACACATTTTTCTAAAAGAAGTTTCTTATTCTAAAAGATTTTTGACCTTCTCACATACAGTCCTAGCTTTCTTAGGGTAAATTATGTTTGACTCATGTCCCTACATAAAAAGTCCTGAATTTTATGTTTCAAGTGACATGGCTTTCAACTTAAACATTTAAATAACTGACATCACCTAACACTTTGCAGTTGTCATAACACTCTTAGGATATTGTCTCTTTGCCCTCATGAAAACCCAAATTTTGAATTAAAATTCTACACATTGAGACATATTTGGTTTTTCTTATCAGGTTATTTATTATACATGTACTGAGTGCAAACTAGCTGCCAAGTCTTATGTTAAATGCTGGAAATGAGATGAACAAAATAGTCCCTGACTGCCTGAATTTCAGAGTATAGAAGAAAATCCAAAATTATAATCACAATGTGTGTGTGTGTTCATTCCCTCAGTCATGTCTGACTCTTTGCAACACCATGGACTGCAGCCTGGCAGCTCCGCTGCCTATGGTATTTTCTAGGCAAGAATACCGTAGTGGGTTGCCATTTCCCTCTCCTATAATCACCATATCAGTGCCTAAGATAGGGCTGGTACCAACAAATGATGGTAAGTGCAAGGATGACAGCGGAGGGGCCCCTCACTCAGAGCTGAAGCTAACTTGGTGAAGGAAAAGGGACGGCTCTCAAGGGACCAGAGTGTTTTCCCCAGAGGTGATGAAGAAGCTGGCCACATAGAAGGAGGGAAGCGCACTGTAACAGGAGGGGCCTTGGTGCAACTGTGGAGTGTCTCCTCTCTTACTGTACTTTTACTGATCGTCTGTATTCCTAGTAGGTAGTTGGGGGAGATCCCAACACTTTGTCATCTCCATCTCCTGCTTAGAATGAACTCTTCTCCCTACTTTTCCTTAGTGGAAAACACAAGTTCTCTCCTACGTTTGTCAAGGAGCTCCTTCCATTTGTGATTAGATTTTTTCCTACACAAAAGTTAACTTTCTTTTTGATATTCACACTTTGCGTCAAAGTTGGCCTGTATCATTGCTTCTGTCCCTTCTTTATGATTTATTTCCCTAGAAATTTGGTCTTGCAGCAGGTGTTTATTATTAAATTATTCCACGAGCTCAGCTCTGTATCAAGTTGGTCTGATTTTTCAGTAGATGATATATCGGGTAAGTTTTACCAGTCATGTACAGTCCTTTTCACAAGCATAGTCACCAACAAGGATTCTAGTTCTTGCATGGACTCTTTCGGCCTCTGCGGGGCAATCAAACGCAGGAGTGAACTCTCAACCTTCATAAGGAAGACACGAGACAGAGTGTCACTAAGCTACACTCTGTCTCCTTTGCAACTTGTAGATTGTATGATAACATGATTCATTATGGTGAGAAGAAAAAATAGAATTTCCCTTTACATGTTTAGTTCTATATTTTATTTTATAACATTAACAGTAGTAGTTGTTCAGTTCAGTCGCTTAGTCGTGTCCGACTCTTTGCAACCCCGTGAATTTCAGCACGCCAGGCCTCCCTGTCCATCACCAACTCCCAGAGTTCACTCAGACTCACGTCCATCGAGTCAGTGATGCCATCCAGCCATCTCATCCTCTGTCGTCCCCTTCTCCTCCTGCCCCCAATCCCTCCCAGCAACGGGGTCTTTTCCAATGAGCCAACTCTTCACATGAGGTGGCCAAAGTATTGGAGTTTCAGCTTCAGCATCAGTCCTTCCAATGAACACCCAGGACTGATCTCTTTTAGAATGGACTGGTTGGATCTCCTTGCAGTCCAAGGGACTCTCAAGAGTCTTCTCCAACACCACAGTTCAAAAGCATCGATTCTTTGGTGCTCAGCTTTCTTCACAGTCCAACTCTCACATCCATACATGACCACTGGAAAAACCATAGCCTTGACTAGACAGACCTTTGTTGGCAAAGTAATGTCTCTGCTTTTGAATATGCTATCTAGGTTGGTCATAACTTTCCTTCCAAGGAGTAAGCGTCTTTTAATTTCATGGCTGCAATCACCATCTGCAGTGATTTTGGAGCCCCCCCAAAAAAAGTCTGACACTGTTTCCACTGTTTCCCCATCTATTTCNACAGACCTTCATTGGCAAAGTAATGTCTCTGCTTTTGAATATGCTATCTAGGTTGGTCATAACTTTCCTTCCAAGGAGTGTCTTTTAATTTCATGGCTGCAATCACCATCTGCAGTGATTTTGGAGCCCCCAAAAATAAAGTCTGACACTGTTTCCACTGTTTCCCCATCTGTTTCCCATGAAGTGATAGGACCAGATGCCATGATCTTCGTTTTCTGAATGTTGAGCTTTAAGCCAACTTTTTCACTCTCCTCTTTCACTTTCATCAAGAGGCTCTTTAGTTCCTCTTCACTTTCTGTCATAAGGGTCGTGTCATCTGCATATCTGAGTGTATTGATATTTCTCCTGGCAATCTTGATTCCAGCTTGTGTTTCTTCCAGCCCAGCATTTCTCATGATGTACTCTGCATAAGTGAGACGGCAGGTGCTGAGAGAGGGCATCAGAAGGCAGACACACTGAAACCATAATCACAGAAAACTAACCAATCTGTTCACACAGACCACAGCCTTGTCTAACTCTGTGAAACTAAGCCATGCCATGTGGGACCACCCAAGACGGATGGGTCATGGTGGAGAGGTCTGACAGAATGTGGTCCACTGGAGAAGGGAGTGGTAAACCACTTCAGTATTCTTGCCTTGAGAACCCTGTGAACAGAATGAAAAGGCAAAATGATAGGATACTGAAAGAGGAACTCCCCAGATCCGTAGGTGCCCAATATGCTACAGGAGATCAGTGGAAAAATAACTCCAGAAAGAATGAAGGAAAGGAGTCAAAGGAAAAAGAATACCCAGCTGTGGATGTGACTGGTGATAGAAGCAAGACCCAATGCTGTAAAGAGCAATATTGCATAGGAACCTGAACTGTTAGGTCCATGAATCAAGGCAAATTGGAAGTGATCAAATAGGAGATGGCAAGAGTGAACGTTGACATTCTAGGAATCAGCGAACTAAAATGGACTGGAATGGGTGAACTTAACTCAGATGACCATTATATCTGCTACTATGGGCAGGAATCCCTTAGAAGAAATGGAGTAGCCATCATGGTCAACAAAAGAGTCTGAAATGCAGTACTTGGATGCAATCTCAAAAACGACAGAATGATCTCTGTTCATTTCCAAGGCAAACCATTCAATATCACAATGATCCAAGCCTATGCCTCAACCAGTAATGCTGAAGAAGCTGAAGTTGAATGGTTCTGTGAAGACCTACAAGACCTTTGAGAACTAACACCCCCCAAAAATGTCCTTTTCGTTATAGGGGACTGGAATGCGAAAGGAGGTTCAAACACCTGGAGTAACAGGCAAATTTGGCCTTGGAGTACAGAATGAAGCAGGGCAAAGATGAATAGAGTTTTGCCAAGAGAATACATTAGTCATAGCAAACACCCTCTTCCAACAACACAAGAGAAGACTCTACACATGGACATCATCAGATGGTCAACACCAAAATCAGATTGATTATTTTCTTTGCAGCCAAAGATGGAGAAGCTCTATACAGTCAGCAATTGAGATTTACATATACTTAAATGCACAGACCTTGGTGCATACCTCAGTGTGTTTTCACAAATATGGTGGTGGTTTAGTTGCTAAGTTGTGTCCAACTGTTACAATTCCATGGACTGTAGCCCGCCAGGCTCCTCTATCAGTGAGATTTCACAGGCAAGAATACTGGAGAGGGCTGCCATTTCCTTCTCCAGTGGGTCTTCCTGATCCAGGATCAAACCTGTGTCCCTAGTATGGCAGGCGGATTCTTTACCACTGAGCCATCTGTATTACCACAACCTCAATTAAGACATGGAGAAACATTTATATTACAGAAAATGCTCCTTTCCGATCAATCCTGTCATCCCATCAGCGTCCAGTTTTGACTTCAGTCATATGGTACAGTCACATCAAAAAGAATAAAATACCTAGAAATAAACCCTCTCGTAGGAGGCAAAAGACCTGTACTCCAAAAACTATAAAATTATGATAAATGAAATTGAAGATAACACAAACAGATGGAAAGATATACCATGTTCCTGGATATTGTCAAAATTAATATACTACCCAAGGCAATCTACAGACTCAATGCAATCCCTGTCAAAATGCCAGTGACATTATTCACAAAGCTATAACAAATAATTTAAAAATCTATATGGAAACATAAAAGATCTCAAATAGTTCAAACAATCTTGAGAAAGAAGAGAAATGGAGGAATCAGGCTCCCTGACTTTAGACTATACTACAAAGCTACAGTAATCAAAACAGTGTGGTACTGGTACAAAAACAGGCCTATGGATCAATGGAATAAGATAGAAAGCCCAGAAAAAAGCACATGCACTTATGGTCAATTAATCTATAACAAAGGAGACAAGAATATACAATGGAAAAATAAAAGTCTCTTCAAAAAGTAGAGCTGGGAAAACTGGACAGTTACTGTATGTGAGAGTTGGACTATAAAGAAAGCTGAGTGCCAAAGAATTGAAGCTTTTGAACCGTGGTGTTGGAGAAGACTCTTAAGAGTCCCTTGGACTGCAAGGAGATCCAACCAGTCCATCCTAAAAGAGATCAGTTGAATATGAATATTCAACTGAATATGAATATTCCTTGGAAGGACTGATGTTGAAGCTGAAACTCCAATACTTTGGCCACCTGATGCAAAGAGCTAACTCATTTGAAAAGACCCTGATGCTGGGAAAGATTGAGGGCAGGAGGAGAAGGGGACGAGAGAGGATGAGATGGTTGGATAGCATCATTGATTCAATGGACATGAGTTTGGGTGGACTCCGGGAGTTGGTGAGGGACAGGGAGGCCTGGCATGCTGCAGTTCATTGGGGTTGCAAAGAGTAGGACACGACTAAGCAACTGAACTGAACAGGTAAAAGAATGAAATTGGAACATTATCTAATTTCATATACAAGAATTCAAAATGCATTAAACCTAAATGTAAGGCCAGATACTATGAAACTCCTAAAGGAAGACATAAGTAGAACACTTCTTTGACATAAATCATGGCAATATGTTTTTTGGATCTGTCAGAGAAGGCAATGGCGCCCCACTCCAGTACTCTTGCCTAGAAAATCCCATGGACGGAGGAGCCTGGTGGGCTCCAGTCCATGAGGTCGCTAAGAGTTGGACACGACTGAATGACTTCACTTTGACTTTTCACTTTCATGCATTGGAGAAGGAAATCACAACCCACTTCAGTATTCTTGCCTGGAGAATCCCAGGGACGGGGGAGCCTGGTGGGCTGCTGTCTCTGGGGTCGCACAGAGTCAGACACGACTGAAGTGACTTAGCAGCAGCAGCAGCCTAAAGTAAGAGACAAAAGCTAAAATAAGCAAATAGGATCTAATTAAAAATAAACAAATGGGACCCAAGGAAACTATAAATAAAAATAAAAGACAACCTACTGAATGGGAGAAAATATTGGAAAATAAAACAACCAACAAGGATTAACATGCAACATATATAAGCAGCTTGTACAAGTCAATATCAAAAAAAAGCATCATTGATTCAATGGACATGAGTTTGGGTGGACTCCGGGAGTTGGTGAGGGACAGGGAGGCCTGGCATGCTGCAGTTCATTGGGGTTGCAAAGAGTAGGACACGACTAAGCAACTGAACTGAACAGGTAAAAGAATGAAATTGGAACATTATCTAATTTCATATACAAGAATTCAAAATGCATTAAACCTAAATGTAAGGCCAGATACTATGAAACTCCTAAAGGAAGACATAAGTAGAACACTTCTTTGACATAAATCATGGCAATATGTTTTTTGGATCTGTCAGAGAAGGCAATGGCGCCCCACTCCAGTACTCTTGCCTAGAAAATCCCATGGACGGAGGAGCCTGGTGGGCTGCAGTCCATGAGGTTGCTAAGAGTTGGACACGACTGAATGACTTCACTTTGACTTTTCACTTTCATGCACTGGAGAAGGAAATCACAACCCACTTCAGTATTCTTGCCTGGAGAATCCCAGGGACGGGGGAGCCTGGTGGGCTGCTGTCTCTGGGGTCGCACAGAGTCAGACACGACTGAAGTGACTTAGCAGCAGCAGCAGCCTAAAGTAAGAGACAAAAGCTAAAATAAGCAAATAGGATCTAATTAAAAATAAACAAATGGGACCTAAGTTTTGCACAGCAAAGGAAACTATAAATAAAAATAAAAGACAACCTACTGAATGGGAGAAAATATTGGAAAATAAAACAACCAACAAGGATTAACATGCAACATATATAAGCAGCTTGTACAAGTCAATATCAAAAAAAAACTAACAACCTGATTTTAAAATGGGCAGAAGAACTGAATAGACACATTCCAAAGAGGAAATACGTATGGCCAAAAGGCACATGAAAAGATGTTCGACATGACTAGTCAGGGAAGTTCAAATCAAAACCACAATGAGACACCACACCTGTCAGAATGACTACCATCAAAAAGAACACAAATGTTGGCAAGAATGTAGAGACAAGAAGAGAGCCTTCGTACACTGTTGATGGGAATGTAAATTTGTGTGGCCACTGTGGAGAACAGCATGGAGAGTGCTCAAAAAACTAAAAATAGAACTACTATACAAACCAGTAATTCCATTCCTGGGTATATACTCCCCTCTCCAAAAAAAAAGAAACACTAATTGGAAAATAGATGCTCGCCAATGTTCAAACAGCATTATTTCCAATTTCTAAGATGAGGAAGCAACTTAAATATCCAGTGATGTGTGAACAGATAAAGAAGTTATGATACATATATACAATGGAATACTACTCAGCTATAAAGAGAATGAAATATTGCTATTTTCAGCAATATAGTTGGACTTGGAGGACATTATGCCAAGGGAAATAAATCAGAGAAAGACAAATTCTATGTGTTATCATATACATGAAATCTAAGAAATATAACTAGTAAATTTTTAAAGATGAGGAAGCAACTTAAATATCCAGTGATGTGTGAACAGATAAAGAAGTTATGATACATATATACAATGGAATACTACTCAGCTATAAAGAGAATGAAATATTGCTATTTTCAGCAATATAGTTGGACTTGGAGGACATTATGCCAAGGGAAATAAATCAGAGAAAGACAAATTCTATGTGTTATCATATACATGAAATCTAAGAAATATAACTAGTAAATTTTTTTAAAAAGATACATGAATATATAGAACAAACTAGTGGTCACCAGTTTAGAGAGGGCACAGGACAACGAGTGTAAGACAGGCTCAAGAATGTATTTTACAATGTGGAAAATATGGCCAGTATTTGGTCATTACTGTAAATAGAAAATAACCTTTAATAATTATATACAAATTTAAAAAAAAACAAACTTTAAATAGTATGGTGCATATTTGACATGTGATTGCCTTTGTTCCAAACATTTTTGAGATTCATTCACATTGGTACTTATATAGTTGGGCCTTAACCAATGCAGGGAGTTAGGGATGCAGAACCTCTGTGCAGTTGAAAATCCACTATAACTGAAAGCCTATACTGCATGTATGGGGTTCCTCCATTTCTGTGGTTCTGTGATCCTATAGTATTGGTTACTAGCACAAGAATCCACAGATAAGGGGACCTACACAGTTCCCACCCATGTGGTTCAAGGGTCAACTGTATGTTATTAATTTCTTTTAATTTTTAGTGCAAAAGTCAGTAGCATTTATTGCATTCATCTAATTATGCAGCTAGCACTTCTACGCATTCCAAAACGCCTTTATCATCCTAAAACTCCATATCCATTAACTAGCCATTGCCTGTTCTTTCCTATCCCCACCCCTTGACAACCCCTAAGATGCATTCTCAGTTCAGTTCAGTTCAGTCGCTCAGTCGTGTCCGACTCTTTGCAACCCCATGAATCGCAGCACACCAGGCCTCCCTGTTCATCACCATCTCCCGGAGTTCACTCAGACTCACGTCCATCGAGTCCGTGATGCCATCCAGCCATCTCATCCTCAGTCGTCCCCTTCTCCTCCTGCCCCCAATCCCTCCCAGCATCAGAGTCTTTTCCAATGAGTCA
>SJYX01022748.1:0-18463 GCA_006410675.1 Oreotragus oreotragus
ATAGTATCAGTCTAATATTACTGAAATATTAAACAATAAGTATCATATATTGGGCACACAGTATGTACAAATTACTTGAATAACTATTTTGTATATATTACCTCATGTAATCCTCACAACACTTTGGAGTAGGTGCCTTTATTATTCTTATTTTATAGCTCAGGAAACAAAAGCTCAGATGAGTTAAGCAATTTGTTCAAAGTTCTTATAGGTGAAAATTAAATGAGTAGGGATTTCCTAAAACAAAGGAAGTTTGGACTAGAGCTTGAGCTTGTACTCTTAACCATAACATTTCTTAGCCAACCTGCCAGGCTTTTGCCTAAAACTTTTGACTAACATAACCTTTCTACCTGTGTGTTTTCATATTATTTCCAGTGAAATGTATTTTCCCATACTCCTCACTTTACACACTGAATTCTCATCAAGTTGCACTCTCCCCAGCATATTAACTGGTTTATACTTTTTCTTTTGTTCAGGAGTTCCATCTTTCTAAAAACACCATTTTCTAGGCTATTCTAATGGTTCTCAAATGTCATTGTGCATTAGAAACTCCTGGGTTGGTTGGTTAAATATAGATTGCACTCTTCTGATTCTGTCTTCATTTTGGCCACATCCTTCACAGATTTTCCCTTTTATAACTTGTATATTTTAAAATATCTGGAAATAATACAATAAACAGACGTTGTGAAAAGTAGAAGCAGTCCAGAGACTTCAGAACTCAAGGAATAACATGGTGGCAATTTCCATGGGGTTTCCTGTTGTCTATCATGCATGCCAAACAGGGCCCTTCAGAAGTCTCTGATCCCAAACCACCAACAGACACAGATGAAAACAAACAACAGCGAAAAAAAAAAAGGCGGGTGGGGGGGGTGGTGGAGATCCTATTTCCATGAGAAAAGGATGGCTTAACAGAATAGAAAATGTTTTTCACAATACCTACTCTATTCCATCCAAATACTAGTAGCAAAACCTCCTCACTCTCCCACTATCACACCCTCTTAGTGAATTCAGGAGCTTTGAGTGAGGGGTTGATTTCCATCCCTTCCTCGTGGAACCAAATGGTATTACTCTGATTCTCCACTCAGGAACAGACAAGAAGTTGATATTCTATCCCTAACCTTACAGAAGAAGTTGATATTCTATCCCTAACCTTACAGATGCAGTCAGCACTCTGATTCCTCAGCTAGGTGGTATCTGCAGGCCAAGCAGAGAGCTGACCTTCCATTCCCACTCAAACAGAAGCAGATGGGGCTTCAAATCCCTTTCAAATTTAAAGTCAGCAGATCTGAGCAGAGATCTGTTTTAGATCCTTCCCTGATGGAACTAGGTGGTGCTTTGATTCTTTGGCCAGGCTAGCATTAGCATGGTTCAGGGCTGAACCGACTCTCCAGCCTCCATTGGTCTTCAATGAGACTGACCCTGGTGGTCTGAGTCAGGTCTAGTCAGCTTTCCACTTTCCCTTCACCCCTGGTGTTAGCAGGGATCAATAAGGAGATGAACTTCCATAGCCACTTGGCAGCTATAAGACTGAACCAGGTAGTGTGATGCAGGACTAGTCAGAAATTGCTCTCCCATCCCAAATACCAAATACAATGGGATAAGGTGGAAACTTGAGCCTTCACTCTCATATGGCTTCAATGAAGGAGGTTGTATGAAATGGTAAGATTTGTATTTCACTTCTTCCTTGCCTATGTTACCATACTGAGTGGAGAACTGAGAATAACCCCTATCTTCTTCAAAGAGATAAAATCAGACAGAATGAGGTGGTGGGAGATGAGGTTAGTTTTCTTTCCACTTTTCTTTATCCTCACCATCCTCAGTTTCAGGTGAGCCAGAGTGGACATGAACTCCCACTCTCACTGTGTAACAAGAAGGTAGTTAAGTTATCCCTGTTATTTAATTATATCTGATGTCAACAGCGTCCAATAGAGAGCTGTTCACACAACCAAGTGGAGGTTAAAAAAGTGACAGGAGTTGGTGATCCATTTTAATTAAGAAAATGTAAGAAGAGCTAAGTACAGATTTAAATTTCCACTCCTTTTTTAGCAATGAGGCAGTATGGGGCAGTGCTCTACTTTTAAGGACTGGAATCAGTGGTACCCAGAGGAGAGATGAATATAAACGTTCACCTCACCCTCATATTATGCCTAACAAGGGGACTGCCTGCATGAAGAAGAAGAGAAGGGGGAGGATATGGAGATAAGGAAGAAGAAAAAAGAATAATGAGATGTTGCTCTTTTTTCAAACAAAAAGGATCTCATAATATTGAAAGTATCCAAGATACAATAGGAAATACTTTATCAGACCAAGAACCAGAAAAAATTACAACTTGCATGGGAAAAGACAATCAACAAGTGCCAACAATGAGATTAACCAGATATAGAAATTACCTGGAAAGAATATTAGTCATGAAAACATGTCTCAAAATCAGTTATGAATTTCCTGGAAACAAACTAAGAATAAAAAAACTCAGCAAAGATGTATAAGAAAGAACAAATGAAAATAATAAAACAGAAAAATAAGGCAGCTGAAACAAAAAGCTCACTAGAGGGGTCCAGTAGTACAGTGGCACTGGAAAGAACTCTTGAGAGTCCTTTCGACTGCAAGGTGATCAAGCCAGTCAATCCTAAAAGAAATTAACCCTGTATATTCATTGGAAGGACTGATACTGAAGCTGAAGCTCCAATACTTTGGCCAGCTGATAGAAAGAACTGACTCATTGGAAAAGATCCTGACGCTGGGAAAGATTGAGAGCAGGGGGAGAAGAGAGCAACAGACGATAAGATGGTTGGATGGCATCAGTGAACATGAATTTGAGCAAACTTCAAGAGATAGTGAAGGACAGGGAAGCCTGGCATGCTGCTGTCCATGGGACCGCTAAGAGTCAGACACAACTGAATGACTGAACACCAACAAAATACAGTGGAGGAGCACATCAATAGAATTTACTCCATCAAAATGACAGGGAGAAAACTGACTGAAAAAAGAGAACAGAGACTTAAAGTTGGGCGAGACAACAAGAAAAGAGTTAGCATTCATAAACTCTGAATCACAGAAGGAAAGGAGAAAGACAGTAGAATGGAAAAAATATTCTAGGAATAATGGATGCTAATTTCAAATATTTAGCAAGATATAAAACCTGAAGATTTAAGAAGCTAAGTAAATCCAAAAGAAGATAAATTCAAATAAATTCAACCCAAGACAATCTGCATCACATTCTGAAATCTAAAGAAAAATTATTTGAAACTGCCAGAGAAATTTATAAAGGAATATAAATTTGAGTGACAGTGAATTTATCTTGAAACAATGGAGGTCAGATGGCAATGATATACATTCAAGGGCTGAAAGGAAAGAGCTGTCAATCATTATTTCTATATCTGATAAAAGTATCCTTCGGGAATAAAGAAATGATAAAGTTTTCTCAGATGAAGGAAAATAATAACATTTGCCACTAGCACACATATTTAGAAAGTAAATGATAACAGAAGAAGATTGGCACCTTCAAAGCGGAAAGATGAAAAACAAAATTGATAAAAAATAGTGGATTGAGTTTCTTTAATAATCAAATTTGATTTTCGAACAAAAATTAGGACACTACCTATTGTGGTGCTAAATACATGTAGAAGATATCTTTAAGATCATTATATTTCAAAAGTTGTAAAGATAAAAGAACTGAAATGAAAGTGTTTCCACACTTCACTTGAATTGTTGAGATGCTGTTAAAAATAAACAATAAATTATGTATGTGTATTGTAATAATAAGAAAAGTCACTAAGAAAGCTGTACAAAATAATATAATAAAAACCTGATTAAACATAAATCAAAATGAAGTATTAAATGTACTCAAGGGAAGGCAATAAAAGTGAAACAAAGGAATAAGAATCAAAAGAAAAAAATTAAAATAGCAGACTTAAGAACAAAATAAAGCCATTTGCAGCAACATGGACAGATATAGAGATTGTCATGCTGAGTGAAGTAAGTCAGATAGGGAAAGACAAATACACAATATCACTTATATATGGAACCTAACAAAACGGGTAAAAATTAGCTTATTTACAAAACAGAGATAGAGTTAACAGATAACTAACTTAAGGTTACCAGGGTATAAGATGGGTATATATTGGGAGATTGGGGATGACATATATATATACTACTGTATATAAAATCAATAACTAATAAAGACCTACTGTATAGCACAGGGAACTCTACTCCATACCCTGTAATGACCTGTATGGGAAAAGAATATAAAAAAGAATTAATGTGTGTGTGTGTGTGTGTGTGTGTGTGTATCATTGATTCTGCTGTACAGCAGAAAGCAACACCACATTGTATATCAACTGTACTCTAATAAAAATTAAAAATAAAATAAATTGCAGACTTACAACCTAACATAAATAATTACCTTAAGTGAAAAAGACCCTAAATACATCAACTAGGACTGTAGCTTACTAGGTTCCTCTGTCCATGAGATTGTCCAGGCAAGAATACTGGAGTGGGTTGTCATTTCCTCCTCCAGGAGATCTGCTTGACCCAGGGATTGAAGCTGCATCTCTGGTGTCTCCTGCATTGCAGGCGGATTCTTCACCACTGAGCCACCAGGGAAGCCCTTATAGATACAGATGGACAGAATGGATTTAAAAACACAATTCATCTGTATGCTATGTATAAGAAATTTACTTTGACTAAAATGGTATAAATAGGTTGATAGTAAGAGGATGGGAAAATATATCCATGAAAACTATTTTTAATAAAATCAGGAACAGCTATATTAATATTAGATAAAGTCTGCATTAGGGTAGGGAAAATTACTAGTTTCAAAGAGAGATACTGCATCATAATAAAAGGACCAACTCATCAGGTAGACAGAGTAACCCTAAATGTGTATGTACAAAATAAAAGAGCCTCAAAATACATGAAGCAAAAACTGAGAAAGCTGGTAAAAAAAAAAATAGACAAATCTATAANTCTGCATTAGGGTAGGGAAAATTACTAGTTTCAAAGAGAGATACTGCATCATAATAAAAGGACCAACTCATCAGGTAGACAGAGTAACCCTAAATGTGTATGTACAAAATAAAAGAGCCTCAAAATACATGAAGCAAAAACTGAGAAAGCTGGTAAAAAAAAAAATAGACAAATCTATAACTGTAACTTGGGTTGCAGTATCCTACTTGCAGTAAATAATAAAACTACTAGGCAGAAAAGGATCAAAGATATAGAAGAATTATCAATTAACACAATCAATTAACACAATTGACATATATATTCAATATATATATATTCAAAAACTCATGAAGAATTTTAAAAAGATAGGCCATATCTTAGGTCATAAAGCAAATCTGAACTAATTTAAAATACTGGAAATTACACAGAGACTATTCTATGACTATACAGAAATCAAAGTATAATTCAGTAACACAAAGACAATAGGAAAATCTTCAAACACTTGGAAATTAAACAAACATTTCAGTGGGTCAATAGGGATGTCTCAAATTTATAGGACTAAATGATTACATTAGAACAGGAAAAGTTAGTCAGTAATCTAAGCTCCTGTTTCAAAACATTAGAAGAGCAAATTAAATCCAAACAAAGCTGGAGAGAAATAATGAAGATAAGAGAGCAGTGAAACTGATAATAGAACACAAAACAATGAAACAAAAAGATGGGTATTCAAAATACTAATAAAACTGATAAAACTCTAGAAGACTGACAAGTGGTTGACTGGTTTTCCCAGCACCACTTGTTAAAGAGATTGGCGTTTCTCCATTGTATATTCTTGCCTCCTTTGTTGGAGATAAGGTGTCCATAGTTGCATGGACTTATCTCTGGGCTTTTAATATTTGCTCTTTGTGTTTGATCTTTGTTAATTTGATTAATATGTGTCTTGGGGTGTTTTGCCTTGGGTTTATTCTTTATGGGACCCTCTGGGTTTCTTGACCAGATGGACATTTGTTGGTAAAGTAATGTCTCTGCTTTTCAATATGCTATATAGGTTGGTCATAACTTTTCTTCCAAGGTCCGTCTAGTTAAGGTTATGGTTTTTCCAGTGGTCATGTATGGATGTGAGAGTTGGACTGTGAAGAAAGCTGAGTGCTGAAGAATTGATGCTTTTGAACTGTGGTGTTGGAAGAGACTCTTGAGAGTCCCTTGGACTGCAAGGAGATCCAACCAGTCCATTCTGAAAATCAGCCCTGGGATTTCTTTGGAAGGAATGATGCTGAAGCTGAAACTCAAGTACTTTGGCCACCTCATGCGAAGAGTTGACCCATTGGAAAAGACTCTGATGCTGGGAGGGATTGGGGGCAGGAGGAGAAGGGGACGACAGAGGATGAGATAGCTGGATGGCATCACTGACTCGATGGACGTGAGTCTGCGTGAACTCCGGGTGTTGGTGATGGACAGGGAGGCCTGGTGTGCTGCGATTCATGGGGTCGCAAAGAGTTGGACGTGACTGAGCAGCTGAATTGAACTGAACTGAACTGGGTTTCTTGGACTTGGGTGGCTATTTCCTTCCCCATTTTAGGGAAGTTTTCAACTATTATCTCCTCTAGTATTTTCTCCAGAGAAGGCAATGGCATCCCACTCCAGTACTTTTGCCTGGCAAATCCCATGGACGGAGGAACCTGGTAGGCTGCAGTCCATGGGATTGCTGAGGGTCGGACATGACTGAACGACTTGACATTCACTTTTCACTTTCATGCATTGGAGAGGGAAATGGCAACCCATTCCAGTGTTCTTGCCTAGAGAATCCCAGGGACGGGGGAGCCTGGTTGGCTGCCATCTACGGGGTGGCACAGAGTTGGACACAACTGAAGCGACTTAGCAGCAGCAGCAGCAGCAGTATTTTCTCATGGCCTTTCTTTTTGTCTCCTTCTTCTGGGACTCCTGTGGTTCGAATGTTGGGGCATTTTACATTGTCCCAGAGGTCTCTGGAGTTGTCTTCATTTCTTTTAATTCTTTGTTCTTTTTTCCTCTCTGCTTCATTTATTTCCATCATTCTATATTTCACCTCACTTATCCTATCTTCTGCCTCAGTTATTTTACTATTGGTTTCCTCCAGAGTGTTTTTGGTCTCAGTTATTTCATCATTCATTATTGATTGACTCTTTTTTATTTCTTCTAAGTCCTTGTTAAACATTTCTTGCATCTTCCCAATCCTTATCTCCAGTCTATTTTTCTGTAACTTCATTTTGTTTTCAAGATTTTGGATCATTTTTACTATCAATATTCTGAATTCTTTTTCAGGTAGATGCCTTATCTCTTCCTCTTTTGTTTGATTTGGTGGGAATTTATCATGTTCCTTTTCCTGCTGAATATTTCTCTGCCTTTTCATTTTGTTTATATTGCTGTGTTTGGGGTGGCCTTTCTGTATGCTGGAAGTTTGTGATTCCTTTTTACTGTGGAAGTTACTCCCTGTGGGTGGGGTTGGACAAGTGGCTTTTCAGTGTTTCCTGGTTAGGGAAGCTTAAGTCAGTGTTCTGGTGGGTGTAGCTGCATCTCTTCTCTCTGGAGTGCAGTGAAGTGTCCATTAGTGAGTTTTGAGGTGTCTATGGGTTTGGTGTGACTTTGGGCAGCCTGTATTTTAATACTGAGTGCTATGTTCCTGCATTGCTGGAGAATTAGCATAGTGTGTCTTGCTCTGGAACTTGTTGGCTCTTGGGTGGAGCTTGGTTTCAGTGTAGGCATGGAGGCTTTTGGATGAGCTCTTGTCAGTTAATATTCCCAGGTGTCAGGAGTTCTCTGATGTTCTCAAGTTTTACATTTAAACTTCCTGCCTGTTGCTTTCTTACATTAGCATCAAGTCTTCTCCATCCATACAGCACTGATGAGAAAACATCTAGGTTATTTGTGAAAAGATTCTCCATAGTAAGGGACACCCTATAGGTTCACAGAGTTACATGGATAAGAGAAGAGGGAGGAGGGAGATAGAGGTGACCAGGAGGAGAAGAGGGGAAATAAAAAGGGGAGAGACCAATCTAGCCAGTAATCAATTCCCTATGTGCTCTCCACAGTCTGCAACATCCAGAGAGGTTCACAGAGTTACACAGAGAAGAGAAGAGGGAAAGGGAGATAGTGGTGACCAGAAGGAGAAAAGGGGGAGTCAAAAGTGGAGAGAGCGATCAAGCCTGTAATCACACCCCTAACTAAAAATGGGTACTGAAGATAAGATTCTTAAAGGTACAAAATTGATAACAAATACCAAACAGCAAACATTAAAAATCTAGAGTAGAGGTTAGACTTTCAAAAATACAATATTAAAAATACAAAACACAATCCATCACAAAAATTTGTGAAATTTAATAAGGTCTTTTTGCAACCTAATAGTAGGTTATAAAAATTAAAATTAAAAGAGTAATAAATAAATTAAAAATATAAAAATTAAAAAATGATAATAGTAAATATCTATCTAGGAATTTCTCTGGAGCTGTTGAGGGCAGTGTAGAGTCAGTTCAGTTTCAGAGAGTTCCTTGTTCCAGCTTATACTTCTTCTCAAGGTCTATAGGTCCCTTCCAATGCTTAGTCAATGCTAACTACAGGGTTTTAATCTTTTGCTCCTGTCACTTCCAGAGCAGTTCCCTCTTCTTTCTTTATTTTGGCTTCCTCTGTTTGCAAGTCTCTTCAGTGTCTAATTTCCAGCCTGATACAAGGGGGCGAGGGTGTCACCTATTTAGGCTCACTTGTTCAGTTGTGCTGTGGGAAGGGAGGAACACTGCAAACAAATATTATTGGCATGTGTGGGGATTACTCACACTGTAAAGACCACATTTGGTTTGCCCCAGCTCATGATGCCTGTGTTTTCCTGGTCTACACTGCTCAGGCTCCAGGTTGCTCTGAAGGAGAACTGTCCAAAGTGGGCCCTGGGTTGAATGCACTTCCCATGTCTAAGCTGCTCAGGTTAATGTTCTCAGGTATTCCACAAATGCACAGACTCAGTTGGGCCTGTGTTTTCTGCCCTTCCCAGGTTCGAGGAGCTTAGGTAACCAGTTACTTGGTGAGCATATTATCCCAGGTGTACAATGTGTCTTATCACCTCCCCAGTCCCAGCTGCTCAGTTTCCTGGGTGCGCCACAAGAGCGCCATCTCAGGTGTGCCATGTATCTCCTCTGGGGTGCTGATCTCAGACTGCAACCCTCCTGGCAGATGTCAACCTTCCAGGATCCCAGGAAGACTTGGTTAGCTACTGGGAGCCTGATCACAGTTTGATGGAAGATGCCATCTCTGGGGCCAAGATTGCCCCTTGCCTTCCAGCTCTGATTGTTGTCCACCTGTCTCTCTGCCTCTGGAAGGGGATGGGCTGGTTCACAGCCAGCTAGCTATCCTCTGGTATTTGTTCAATCCTTTGATCTGTGAACCAGCCAGGCTGTGCCTTAGGTTAGAGCTTTTCATGAGAAAGTTCTCTCTCTTGCTCGCTTTTTTTTTTTCCCCTCTCTCTCTGGCTATCACAGTTTGGGTTGCTATCTCAGGTTAGCTCCTTCAGATCATCCTCAGGGCATTCAGGCTTGGTCATTACCCTAAGCATGCAACCCGCGCCTCCCCTGCTTGCTGGTAGCAAACATGAGCAACTGGGATATTTCTCCGCTGGAAATTTTAGTTAAGGCACTTATTCTGTGGGTTTTGTTTTGTGTTTTTTCTCTTCCCGGTTATATTGCCCTCTGATATTCCAAAACTCCCCACAGACCCGCTGGTGAGAGAGTATCCTGGTGTTTGGAAACTTTGCCTCCTTCACGACTCCCTCCCCGGGATGTGTCTCCATCTCTAACTCTTTTGTCTCTCTTTTTGTCTTTTATATTTTGTCCTACCTCTTTTCAAAGAGAACGGGCTGCCTTTCTGGGTGCCTGGTGTCATCCATCAACATTCAGAAGTTGTTTTGTGGAAGTTGCTCAGTATTCAGATGATCTTTTGATGAATTTGTAGGGGAGAAAGTGGTCTCCCCATCTTATTCCTCCACCATCTTAGGATCACCCCCTGCAAAGGACTATTGTCCTTTATTTTGAAATCTATTTTTTTTATGATATGAGAATTGCTGTTCTGGCTTTCTATTGATTTCCATTTGCATGGAATATCTTTTTCCATCTCCTCACTTTTAGTCTGTATGTGTCCTTAGGTACGACAGAAGTCAGTCTCTTGTACACAGCATATATAGGGATCTTGTTTTTGTATACTTTCAGCCAGTCTTTGTTTTTTGGTTGGAGCATTTAATCCATTTACTTTTTAAGGTATATACGACCCCATAGACAGCAGCCCATCAGGCTCCCTGTCCCTAGGATTCTCCAGGCCAAGAATACTGGAGTTGGTTGCCATTTCCTTCTCCAATGCTTGAAAGTGAAAAGTGAAGTCGCTCAGTCATGCCCGACTCTTAGTGACCCCATGGACTGCAGCCTACCAAGCTCCTCCATCCATGGGATTTTCCAGGCAAGAGTACTGGAGTGGGTTGCCATTGCCTTCTCCGATATATGTATATGTATATGTATATGTATATGTATATGTATATGTATATATATATATACATATATATACTTCCCAGGGGTTGCTAGTGGTAAAGAACACAACTGCCAATGCAAGAGACATAAGGGACCTGGTTTGATCCCTTGATCGAGAAGATCCCTTGCAGAAGGACTTGGCAACCCACTCCCACTCCAGTATTCTTGCTTGGAGAATCCGATGGACAGAGGAGCCTGATGGGCTACTGTCTATAGGATCACAAAGAGTTGGATATGACTGAGGGGACTTAGCAGCAGTATGTGTGTGTGTTTGTGTGTGTGTGTGTATGTATGATATACGTGAGTGTGTCTGTGTATATATATTCCTAATGGCATTTCATTAGTTGTTTTGTGGGTTTTTTGTAGGTCTTTCCTACTCTTGTGTTTCCTGCCTAGAAAAGTCTCTTTCACATTTGTTGTAAAGATGGCTTGGTGATGCTGTGTTCTCTTAAATTTTGCTTTTCTGCAAAGCTTTTGATTTCTCCATCAATCTTAAATAATATCCTTGCTGAGAGTGTAATATTGGTTGTAGATTTTTATCTTTCATTTCTTTAAATATATACTACCACTCTCTTCTGGCTTTCAGTGTTTCTGCTGAAAAATCAGCTGCTAATCTTATGGGGATTCCCTTATATATTAAGTTTGCATTTCCCTTGCTTCTTTAATATTTTTCCTTTGTGTTTAATTTTTGTAGTTTGATTAATATGTGCCTTGGCATGTTTCTCCTTGGGTTTATCTTGTATGGGACTCTCTGTGCTTCCTCAACTTGATGGAATATTTTCTTTCCCATGTTAGGAAAGTTTTCAGCTATAATTGCTTCAAATCTTTTCTCAAATCCTTTCTCTTTTTATTATTTTCCTGGAACCTTTATAATTTTTCTGTTGATGCATTTAATATTATCTGAAGTCTCAGACTGTCCTCAAATCTTTTCATTATTGTTTTCATTATTCAGCTTATTGTCAGTTATTTCACCATTGTATCTTCCGACTCACTTATCCATTCTTTTATCTCAGTTATTCTGCTATTTATTCCTTCTAAAGTATTTTTTATTTCAGTAATTGTATTGTTAGTCACAATTTGTTTATTCTTTATTTATTCTAGTTCCTTGTTAAATGCTTCTTACATTTTCTCCATTGTCTTTTAAAGACTTGGGATCAGCTCTACTATCATTACTCTGAATTCTTTTTCAGATAGTTTGCCAATTTCCTCTTTATTTCATCTTGTGGATTTTTATCTTGTTTCTTCATCTTTAACACATTGCTCTACCATCTCGTTTTGTCTAACTTAATGTGTTTGAGGTCTCCTTTTCCCACACTGCAGGATCATAATTCTTCTTGCCTTTTTCCTTTGTGCCAGTGGGTATGGGTAGGGGTGGTCCAGTGACTTGTGTAGGTTTCACGTTGGGAGGGATTTGTGCTGCATTTTGGTGAGAGAAGATGGAGGATAGGTTTTTCACTCTGATGGGCAGGGTCATGTAAGGTGATATTTGGCGTTTGTAGACAGCCTGTTTGGTGATGGTTGGGTTTGTGTTCCTTCTTCTTTGTATGGATGAGGTATCCAGTGCTTGATGCTACAGGAAGTTCTGTGGAGCTGTGTCTTGGATTTGGATGGAGGCCTTCATGGGAGTTCTCACTGAACTCTCTCTGGTATTAGGAGTTCTCTGGTGGTCTAGTGTCCTGCACTTAGCACTCCCACCCCAGAAGCTCAGGCAAAACTTCTAGTCAGAGAATCAAGACCTTGCAAGCCATTAGTTATGGGCAGATAAACTGGGGGCAGGGGGAAGGAACAGAAGCACACACACAATAGAAACAAAAACAGAACAAATAAAACCAAGTACAAGAGAGGAACCTGACAAATTAAAGAAATCAAAAATTAAATTAACCAATTAAAAACAAAATTAACAGCTTCTGGTTCAAGATGGAAGTATAAGGATATGTTCTCATCTCCTCCTTCAAGAGCACCAAAATTGCAACTAGCTATTGGACAACTATCTACAGGAGGACGCTGGAACCCACCAAAAAATAGTACCCCACATCCAAAGGCAAAGAGGAAGCTGCAATGAGGCAGTTAGAGGGGCTTAACAACAATAAAAATAAAATCCCATACCTGCTGGATGGGTTACCCACAAACTGGAGAACAGTATTATCAAAGAAGTTATCCCACTGTTGTGAAGGTTCTTAGCTTCATGTCAGACTTTCCAGACTGGGAATCTGACAAAGGGACTGAGAATCCTCAGGAATCTGACCTTGAGGGCCAGGGGGATAATAAGAACTCCAAAGGACTAGGGGAAACAGAGACTCCACTCTTGGAGGGCACAAACAAACTCATTTGCACCAAGACCCAGGGGAGAGGAGCAGTGATCTTATGGGAGATTAAACCAAGACGGCATGCTAGTGATGGAGGGTCTCCTATGGAGGTGTGGGTCAGCAGGTGCTCACCACAGGATGGGGGCACTGGCAGCAGTAGTCCTGGAAGGTGCCCCTTGGTGTAAGTCCTCTTGGGGGTCACCATAATCCTACCCTAGAGCCTGTAGACTCCAGGGCTGGGTTGCCTCAGATCAAACAACTAACAGAAAGGGAGTGCAATCCCACCCTTCAACGGATAATTGGATTAAAGTTTTCCTGAACAAGACCCTGCCCACCAGAGCAAGACCTAGCTATTCCCACCTTGTCCCTCCCATCAGGAAGCTCACAGGACCTGAAGAAGGACATGGTGATTAATATCATTTATTTTATTTTGGCCTCACATTTCCCTGATATGGTGCTAGATAAGGTAGCAACCTAGAAACACTAATGAGCACAGACCAAAAAAAAAAAAAAGCCTCAACAAAAGTCTGTTCCTTTCCAAAGTACCAACTAGTGGGGAGCCTAGCCAGCAGAAAACATTTAGACTATGTGCTCCATTCCATTCAAACATCACAGAAAAAAATCTGTGGCCCCATTTTCACCTCCATCAGCAAAGATGGAATAGGAAACCACGAGCTTGGGCTTCATTTTCACTTGTGATAAAGATGCCCTTCCCAGTGGGAAGCTGGGACTTTTACCACCTTCCAGTGGTAGTAAGTCTCCACTCACATGGAATCCTCAGAGGTCAGCTGGGGAAAAGAAATGAGGCAACCTTTTTCCCTCCACTATGGTGGTGTTTGTAGAGGTCTAGTAGGGAAAATACTAGATAGTAACACCTGACAGTAGCAAAGCTATACTCCATTTCTCCACACAAACAAACTGTAAAAAGGAGCCTGCTGGAGCTAGAAAAAATGGAGGAAATTAAACCCAAAGTAGCAGAATAGAAATAAGAATAAGTGCAAGAATCAATGAAATCAGTAAGAGAAAAATGAAAGAAAAAAAATAACAAGAAACTGGTTCTTAGAAAAGAAAAAAAAAAAAGTGAAGTCACTCAGCCATGTCCGACTCTTTGTGGCTCCATGGACTGTAGCCCACCAGACTCCTCCATCCATGGAATTTTCCAGGCAAGAGTACTGGAGTGGGTTTTTATTTCCTTATCCAGAGGCTCTTCCTGACCCAGGGATAGAACCCAGGTCTCCCAAAATGCAGGTAGATGCTTTATCATCATAGCCACCAGGGAAGGCCTTGGTTCTTAGAATAGACCTATAAAATTGATCAACTTCTAGCAAGACTGACTAAGAAAAAAGGAGAGAAGACACAAATTACCAATAAGGAATGAAACAGGGAGGCAGTTCAAGATGGTGGCATAGGAAGAGCCCAAACTTACCTTCTCTAGTGGAGACAACAGATAAACACTAATATATGGATAAATTCCCTCTGAAAAGAACCAGAGAAATAGCTGAGCAACTACCCACAACAAAGAACAAAGGACAAAGGAGACTGCATTGAGGGTAGGAGAGGCAGAGAAGTACTCTAACCAAAATCTCCACTGCCAGCATGGCAATGCACAGTAAAGAATCTCATTAGACAGACACTTTTTCCAGAGGAACAAGAGGCTGGGGCCCCACATCAACACCCTAGCCCCTAGAATCTACCCTGGAAAGACAAGTTCCCCAAACGCCTGGCTTAGAAACCCAAAGGGGATGGAGTCAAGGGTCCCAAACTACTGTAGAAAACTAAGACTTCTCTCTTAAAGGGCTCATATGTGGTCTCACTTGCCCTGAAATCCAGCAAAATAACACAGTTTGAAAAGTGTCTAGACTGTGTGTGAAGGAGGGTCATTTGCAAATTTAAAAGCTTTAACTGGAAAAAAACAAACAAACACTTTTTTAAAAGCTTTGGAGGGGCAGAGATGATGGAAACACTGTCCAGAGAAGGAGGCACAGGCAGAGGTCATTGCTGTGATATCCACTTAACTTATCAGCACAGGCAGGTGAGCTTGGACTAGGGGATGAGCAATCATGGCCCTCAGTTCAGTTCAGTTCAGTCACTCAGTCGTGTCCGACTCTTTGCGACCCCATGAATCGCAGCACGCCAGGCCTCCCTATCCATCACCATCTCCCGGAGTTCACTCAGACTCACGTCCATCGAGTCCGTGATGCCATCCAGCCATCTCATCCTCGGTCGTCCCCTTCTCCTCCTGCCCCCAATCCCTCCCAGCATCAGAGTCTTTTCCAATGAGTCAACTCTTCGCATGAGGTGGCCAAAGTACTGGAGTTTCAGCTTTAGCATCATTCCTTCCAAAGAAATCCCAGGGTTGATCTCCTTCAGAATGGACTGGTTGGATCTCCTTGCAGTCCAAGGGACTCTCACCTACCCCTTGGCATTGCTGGAACCAGAGTACTCCAGTGACTGCAGCACTCTCTCACTTACAATTCTCCCCTATTCCCTGGCTGGGGCAGATTGGCTCAATTGTCATGACATTCCCCTGCTCCCTAGCTGAGATTTCTTATGCAGGCAGCTGTGACTCCCCTATCTGCTAGCTGGACCTGGTAAGAATGAAGAGTTTCAGCTCTTGCTTCCAGCCTAAAGCTGATGCGAGAACACAAACAAGACATTTCTGAAACCTGTACACACACAGAGTGCTCATTTTCTCACTGCCTTTCTGAAGCAAGAGAGTCAATCACATGCTTACATTCTGGCTACAGTGCTAAAGCCAAAGTGTACAATGCTGTTTCTCCCATAGCAAGTATTCACAGGCCCAGAAATCAAGGGTGTGAAAATGAGGATTGCACTGTTCACTGCTACCCTTAGTTATCCACTAGCTAAATCTGTTTCCTGTCCCTATGACCTTGTGCTCTGCTGGTCTAGAGGTCTTTGTTTAAAAGTGAAGAATTTTTCCAAGGAGAGATACAACAATAATTCTACTGAACTGGAAGTTAAGACTCCCATCCTGCGACTTTGAGCTCCTCATGGGTCTGAATCATACAGGAAAAGAAAGGAGTTACAGTGTTTACTGGGATGATTAATCCTGATTACCAAGGGAAAACTGGACTGATACTCAACAGTGAAGGTAAGGAAAAGTACTTCTGGAATTTGATATATCCCTTAGAGGGTCTTGTAGTATTACCATGCCCTGTGATAAAAGTTAGTGAAAAAAGGTGTAACAGTCCAACTCAGGCATAATTACTGATCACCCAGATCCTTCAGAAAATAAAGGTTTGGGTCATTATACCAGGTAAAGAACCATGACCGGTTGAGGTGCTTGCTGAAGGTGAAGGGGATACTGATTAGATAGTAGCAGAAGGTAAATATAAACATCAGCTACAGCCATGTGACCCAAGTGATTGTCATGAATATTTGATACTGTGAATCTGTGTGTGTAAATGTATTATTTCTTCCCTCCATTATTTCCTTATTATGTAACATAAGACATATTGGTTTAAGTCTAATTATCAAAATCCTTCTCTACTGAGGTCAATAAATGGTATTTGGAAAACTGCATGTATATATGCAAAAAGTGAAGTCATATCCTTTTCTTACATCATTCACAAAAGCAATTCAAAATGGATTAAAGACTTTAACCTGAAACTGTAAAACTCTAGAAGAAAACAGTGGGAAAACATCTTGATATTTGATGAACATAGATGGAAAATTTCTCAATAAAGGACTAGCGAATTGAATCCAACAATATGTAAAAGGGATCAAGCACCATGATCAAGTGTGATTTATTCTAGCAATGCAAATTGAAATTGCTCAGTCGTGTCTGACTCTTTGCAACCCCATGGGCTGTAGCTTGCCAGACTCCTCCATCCATGGGATTTTCCAGGCAAGAATACTAGAGTGGTTTGCCTTGTCCTTCTCTGGGGGATCCTTCAGACCCAGGGATCGAACCTGGGTCTCCCATACTGCAGACAGATTTTTTATTATCTGAGCCATCAGAGTAGATCCGGCAATGCATAGGGGATTCAGTATATGCAAATCAATCAACGTGATGTACCACATTAACAAGAGGAAGAGTGAAAGTCACATGACCATCTCAGTAGATTCAGAAAATGCATTTGATAAATTCAACATCCATGAATGATGAAAACTCTCGTCAAAGTTGGTATATAGAGAACATATAATAAATGGTTCTTATGAGAAATCACAGTTAATATCATACTGAAAATTGAAAAGCTCTAAGTCTTTTCTCTAAATTCAAGAATAAGATAAGGACTCTCAACTTCACCACTTCTATTTACATAGTATTGGATGTCTTAGATAGCATACTACTGGATGTCCTAGCTACAAGAAGCAGACCAGAAAAAAGAAATCCAAATTCAAAGGGAAGATGTTAGGGTTAAGGTTAGAGTCTCCCAACAAAAAACTATTGGAACTAATAAATGAATTCAGTAAAGTTCCAGAACATAAATTAATATACAAATATATGTTGTTTTCCTATACATTAATAGTAAATTATCAGAAAAAGAACATAATTTCATTTGAAATCACATCAAAAGAATAAAATAAATAAGAATAAAGTTAACTAAGGAGTTGAAAGACGTATACTCTGAAAACTATAAAACATTGATGAAGGAAATTAAAGATGATACAAAGAAATGAAAACATATCCCATGTCCTTGGATTGGAAAAGTTAATATTGTTAAAATGATCGTACTACTCAAAGCATAACATACTACTCACAGCATACTACGATAGATATAACTCAATCCCTATCCAAGTACCCATGAAATTTTAACAGAAAACAACTAATCCTTAAATTTATACAGAGTCACAAAAAAAATCCTAATTTCCAAAGCTCTCTTGAAAAAAAGTTGGAGGTCTAACTCCTTCAGATTTCAGATTGTACTACAAAGCTGCAGTAGTCAAAGCAGCATACTACTGACACAGAAATATAAGCATAGATTAATGGAACAGGGTATATATAGCACCCAGAAATAAATCCACACACTTATGGTTAATTAATCTATGACAAAGGACACAAGAATATGCAAAATCAAAAGACAATCTATTAAACAAGTTGTGCTAAGAAACCTGTACAACTACATTTAAAACAATGTGATTAGGACATTTCCTTCTGCCAAGTACAAAAGTAAGCTCAAAACTGAATACTTGAATGTAAGACTTGAAACCTCAAAACGCCCAGAGGAAACCATAAAACTCCTAGAACACTATATGACATAAATCCTAGAAATATTTTTTTGGATTTTTCTCCTAAGGCAAAAGAAAGAAAAGAAAAACATATATGGAAACTAATTAAACTTTAAATATTTTTCATGACAAAGGAATTCATGGACAAAATGAAAGCACAATCTAATGAATGAGAAGAAATCTGTGCAACTGATATGACCTACTGCTGGGGACCTGCCCCAGTGGATCCAGGGTGATTCAAAGGGTGAATGGCATAGGTGAGGAAAAACTTATTTATTTATTTAGAAATATAACATTAGATTAGGAAGAAATAGTGTAGTAGGAAAATTAAGTGGAGAAAAGAGGCTGAATAACTTGGTTTATGTGGAAAGCCAATAAAGTTCCAGACAAAGAGCTTGCACCATCTATGTTAGGCCACTGGCATCCTCTTGAATAGCGGGGGGTGCCCCACCTTGGGCTCCCTCTCACGTGGATCTTAGAAGC
>SJYX01022748.1:22621-49643 GCA_006410675.1 Oreotragus oreotragus
CTGATTCATTTGAAAAGACCCTGATGCTGGGAAACTTTGAGGGCAGGAGGAGAAGGGGATGACAGAGGATTAGATGGTTGGATGGCATCACGGACTCAGTAGACATGAGTTTGGGTAAGCTCTGGGAGTTGGTGATGGACAGGGAGGCCTGGCGTGCTGCAGTTCATGGGGTCGCAAAGAGTCAGACACTACTGAGCAACTGAACTAAACTGATGCGGTATCTAGTTCTCAGACTAGGGGTTAAACTCAGACCCCCTGCACTGGGAGCATGGAATCTTGGCCACAGGTCACCAGCGAAGACTCAAGATTTTGCAATTCTAGGAATTAGGTATGAACCCAGTACCGTGCAGTTCAGTTTGTCTCCTCTGAGAATTGCTGGAATCTAGTCTCTCTGTTATGTTCTTCCTCTGGGTATGGCATTGATGGTCCTTGAGATGTTATACAAACTGCCATGTATCTTCTGTGTTCCAACTGATAGCATGATGTCACACTTCTGAAGTGTTCACCTAAGGGACCCTCTAGGAATCTGAAGCTTGTAGCTAGTGCCAGTCAAGCATTCCTCCACAGCCCAGTTGCTGATGTGTCCTGGGCAAGATACCTCCTTGTGGGTGCCTGAGACCAGCATTGAGGTGGCTCAACTTTGGTGTTTTTAAGTTTGATTTACTTATGCTAACTGGAGGATAATTACTTTACAATATTGTGATGGTTTTTGCCATACATGTGTCCCCCGCCTCCTGAGCTCCCCTCCCCCTTCCCGCCTCAGCCCATCCCTCCAGGTTGTCACAGAGCACCTGCTTTGGGTTCCCTGTGTCATACATCAAACTCCTACTGGCTATCTCTTTTACATCTGGTACATGGAGAACCTCGGCCCTCTGCACTGGCAGCATGGAGCCTTAACCACTGGACCACCAGTATAGGGAAGCCCCCTATACTGGTTTTAATGTGAATTTTTGTTTCACTTGGATAAATAAGTAGAATTAGAATTGCTGGGTTGTAGAGTAAATGTGTGTTTAATTTTAATGAAACTGCCACCTTGGTTTCTAAATTGGGTGGTTGTACATTTTATATTCCCAGTAGGAACTGAGAAGAGTTCCATTTGCTCTGCAAAATTCTGATCACTTATATTGTCAGTTAAAAAAACATAGGCATTCTATAGGTGTTTAGTCGTACTGCATCATGATTTTGATTTTCATGTCCCTAGTAACTAATCAGGGGTACTTATGTTTTAACTTGTTTTTAATTGGAGGACCAGTTATGGAACCCAGCCTCTACCGTCAGAAGATGGAACTGCATGCTACATATGACTTCTTTAGAAAAATTTATCATGATGTATCCATTAATATTTCAATTCTTGTTTAACAATTATCCCTTAATTGCTATGTAGCTCAGGGTCTAAAGGTGTTTTTACAAGCTGATGGAGACTTTATAAATACAAAACACACCAGAAAATCCTGAAAAAAAATTGCTTTGATGGTATGGAATAATCTGAGGTCTGCTTGCAATGAAATGGAAATGAAACCAAAGTTGAAAATCGAAGAAGAGCTTATATTGCACTATTTGTTAACAGTTCACATTAGAAATTGTACCTGCATTTCAAAATGATCTCTAAGTTACACGAAGCAAAATCTGGTAACTGTGAAGAAAATCTTCTGAGACAGGGCAATATTAAAAGAAAAAGGAACAATTCATTTCTTTTCTCTAGGTTGGTGAAATAATAGTCCAGAAATGACAGAACTTACAGATAGAAAGCTTTAATTTTGTTATTATTCAGCTCATGCCAATTTTAAATTTGTGTTCGATAGACATGTTATTCTCAATATTTTGGAATTTGTTACCTAGAAAGATTTCATAATCATTTTACTTTATTTTATAGAATTTTTGAATTTCAGATATTGTGGTGAAGTTAATCAAGTTTCAGCTTTAGTATTATAATGTGCATTGGCCACCATCCCTTCTTCTGTTTATGTATAACAATTTTAGCTGCTTCCCAAATCTCCCAGGGAAATAACTGTACTCAGAGCTTAAAGAGTTGATCATACACACACATACTCACACAAACACATATGTCAATGAAATATGCATTGTTGACTTTTAGCTCTAAAAGATATATGTGAACATTTTAATGAACTAATTTATATGCTTATGTTATTTTGTTATAATTATCAATGTCCTAAATATTTTTGTTTGATATTTAAAAATAAAGATGAAGATCTTGAAGTCATACCTTATTATGTATCATTCTGAAAGAGATTCTTACTTTTCTTGAATAAAACATTACTTAGTTTTCACTTCTTGCAACGCACATTAGTTTTTTAGTTGTGCATTTATATTTTAGACATACGGTAATTTTATATGAGGCTCTATTTCTGAAAAACAGTATTATTTTAATAAGCTTTCCTCTGTATCACTAAACAAAAAATAACATGGAGACTGAGAGCAGTATTTGATATTAGAGAATGAGCATAGATTTTTTTATTGGAGTATAATTTCTTTACGATGTTATTTTGGTCTCTGTTGTACAACGAAGTGGATCAGCTATGTGTACACATATAACCTCTCCCTCCTGAACCTCCCTCCCACTAACCCCATCCCTCTGCCAACTCACCATCTACGTCATCAAAGACCTCTATGCTGAGCTCCCTGTGCTATGCAGCACGTTCCCACTAGCTATCTATTTTACACATGGTAGTGAATTTATGTCAGTCCTAATCTCCCGGTTCACCCCAAACATCCCCTTCCCCTACTGTGTCCACGTGTCCTCTACTTCTCCATCTCCATTCCTACTATGTAAATAGCTTCATCTGTACCATTTTACTGCCAGATTCCATACATATGTGTTAAAATACGGTATTTTGAGATTTGAGCCCTGCTCCACTGCTTACCAGATGTATAGCCCCAGAGAAACACTGGATCTCTACAAATTTGAAATAGCCCAAGTGTAAAATAAGTTGAATATTGCCTATTAAACAGGATTGTTATTTGTATCGATTAAGTAAAATATGTGTGATGACTGCATCATAGGTACTCAAAAAATTATCTTTTCTCTTTTAGGGTCAGTTCTGCTCATTAGCTCAAGTTTATTTAATTTGTGGGGCAAGAACTAATGGAGTCTACAACTTATGCTTAATGATGTAAAAAAGACTTTATGGCAGTTTTCTAAAGGTTCATGGTGGGAATGGTAATTTCAGTCTCCCTTTCCATTCCATTTACTCTCGTGGTGTGACAATCAAGTTCCAGTGGTGAACTGTGAGGAAAGGAACCATCTTAGCTGAGAGGAGGCACTCTATCTTTTTTTTTTTTTTTTGTCAAAGAAAGTTTGTCAGTGAAAGAATGCAACTGTTTTTGTATTTTGAAAACCTCTGCCCCTGCACAATAAAGACACAGAAAAGCACATAAATGATATGGGCCTAACAAAAGCAGAAGATATTAAGAAGAGCTGGCAAGAACACATGGTGAACTACACAAAAGAGATCTTAATAACCCAGATTACCATGATGGTGTGATCACTCACCTAGAGCCAGACATCCTGGAGTGAGAAGTCAAGTGAGCCTTAGGAAACATTAGACCATTCAGTTCAGTTCAGTTCAGTTCAGTTGCTCAGTCGTGTCCAACTCTTTGCAACCCCATGAATCGCAGCACACCAGGCCTCCCTGTCCATCACCAACTCCCAGAGTTCACTCAGACTCACGTCCATCGAGTCCGTGATGCCATCCTGCCATCTCATCCTCTGTCGTCCTCTTCTCCTCCTGCCCCCAATCCCTCCCAGCATCAGAGTCTTTTCCAATGAATCATCTCTTCACATGAGGTGGCCAAAGTACTGGAGTTTCAGCTTCAACATCAGTCCTTCCAAAGAAATCCCAGGGCTGGTCTCCTTCAGAATGGACTGGTTGGATCTCCTTGCAGTCCAAGGGATTCTTAGGAGTCTTCTCCAACACCACAGTTCAAAAGCATCAACTCTTCAGCATTCAGCTTTCTTCACAGTCCAACTCTCACATCCATACATGACTACTGGAAAAACCATAGCCTTGACTAGACAGACCTTTGTTGGCAAAGTAATGTCTACTTTTCAATATGGTATCTAGGTTAGTCATAACTTTTCTTCCAAGGAGTAAGCGTCTTTAAATTCATGGTTGCAGTCACATCTGCAGTGATTTTGGAGTCCAATAAAATAAAATGTGACACTGTTTCTACTGTTTCCCCATCTATTTCCCATGAAGTGATGGGACCAGATGCCATGATCTTCGTTTTCTGAATGTTGAGCTTTAAGCCAACTTTTTCACTCTCCTCTTTTACTTTCATCAAGAGGCTTTTTAATTCCTCTTCACTTTCTGCCATAAGGGTGGTGTCATCTGCATATCTGAGGTTATTGATATTTCTCCCGGCAATCTTGATTCCAGCTTGTGCTTCTTCCAGCCCAGCGTTTCTCATGATGTACTCTGCGTATAAGTTAAAGAAGCAGGGCTGCAATATACAGCCTTAAGACCATTCAAGTATGACCTAAATCAAATCCCTTACGATTATATAGTGGAAGTTAGAAATATATTTAAAGAACTAGATCTGATAGACAGTACATGATGAACTCTGGATGGAGGTTCATTCACATAGTACAGGAGAAAGGGATCAAGTCCATCCCCAAGAAAAAGAAGTGCAAAAAAGCAAAATGACTGTCTGAGAAGGCCTCACAAATAGCTGTGAAAAAAAGAAATGAAAAGCAAAGGAGAAAAGGAAGGATATAGCCAATTAAATGCAGAGTTCCAAAGAATAGCAAGGAGAGATAAGAAAGACTTCACCAGAGATAAAAGTGCAAAGAAATATAGGGAAACAACAGAATGGGAAAGACTAGAGATCTCTTCGAGAACATTGGAGATACCAAGGGAACATTTCATGCAAAGATGGGCTCGATGAAGGACAGAAATGGTATGGACCTAACAGAAGCAGAAGATATTCAAAAGAGTTGGCAAGCACTTTCCAAAAAAAGATCTTCATGACCCAGATAATCAGGATGGTATGATCACTCATCTAAAGCCAGACATCCTGGAATGTGAAATGAAGTGGGCCTTAGGAAACATCACTATGAAGAAAGCTAGTGGAGGTGATGGAATTCCACTTGAGCTGTTTGAAATCCTGGAAGATGATGCTGTGAAAGTGCTCACTCAATATGGCAGCAAATTTGGAAAATGCAAAAGTGGCCACAGGTCTGGAAAAGGTCAGTTTTCATTCCAATCCCAAAGAAAGGCAATGCCAAAAAATGCTCAAACTACCACACAATTGCACTCATCTCACACGCTAGAAAAGTAATGCTCAAAATTCTCCAAGCCAAGCTTCAACAGTATGTGAACCGTGAACTTCCAGATGTTCAAGCTGGTTTTAGAAAAGGCAGAGGAACCTGAGATCAAATTGCCAACATCTGTTGGATCATTGAAAAAATGACAGAGTTCTAGAAAAACATATGTTTCTGCTTTATTGACTATGCCAAAGCCTTTGACTGTGTGGATCACCAAAACTGTGGAAAGAGATGGAAATACCAGACCACCTGATCCGCCTCTTCCAAAATCTGTATGCACGGCAAGAAGCAACAGTTAGAACTGGACTTGGAACAACAGGCTGGTTCCAAATAGGAAAAGGAGTATGTCAAGGCTGTATATTGTCACCCTGCTTATTTAATTTATATGCAGAGTACATCATGAGAAACTCTGGGTTGGATGAAACATAAGCTGGAATCAAGAATGATGGGCGAAATATCAACAACCTCAGATATGCAGATGACATGTCACTTATGACAGAAAGCAAAGAAGAATAAAAGAGCCTCTTCATGAAAGTGAAATAGGAGAGTGAAAAAGTTGACTTAAAACTCAACATTCAGAAATCAAAGATCATGGCATCTGGTCCCATCATTTCATAGCAAATAGACAGGGAAACAGTGAAAACAGTGACAGACTTAAATTTTTTGGACTCCAAAATCACTGCAGATGGTGACTGCAGCCATGAAATTAAAAGACACTTGTTCCTTGGAAGAAAAGTTATGACCAACCTAGACAGCATATTAAAAAGCAGCAACATTTCTTTGCCAACAAAGTCCATCTAGTCAAGGCTTTGTTTTTTCCAGTAGTCCTGTATGGATATGAACACTGGACTGTAAGAAAGCTGAGCGCTAAAGAATTGATGATTTTGAACTGTGCTGTTGGAAAAGAGTACTGAGAGTCCCTTGGACTGCAAGTAGATCCAAACAGTTCATCCTAAAAGAAATCAGTCCTGAATATTCATTGGAAGGACTGATGCTGAAGCTGAAACTCCAATATCTGGCTACCTGATGCAAAGAACTGACTCATTTGAAAAGACCCTGATGCTAGGAACTATTACAAGATGTGTATAAGAGACAGCATGATTACTTTTAGTGCATTGTCAGGCAGAGTAAGAAAAATACTGTTATCACTTACATGTGCAATAAAGACTAAAACAAAGTAATGCCTATAACAAAACAAAAACAGTGTCGCATATGTAGTTTAGTATCAGTTTGAATGGGAAAGACAAGGGACAAAATAGTGGTATTGGGTTAAGCGTTACAAGCTGCTGTGTATAAGAGAGATAAAAAACAATAATACATTTTACAGCAGAGGAAAGCATAGCCATCGTTTTGTCATAACTTTAAATGGAGTATAATCTATAAAAATTTTGCATCACTATGCTGTACACCTGAAACTAATATCATATTGTTAATCAATTATCAGTTCAGTCGATCAGTCTTATCTAACTCTTTGTGACCTCAAGGACTGCAGCATGCCCGGCTTCCCTATCCATCACCAACTCCAGGAGCTTGCTCAAATTCATGTCCATCGAGTCAGTGATGCCACATAACCACCTCATCCTCTGTCATCCCCTTCTCCTCCTACACTTCAATTTTAAAAGAATTTTTTATTTTTTTTTTAATTTTGATTGGAGGCTAATTACTTTACAATATTGTGGTGGTTTTTGCCATACATTCACATGAATCAGCCATGGGTGTACATGTGTTCCGCATCCTGATCCTCCCTCCCACCTCCTTCTCCATCCCATCCCTCAGGGTCATCCCAGTGCACCAGCCCTGAGCACCCTGCCTCAGGCATCAAACCTGGACTGGTGATCTATTTCACATATGATAATACACATGTTTCAATGCTATTCTCTCAAATCATCCCACCCTTGCCTTCTCCCACAGAGTCCAACAGTCTATTCTTTACATCTGTGTCTTAAAAAGAATTTTTTAAATTAATTAATTTTAATTGGAGAATCATTACTTTATAATATTGTGATGGTTTTAGCCATACATAGACATGAATCTCCCACGGGTGCACATGTGTCCTCCCATCCTGAAACCCCCTCTCGCCTGCCTCCCCACCTCATCTCTCTGGGTTGTACCAGAGCAACGACTTTTGAGTGCCCTGCTTCAGGCATCAAACTTGCACTGGTCGTCTATTTTACATATGAAAATATACACATTTCTATGCTATTTTCTTGAATCATTCCACCTTCACCTTCTCCCACAGAGTCCAAAAGTCTGTAAAGAACTTTTGCTGCCTTACATTTTAGATCGTCATTACCATCTTTCTAATTCCATGAATATGCATTAATATGCAATATTGGTATTTCTTTTTCTGATTTACTTCACTCTGTGTAATAGGCTCCAGTTTCAACCACTTCATTAGAACTGATGCAAATGCATGCCTTTTTATAGCTGAGTAATATTCCATTGTGTTTATGTACCATGATTTCCTTGTCCATTTGTCTGATGATGAACATCTAGGTTGCTTCCATGTCCTAGCTATTGTAAACAGTGCTGCAATGAACAGTGGGGTACATGTGTCTCTTTCAATTCTGGTTTCCTCAGTGTGTATGTCCTGGAATGGAATGCTGGGTCATATGGCAATTCTATTTCCAGTTTTTCAAGGAATTTTCACACTGTTCTCCACGGTGGCTGTATCAGCTTGCATTCCCACTAAGGAATGCAAGGAATGTTTAAGAGGGTTGCCTTTTCTCCACACCCTCTCCAGCATGTATTGTTTGTAGACTTTTTGATGGCAGCCATTCTGGGTGGTGTGAGATGATGTTTCGTTGTGGTTTTGACTTGCATTTCCCTTATAATGAATAATAGTATCTTCCCTGGTGGGTCAGAGGTTAAAGCGTCTGCCTCCAATGCAGGAGACCTGGGTTCAAATCCCTGGGTCGGGAAGATCCCCTGGAGAAGGAAATGGTAACCCACCCCAGTATTCTTGCCTGGAGAATCCCATGGACGGAGAAGCCATAGGCTACAGTCCATGGGGTTGCAAAGAGATAGAAACGATTGAGCGACTTCACTTACTTAATAATGAATGNGGAAGATCCCCTGGAGAAGGAAATGGTAACCCACCCCAGTATTCTTGCCTGGAGAATCCCATGGACGGAGAAGCCATAGGCTACAGTCCATGGGGTTGCAAAGAGATAGAAACGATTGAGCGACTTCACTTACTTAATAATGAATGATGCTGATCGTCTTTTCATTTATTTATTAGCTATCTGTATGTCTTCTTTGAAGAAACGTCTGTTTATTTATTTTGCCCACTTTTTAATTGAGTTATTATTTTTCTGGTTTTAAGCTTCATGAGCTGTTTATACATTTTGGAGTTTAATTCTTTGTTAGTTCTTTCATTTGTTACTAGTTTTTCCCATTCTGAGGGCTGCCTTTCACTTTGCTTATTGTTTCCTTCATTGTACAAAAGCTTTTAAGTTTAATTAGGTCACATTTGTTTATTTTTGTTTTTATTTCCATTATTCTGGGAGGGTCATAGAGGATCTTGTTGTGCTTTCTGTCAGAGTGTTCTTCCTATGTTTTCCTCTAAAGATTTTATAGTTTCTAGTCATCTATGGATGTGAAAGTTGGACTGTGAAGAAAGCTGAGCGCCGAAGAATCGATGCTTTTGAACTGTGGTGTTGGAGAAGACTCTTGAGAGTCCCTTGGACTGCAAGGAGATCCAACCAGTCCATTCTGAAGGAGATCAACCCTGGGATTTCTTTGGAAGGAATGATGCTAAAGCTGAAACTCCAGTACTTTGGCCACCTTATGCGAAGAGTTGACTCATTGGAAAAGACTCTGATGCTGGGAGGGATTGGGGGCTGTCTCTTATACACATCTCCTCCNATTCTGAAGGAGATCAACCCTGGGATTTCTTTGGAAGGAATGATGCTAAAGCTGAAACTCCAGTACTTTGGCCACCTCATGCGAAGAGCTGACTCATTGGAAAAGACTCTGATGCTGGGAGGGATTGGGGGCAGGAGGAGAAGGGGATGACAGAGGATGAGATGGCTGGATGGCATCATGGACTCGATGGACATGAGTCTGAGTGAACTCCGGGAGTTGGTGATGGACAGGGAGGGCTGGCGTGCTGCGATTCATGGGGTCGCAGAGTCGGACACGACTGAGTGACTGAACTGAACTGAACTGTGGTCTTACATTTAGATCTTTAATCCATTTTCAGTTTATTTTTGGGTATGGTTTTAGAAAGTGTTCTAGTTTGATTCTTTTATATGTGGTTGACCAGTTTTCCCAGCAACACTTGTTAAAGAGACTGTCTTTTCTTCATTGTATATTTTTGCCTCCTTTGTCAAAGATAAGGTGTCCATAGGTGCATGGATTTATCTCTGGGCTTTCTACTTTGTTCCTTTAATCTATTTTTCAGTCTTTGTGCAAGTACCATGCTCCCTCGATGACTGTAGCCTTGCAGTATAGTCTGAAGTCAGGAAGGTTGATTCCTCCAGTTCCATTCTTCTAAGGGTGCCCACTCTCACCACTACTAATCTACATAGTTTTGGAAATCTAAGCCACAGACATCAGAGCAGAAAAATAAATGAAACTAATCTAGATTGGAAAAGAAGAACTAAAACACTCACTGTTTGCAGATGACATGTTCCTCTACATAGAAAACCCTAAACACACCATCAGAAAATTAAAAGAGCTAATCAATGAATATAGTAATATTGCAGGGTATAAAATTAATACACAGAAATCCTCTGCATTCCTGTACACTAACAGTGAGAAAACAGAAAGAGAAATTAAGGAAACAATCCCATTCACCATTGCAAAGAAAGAATAAAAAACTCAGGAACAAATTTACCTAAAGAAAAAAAAAGACATATATAAAAAACTATAAATATTGATGAAAAAAATCAAAGATGACACAAATAGATGGAAAAATATACCATGTTCCTGAATTGGAAGAATCAATATAGGTCAGCACAATCCCTATCAAGCTACCAGTAGTATTTTTCACAGAACTTGAACAAATAATATCATAAATTGTATGGAAACACAAAAATCTTCAAATAGCCAGAGCAATCTTGAATAAAAAATAAAAATTTGATAGGTATATGTTTATTGTATTTTGTTAATATTTTCTGGGTATTTTTATAACTCTGGTCTTTTTGCTTATTCTCTAGCTCACTTTTCTCATTGTTTGATGACTTTCTTCAGTGTTATGTTTAGATTTCTTTTTCATTATCTTTGTTTATTTATTGTAGATAATTGCTTTGTGGTTGTCGTGAGGATCACATATAACAATCTCTGTATAAAACAGTGTATTTTAAGTTGTTAGCAACTTGAACTCATTCTAAAAAGTCTACATATTTACTTTGCCCCTGTTTTATGTTTTTGATGTCAAATTTTGAATCTTTTAATTTGTGTATTTTTCAAATAGTTATTGTAGTTATTAACTTTATTACTTTTGTTTTTAATCTTTATAGCTTTGCAAGTGGTTTATAAGTTTATAGTTTTATAGGTGGTTAATCTTTTATGGATATGAGAGTTGGACTGTGAAGAAAGCTGAGCACCAAAGAATTGATGCTCTTGAACTGCAGTGTTGGAGAAGATGCTTGAGAGTCCCTTGGACTGCAAGGAGATCCAACCAGTCCATTCTGAAGATCAGCCCTGGGATTTCTTTGGAAGGAATGATGCTAAATCTGAAACTCCAGTACTTTCGCCACCTCATGCAAAGAGTTGACTCATTGGAAAAGACCCTGATGCTGGGAGGGATTGGGGGCAGGAGGAGAAGGGGACAACCGAGGATGAGATGGCTGGATGGCATCACTGACTCAATGGACGTGAGTCTGAGTGAACTCCGGGTGTTGGTGTTAGACAGGGAGGCCTGGCGTGCTGAAATTCATGGGGTCGCAAAGAGTCGGACATGACTGAGCGACTGAACTGAACTGAACTGAATCCTCTACCACTACTACATATTTGTCTTTACCATGGAGATTTTACTTTCATATATTTTCTTGTAATTAGTACCTTTTCATTTTAAAGACATCCCTATAACTTTATTACTTATTTTATTTTATTTTTTTATTTTTTACTTTATTTTACTTTACAATACTGTATTTGTTTTGCCATACATCAACATGAATCTGCCACAGGTGTACATGAGTTCCCAATCCTGAATCCTCTTCCCACCTCCCTCCCCATACCATCTCTCTAGGTCATCCCAGCGCACCAGCCCCAAGTATCTTGTATCCTACATCAAACCTAGACTGGCAATTCATTTCTTACATGGTATTATACATGTTTCAATGCCATTCTCCCACATCCTCCCACCCCTCTCCCTCTCCCACAGAGTCCAAAAGTCTGTTCTATACATCTGTCTCTTTTGCTGTCTCGGATACAGGGTTATCGTTACCATCTTTCTAAATTCCATATATATGTGTTAGTATGCTGTATTGGTGTTTTTCTTTCTGGCTTACTTCACTCTGTATAATCGGCTCCAGTTTCATCCACCTCATTAGAACTGATTCAAATGTATTCTTTTTAATGGCTGAGTAATACTCCATTGTGTATATGTACCACAGCTTTCTTATCCATTCATCTGCTGATGGACATCTAGGTTGTTTCCATGTCCTGGCTATTATAAACAGTGCTGCAATGAACATTGGGGTACATGTGTCTCTTTCTATTCTGGTTTCCTCGGTGTGTATGCCCAGCAGTGGGATTGCTGGGTCATAAGGCAGTTCTATTTGCAATTTCTTAAGGAATCTCCACACTGTTCTCCATAGTGGCTGTACTAGCTTGCATTCCCACCAACAGTGTAAGAGGGTTCCCTTTTCTCCACACCCTCTCCAGCATTTATTGCTTGTAGACTTTTGGATTGCAGCCATTCTGACTGGTATGAAATGGTACCTCATTGTGGTCTTGATTTTCATTTCTCTGAAATTAAGTGATGTTGAACATCTTTTCATGTGTTTGTTAGCCATCTGTATGTCTTCTTTGGAGAAATGTCTGCTTACTTCTTTGGCCCATTTTTTGATTCAGTCATTTAATTTTCTGGAATTGAGCTGCAAGAGTTGATTGCATATTTTTGAGATTAATTATTTGTCAGTTGCTTCATTTGCTATTACTTTCTCCCATTCCAAAGGCTGTCTTTGCACCTTGCTTATAGTTTCCTTTGTTGTGCAGAAGCTTTTAATTTTAATTAGATCCCATTTGTTTATATTTGCTTTTATTTCCAACCACTCCAGTGTTCTTGCCTGGAGAATCCCAGGGACGGGGGAGCCTGGTGGGCTGCCGCCTATGGGATCACACAGAGTCGGACATGACTGAAGTGACTTAGCAGCAGCAGCAGCATGCGACATGCAGAATCTTGGTTCCTCTACCAGATGTGGAATTTGTGCTCCACCACATTGAAAGCCCTGAGTTTTAACCACTGGACAGCCTGGGAACTCTTGAGATAATCAATTTCTATGGGGGATTTTTTAATGCAGCTCATTCTTTTCTGTGAACTAAGCCAGAGCATCAAAGAGCTATGCAGTGGTCCATATTATTTTGGTTTCTTTACAAAATTCCATTTAAATTTCTTTTGAAAATGCCCTCCCATAAATAGCATTGTAAGATACATATATTTTTTAATTTATTGTAAGCAGTCAGGAAAGTAGTTGAAGGTATCACTAAAGCACTGAGTAGCCCTTCTAAGGAAAATCCAAAGCACATAGAGGAAATTATAGATGTAAGCATTATTCCTTGTTGGTCATCAAGAAGCTCTAGAATTAATTTGTGGCCCAATTTTTATAACTTTAGTACCTATAACATCCATAACTATGTAGTAATGCTTAGTCTTATAGCTTAGGTTTATCTATAGTTTTCTGACCTTGTTTTATATTTTATTCTATTTTTTAAAATTTATTGGAGTATAGTTGCTTTACCATGTTGTGCTAGTTTCTACCATACAGCAAAGTGAATCTGCTTTATGTTTACATATATCCCCTCTTTTTTGGATTTCCTTCCCATTTAGGTCACCACAGAGCCCTGAGTAGAGTTCCTTCTGCTATACAGTAAGTTCCCATTATTTACCTATTTTAAACACAGTATCGATAATGTGTATATGTCAATCTCAATCTCCCAACTCCTCCCCACCCTTTTTCCCCCTTGGTATCCATAGGTTGTGTTTATGTTTTATTTTATGGAATTACATTAACTTTGTCAGTTTGTCAATTTTTCACATCCTTTGTGTCTTTGTATATTTGTAAGTTGATAATTTCTCTAAGTAGTATTTCTTTATAATCAACCTTCTGGCAATGCTAGTTCATTTCTATTTTAATTCCCTAGGGATGTTATAAAGTTCAGTGTTATATTTTCAACATATTGAGGAGAATTAAGGAGAAAAAAATGGGAAGTGTGCAAAGACCGGAAAGCTTAATAATGGTAGTTATCACAGAAGACAGAGCTATGCATGAAATAATTACTCATTCATGTAAAATTCAAACTATTCTTTATCACTTCAAATAGCCAGACTTTTAAGAAAAAGTCATTTTTTCCAAAATAAAAATACTATACATTATAAAAAAGAATATTTATGAAGATAGCTTTTTCAGTTCAGTTCAGTTCAGTCGCTCAGTCGTGTCCGACTCTTTGCGACCCCACGCCAGGCCTCCCTGTTCATCACCATCTCTCGAAGTTCACTCAGACTCACGTCCATCAAGTCCGTGATGCCATCTAGCCATCTCATCCTCGGTCGTCCCCTTCTGCTCCTGCCCCCAATCCCTCCCAGCATCAGAGTCTTTTCCAATGAGCCAACTCTTCGCATGAGGTGGCCAAAGTACTGGAGTTTCAGCTTTAGCATCATTCCTTCCAAAGAAATCCCAGGGTTGATCTCCTTCACAATGGACTGGTTGGATCTCCTTGCAGTCCAACGGACTCTCAAGAGTCTTCTCCAACACCATAGTTCAAAAACATCAATTCTTTGGTGCTCAGCCTTCTTCACAGTCCAACTTTCACATCCATACATGACCACAGGAAAAATCACAGCCTTGACTAGATGGACCTTAGTCGGCAAAATAATGTCTCTGCTTTTGAATATACTATCTAGGTAGGTGAACTATATTTTATCACTTCCCTTAACTATAATTCTTGACTCTTGTATCCTTCATGCTATTCTTTCATCTTACCCATTTCTTGAAGCAAATTTATAGTTATTATTTACAGTAATCCAAAATTTGTTAATATTTACTCATTTTGGGGGCACCCCACTCCAGTACTCTTGCCTGGAAAATCCCATGGACGAAGGAGCCTGGAAGGCTGCAGTCCATGGGGTCACTGAAGGTCGGACACGACTGAGCTACTTCACTTCCACTTTTCACTTTCAAGCATTGGAGAAGGAAATGGCAACCCACTCCAGTGTTCTTGCCTGGAGAATCCCAGGGATGGTGGAGCCTGGTGGGCTGCCGTCTATGGGGTTGCACAGACACGACTGAAGTGACTTAGCAGCAGCAGCAGCACTGTGTATCAGGTACTGTGCTAAAGAGGAAAAGGATGAGACAAATTTTCTTAAGTGATCTATCATTGTCTCTTGCTGCAGTTAATTACTCTGCCATTTTTGAAACATTTTCTTTATCCATTTTTCATTCTCTCTTGAATCCCTCCTACCTCAATGTCTTTCCTTTCCAATTTACCTCCCTGGTATTTTTCATTTCCCTGACCTTTGAAATTGGAATGTCCCAGAGCTCCATCCTTGGCCCCTTTCTCCATCTACACCAAAAACCTTGGAAATCTCATGTGGTCTTGTGGTTTAAATATGTGTCAAATATTATATATTATGTCGTCCAAATATCTGCAGCCCAAACCTTGCCCCTCACCTGCAGTCTTCTGTGTCTGACTGTCTAGATGACATTTGTACTGGAGCTCAGGCTTTACATTTCTTAAACTGAGCTCTAAAGTCCTGCACAGCCTGATTGTATCAGTCACCTCCAGTGCATATCTGTGTAACTCCATCCTTCTAGTTGCTTAGGCCAAAATCTGGGATCATCTTTGACTAGTGTCTTCAGTTCTCATCCCAGATTTAATCTATCAGTAAATTCCATTGGCTCACTTTCAAGGATACCACTGTTGCCACTCTGATCCAAGTCATCATCATATTTTATTTGGATTATTGCAATAGCTTCCTGTGTTAGTCATGACATGATTGCTGTCACAACTTCAAAATCTAAGTGACTTAGTGCAACAAATATTGATTACTTGCTCAAATGACAGTGAGTGGGTGAAAGGGCTCTGATCTATAATACATGGTCATCAGGGACCCAAGATTCTTCCTTCTTTCTCTGTGGTATGAAATTCTCTACTGGATTCTCTGCATGTGGCAGAGAATATGGGCAGTATATGAGTTTTCTTGCCTGGCTTGTGTATCAGGTACTGTGCTCATACATTACTTCTGACTGCTTCTTATTGGCTGAAAGCCAGTCACAGGGTCTTATCTAATTGCAAGGGAGGCTAAGAAATTGCACTGAATGTGTATACTCAGTTCAGTTCAGTTCAGTCACTTAGTTGTGTCCGACTCTTTGAGACCCCATGAATCACAACATGCCAGGCCTCCCTGTCCATCACCAACTCCCAGAGTTCAGTCAGACTCACGTCCATCGAGTCAGTGATGCCATCTAGCCATCTCATCCTCTGTCGTCCCCTTCTCCTCCTGCCCCCAATCCCTCCCAGCATCAGAGTCTTTTCCAATGAGTCAACTTTTCACATGAGGTACTGTGGTGGATTCATGTCAATGTATGCCAAATCCAATACAGTACTGTAAAGTAAAATAAAGTAAATAAAAAAATAAAAAATCCCAACAAGCAAAAGTCCAGGACCAGATGTCTTCATAGGTGAATTCTACCGAGTATTTAGAGAAGCATTAACACATACTTTCTGAAATTATTCCCCAAAATTGCAGAAGGAACACTTCTGAATCATTCTACAAAACTACCAATATCTTGATAGCAAAACCAGATAAAGATATCACAAAAAGAAAATTACAGGCAAATATCATTAATGAATGTAAATGTAAATGTCCTCAATAAAATATTAGCTGACCATATCCAACAATATATCAAAAAGATCATATCTCATGATCAAGTAGGGATGTCTCAATCTTTCAATATCCATAAATCAATCAATATGATATGCTACATTAACAAATGGAATAAAACCCATAGTATCACCTCAATAGTAAAAGCTTTTAGATTAAAGACCTAAATGTAAGACCAGAAACTATAAAACTGGTAGAGGAAAACTTAAGGAGAACGCTTTTTGACATAAATAACAGCAAGATCCTCTATGATCCACCTCCTAGAGCAATGGAAATAAAAACAAAGCTAAACAAATGAGATCTAACTAAACTTATATGATTTTGCATGATGAAGGAAACTATAAGCAAAGTGAAAAAACAACCTACATAATGTGAGAAGATAGTAGTAAATGAAAGAATTGACAAAAAGAATTAATCTCCAAAATATACAAACAGCTCATGTAGCTCAATACCAGAAAAACAAACCACCCTATCAAAAACTGGGAGGAAGGCCTGCAGGGACATTTCTCCAAAGAAGACATACAGATGACTAATAAGCACATGAAAAGGTGATCAACATTGCTCATCATTAGAGAAATAGAAATCAAAATTACAATGTAACATAAAGTAAAATTTAAAAAAATTTAAAAAAATACAATGAGGTATCAATTCACAACAGTCAAAATGGCCATCATCAAAAATTCTACAAACAATAAATGCTGGAGAGGATGTGGAGAAAAGGGGATCCTCTTGCACTGTTGGTGGGAATGCAAATTGATATAGCCACTATGGGGATCAATACGGAGATTTCTTTAAAAACTAGGGATAAAACTACTATAATGTGCTTAGTCACTCAGTCATGTCTGACACTTTGCCACCCCATGGACTATATAGCTTGCCAGCCTCCTCTGTCCATAGGGATTCTCCAGGCAAGAATATTGGAGTGGGTTGCCATGCCCTCCTCCAGGGAATCTTCTCAACCCAATGATCGAACCCAGGTCTCCTGCACTGCAGGTGGATTTTTTACCATCTAAGCCAGCATATGATCCAGCAATCCCACTACTGGGTACATACTCTGAGGAAACCATAATTGAAAAAGATACATGTCCCCCAGTTTTCATCACAGTACTATTTAAAATAGCTAGAGCATGGAAGAAATCTATATGTCCATCTATAGGTGAATGGATAAAGAAGTTGTGGTACATATACACAATGGAATATTACTCTGCTATAGAAAAGAATTCATCTGAGTCAGTTCTAATGAGAGCAAAATAACTGGAAGGGGAAAAACAAGCAAACAAACACAGAATACATGCCTAATCACAACTGCCAGTGGAAAAGTGGCCCAGAAGCTCACATCTGCCACCAGTGAGTGGGGGTTGGGAAGGGAGCTGCAGGCTGCATTATTGGTCCTTAGGGTAAGGACCAGGTCTGAATGCCCTGAAGACAATCTGAGGGAGCTAATCTGAGATAGCAACCCAAACCGTGAGATTGCCAGAGAGACCAAAAAAAAAAAAAAAAAACCTTTCCCGTGACAGTCTCTAATGCCTCATGGTGACCCCTGATGTGCTCACAGAACAAAGGACTGAGCAAAGACCAAAGAAGAGCGAACATCCTGCCTTATAGGGCCTCCCTACCAGGAGGCAGAGAGGCAGGAATATGAAAACCAGAGCCAGAATGCAGGGGACTGCTGCAATCTTGGCCCTGCAGGCCTCATCTTCCACCAAACTGTGAGCAGGCTCCCAAGTGATAATCACATCTTCCTAGGATCCTGGATCATTCACATCTTCCAAAAGTGTCACAGCCTGAGATAGCTCCCCAGAGGAGACACATGGCACACCTGGGACTGTGCTCTCTCTGTGCATCCAGAAAACCGAGCAACCGGGACCAGGGAGTTGAATAAGATGCACAGGCCACCGGTGACAGTGTGTTCACCAAGCACCTGGACTCCTAAGCTACTCAGACCTGGGATGGGGACAAAACACACAGCCCATCTGGGTCTGTATCCCTGCAGGGCACCTGAGAACCTGAGCAATTTAGTCCTGGGAACTGCATGAAATGCAGTGCCCATGTGGGACAGTGCCCCAGCAGACCACCCTGGAGCCTGAGCAGTGTAGACCCTGGAAGTACATGCCACCTTGGTCTGTAGCAAGCCTAGTGTGGTCCATCCACTGTGAGAAATCCTCACACATGCGAGCAGTATTTGTTTGCAGTGTCCCTTCTTCCCTACAAAACAACTGAAAAAGTGAGTCTAAGTAAGTGGCCACCTTTGCCACCTTGTGTCAGGGCGGAAATTAGACACTGCAAACAGAGGAAACAAAAATTTTTTTTCAATTTTTGTGATTGACATGTTTTGTATTTTCTGTATTGTATTTTTGAGAATCTAACTGGTTTTCTAGGTTTTTAACCTTTGCTTTTTGATATTTGTTATCAATTTTGTACCTCTAAGAATCTAATCTTCAATATCCATTTTCACTTAGGGATTTGATTACCAAATTGCTTGATTGCTCTCTCCCCTTTTGACTCTCCCTTTTCTCCCCCAGGTCACCTCTATCTCCTTTCTCCCTCTTCTCTTCTATACATAATTCTGTGAATCTCTGGGTGTTCCAGGCTGTGGAGAGCACTTAGTTATTTGATTACTGGCTATATTGCTCTCTCTCCTATTGATTTCCCCTTTTCTCCTCCTGGTCACCTCAATCTCCCTCATCTTCTCCCACCTCTTCTCTTCTCTATATAACTCTGTGCAACTCTCTAGGTGTTCCTGACTGTGGAGAATTGTCTCACCAATAAGACTAAGGGTTTTATCTTCTATGCTGTATGGACAGAAGAGTCTTGAGACTACTGTAAGAGAAGACCAAAAGCCAGAGGCAGGAGGCTTAACTCCAAAAGTTTAGAACAACAGAGAACTCCTAACTCCAGGGAACATTAATAGACAAGAACTCACCCAAAAGTCTCCACACCTACATTGAAACTATGCTCCACCCAAGAGCCAACAAGTTCCAGTGCAAGACACGCCACGTTAATTCTCCAGCAAGACAGGAAGACAATCCTGAGCATTAAAAGACATGCTGTCCAAAGCCATGTCAAGCCCATAGACATGCCAGAACTCACTACTGGAAACTTCTTTGTACTCCAGAGAGAAGATATCTAGCACTACCCACTAGAACACAGACACAAGCTCCCCCAACCAGGAAACCTTGACAAGCAATTAGTCTATCCCCACCCACAGGGAGCAGATTCCACAATTAAGAGGAACAACGAGCTTCCAGTCTGCAGAAAGGACACCCCAAACACAGCAATCTAAACAAAATGAAAAGACAGAAATATTCAGCAGGTAAAGAAACGTGATAAAACCCCACCAAACCAAACAAAAGGCAAGAAGATAGGGGGTCAACCCAAAAAATAATTCAGAATAATGATAGTAAAGATGATCCAAAACTTGAAAACAAAATGGAGTTACATATAAATAGACTAGAGACAAGGATTGAGAGATGCAAGAAATGTTTAACAAGAACCTAGAAGGAATAAAGAAGAGTCAATCAATAATGAATAGTGCAATAATTGAGATCAACAGTAGAATCACTGAGGCAGAAGAGAGAATAAGTCAGGTGGAAGATAAAATGGTGGAAATAAATGAAGCAGAGAAGAAAAAGAAAGAATTAAAATAAGTGAGGACAACATCAGAGACCTCTGGGACAATATTAAGTGCCCTAACATTCAAATCATAGGTGTCCCAGAAGAAGAAGACAAAAGAAAGGGCATGAGAATATACTTAGAAGATAATAGTTGGAAACTTCCCTAATATGGGGAAGGAAATAGTCACCCAAGTCCAAGAAACCCAGAGAGTCCCAAACAGGACAAACTCGAGGTGAAACACTCCAAGACACATATTAATCAAACTAACAATATCAAACACAAAGAATAAATATTAAAAAGCAGAAAGGGAAAAGCAACAAATAACACACAAGGGTATCCCCATGAAGATAACAGCTGATCTTTCAATAGAAACTCTTCATTACAGAAGGGAATGGCAGGACATACTTAAGGTGATGAAAGCAAAAGGCCTACAACCAAGATTACTCAGCAAAGATCTCATTCATATATGAAGGAAAAATCAAAAGTTTTACAGACAAGCAAAAGCTCAGAGAATTCAGCACCACTAAACCAGCTCTTCAACAAATGCTAAAGGATCTTCTCTACACAGGAAACACAGAAAGGTTTATAAAAATTAACCCAAAACAACAAAGTAAATGGTAGTGGGATCATACTTATCAATAATTACCTTAAATATAAATCGGTTAAATGCTCCAACCAAAAGACAAAGACTGGCCAAATGGATACAAAAACAAGACCCCTATATATGCTGTCTAAAAGAGACCCACCTAAAACCTAGGGCCACATACAGACTGAAAGTGAGAGGATGGAAAAAGATACTTCATGCAAATGGAGAGAGCAAACGAAAGCAGGAGTAACAATACTCATATCCGATAAAATAGACATTGAAATAAAGGCTGTGAAAAGAGACAAAGAAGGACACTGTAATAATGATCAAAGGATGAATCCAAGAAGATATAACAATTATAAATATATAGGCACTCAACATAAGGTCACCTCAATATGAAAGGCAAATATTGACAAGAATGAAAGGGGAAATTAACAATAACATAATAATAGTGGGGAACTTTAATACCCCACTCACACCTATGAAACAGAAAATTAGCAAGTAAACCAAAGTGCTAAATGATACAATATACCAGTTAGACCTAACTGATATCTATAGGGCATTTCACCCCAAAACAATGAAATTCGCCTTTTTCTCAAGTGCACATAGAATATTCTCCAGGATTGATCACATCCTGGGCCAAATCTAGCCTTGATAAATTTAAGAAAATTGAAATCATTTCAGGCATCTTTTCTGATCACAGTGCGGTAAGATTAGATGTCAACTACAGAAAACAAAAGTATTAAAATACAAACATATGGAGGTTAAACAGCATGCTTCTGAATAACCAACAGATCACAAAAGCAATAAAAAAGGAAATAAAAATATGCATCAAAACAAATGAAAACACAACAACCCCAAATCTAAGGATTGAAATTTAGGAAAGAATGAAGGCAGTAGGAGGAGAATATGACAGAGGATGAGATGTTCGGATGGCATCACCGACTCGATGGACATGAGTTTGAGTAAGCTCTGTGAGTTGATAATAGACAGGGAAGCTTGGTGTGCTGCAGCCCATGGGGTCACAAAGATTAGGATACAACTGAGTAACTGAACAGAGTTACAATAGCTAGGACATGGAAGCAACCTAGATGTCCATTGGCAGACGAATAGATAAGGAAGTTGTGGTACATATACACAATGGAAAATTACTCAGCTATAAAAAAGAATGTGTTCGAGTCAGTTCTAATGAGGTGGATAAAACTGCAGCCTATTATACAGAGTGAAGTAAGTCAGAAAGAGAAACACCAATACAGTATATTAACACATATATATAGAATTTAGAAAGACAATAATGACAACCCTATGTGCAAGACAGCAAAGAAGACACAGACGTAAATAAAAGATTTTTGGACTATATGGGAGAAGGCAAGGTTGGGATGATTGAGAGAAATAGCATTGCAATATGTATATTACTACACATAAAATAGAAGAATGGTGCAAGTCTGATGAATGAAGCAGGGCTTGTGCTCTGGGACAACCCAGAGGGATGGAGTGAAAGTAGTTGGGAGGGGGTTCAGGATGGTGGGATACATGTACACCCATGACTGATTCATGTCGATGTATGGCCAAAATCACCACAATATTGTGAAGTAATTAGCTTCCAATTAATATAAACTAATTAATTATAAATTTTAATTTGTGATACCAAGAGTTTTACAGTGACAGCCTAAACAAAGTTTTCTGTTTGAAACCAAACTGCAAACTTGACAGTTTAAATTATATACTCCAGATAACATCTTCTAAATTTAGAATGCTCTTTTGGAGATTAGAATGCAATGTAGTTAAACTGTTTATATGTGGAAATTCTGAACTTTTACAAGAAAGGCCAATTGGTCCACATCACCCCTCATTATTTAAAACAGTTTGTGTGGCTTGGTGGCTGTGAGGTTTTAATTCCTTCTCCCTGTTATGGTGTTATAAACAACTTTGAAGAAAGTACACATTGTATTCATTTCTGCATTTTTAAAAAATAACATTCTCAACTTATCTACACAGTCAAAGGAAAAGAAAATTCAGGACCCTCCTTTTCTCCCCACTCAAATTGCTATTTCTGAAAGACTTTAAGCCTGAATTACTTATGTGTACTTTACATTATCTGAATTTGTTGGATAATAATTCAAACTTTCACTTTGGTTCAGCAAAATAGGCTTTGAGGGATAAGTGAGTATGGCCAAGGAAGTTCTCTGAACTATTATTTACCAACTGAATGCTTCATGTACTACTTATATAAAATAGACAATAAATAAGTACCTACTATATACCACACCTTTGGCCACCTGATGTGAAGAACTAACTCATTGGAAAAGACCCTGATGCTGAGAAAGACTGAAGGCAGGAGGAGAAGGGGATGACATAGGATAAGATGGTTGGATGGCATCACCGACTTGATGTTCATGAGTTTGAACAAGCTCTGGGAGTTGGTGATGGACAGGGAATCCTGACATGCTGCAGACCATGGGGTCCCAAAGAGTCAGACATGACTGAGAGACTGAACTGAACTGATATAGCACATGTACCTCTACTCAATGCTCTGTAATGACTTATGTGAGAAAATCTAAAATTGAGTGTTTATAAGAATGTATATATATATGATTCACTTTGATGTATGACAGAAACTAACACAATATTGTAAATCAACTATACTCCAATAAAAATTAAAAAAAAAAAGAAACACATACATTACCATATGTAAAATAGACAACCAATGGAATTTGTTGTATGATACAAAGAACCCAAAGCTAATGCTCTGTGATAACCTAGAGGGGTGAGGTGAGGAAGGAGGTGGGAGTGAGGTTTAAGAAGGAGGGGACATATATATATATATATATGAAAAGGCAATGGCACCCCACTCCAGTACTCGTGCCTGGAAAAATTCCTTGGGCGGAGGAGCTTGGTAGGCTGCAGTCCATGGGGTTGCGAAGAGTCAGACACGACTGAGCGACTTCACTTTCACTTTTCACTTTCATGCGTTGGAGAAGGAAATGGCAACCCACTCCAGTGTTCTTGCCTGGAGAATCCCAGGGACAGCAGAGCCTTGGTGGGCTGCTGTCTATGGGGTCGCACAGAGTTAAACACGACTGAAGCGACTTAGCAGCAGTGGCAGCATGGCAGAAGCCATCATAATATTGTAAAGTAATTATCTTCCAATTAAAAATAAAATAAAATTTTAAAAAGAAAAAGCTTTTGACAATATTTAACATACATTTATGATAAAAAATTGTGATAAAAACTGTGCTATTAAGTGGACATATAATGAACACACGTCAACATAAAAAGACACATATGACAAGCCCACAGCTAGCATCAGAGTCAACAGTGAAAAGCTGAAAGCATTTCCTCTAATATCAGTACAAGGATGCTCACTCTTGCCATGTTTAGTCAACATATTATTGGAAGTCTTAATCAAAATTTAAAAATCAAGAAAAAGAAATGAATTCAATTTGGAAAAGAAGAAGTAAAATTCTGTTTGCAGGTGACATGACATTTTTTAGAAAATTCTAAAAAGCCATTGAAAATTCTACTAGAGCTCCTGAATGAATTTAGTAAAGTTGAAAGATACAAAAAAAATATAGGGAAATCTGTTGTATTTCTATACACTAACAATGAAGTATTAGCAAGAAAAATTAAGGAAACAATCCCATTTACCATCACATCAAAAAGAAATACTTAAGAATAAGCCTACCTAAAGGAGTACAGCAAGGCTGTATTATATTGTTACGCTGCTTATTTAACTTATATGCAGAGTACATCATGAGAAACATTGGCCTGGAAGAAGCACAAGCTGAAATCAGCATTGCTGGGAGAAATATCAATAACCTCAGATATACAGATGACACCACCCTTATGGCAGAAAGTGAAGAAGAACTAAAGAGCCTCTTAATGAAGTGAAAGAGGAGAGTGAAAAAGTTGGCTTAAATCTCAACATTCAGAAAACTAAGATCATGGCGTCGGTCCCATTATTTCATGGCAAATAGATAAGGAAACACTGGAAACAGTGGCTGACTTTATTTATTTATTTTTGGCTCTAAAATCACTGCAGATGGTGATTGCAGCCATGAAATTAAAAGACACTCCTTGGAAGAAAAGTTATGGCCAACCTAGATAGCATATTAAAAAGCACAGACATTACTTTGCCGACTAAGGTCCGGCTAGTCAAGGCTATGGTTTTTCCTGTGGTCATATATGGATGTGAGAGTTGGACTGTGAAGAAGGCTGAGCACTGAAGAATTGATGCTTTTGAACGGTGGTGTCGGAGAAGACTCTTGAGAGTCCCTTGGACTGCAAGGAGATCCAACCAGTCCGTTCTGAAGGAGATCAGCCCTGGGATTTCTTTGGAAGGAATGATGCTAAAGGTGAAACTCCAGTACTTTGGCCATCTTATGCAAAGAGTTGACTCATTGGAAAAGACTTTGATGCTGGGAGGGATTGGGGCAGGAGGAGAAGGGGACGACAGAGGATGACATGGCTTGATGACATCATTGACTCGATGGACATGAGTCTGAGTGAACGCCAGGAGTTGGTGATGAACAGGGAGGCCTGGCGTGCTGCAATTCATGGGGTTGCAAAGAGTCGGACACGACGAGTGACTGAACTGAACTGAACTGAGGTTCCAGTTAACTGATATCTTTTGTTTCTTTAGGTAGATTTATTCCTAAGTTTTTAATTTTTTTCATTGCAATGGTGAATGGAATTGTTTCCTTAATTTCTCTTTCTGTTTTCTCATTGTTAGTGTATAGGAATGCAAGGGATTTCTGAATTTTAATTTTATATCCCACAATTTTATTGTATTTATTGATTAGTTATAATAATTTTTTGGTGGAGTCTTTAGGGTTTTCTATGTAGAGGAACATGTCATCTGCAAACAGTGAGAGTTTTACTCCTTTTTTCCAATCTGGATTACTTTTATTTCTTTTTCTGCTCTTATTGCTGTGGCCAAAACTTCCAAAACTATGTTGAATAATAGTGGTGAGAGTGGGCACCCTTGTCTTTTACTGACTTTAGGGGAAATGCTTTCAATTATTCACCACTGAGGATAATGTTTGCTGTGGGTTTGTCTAACAGCACACAAGGTTCTGTTTGTGCCCTCCAACAGTCTATTTCATGATCCTGCCCTTGACCTGACATCCTAGCCTGCCGGGGGAAGACATCTTGAGAAAGGAGCCTCTGACCCAGTCTAGTAACGGGCAGAGGTGACAGTAGTTGACTTAAGAAGGGAAATGGCTTGAGAAAAGGCCAGGGCAATTGAAGTAACTTTGCTGTGCCGGCGCAGGAGGGCCAAGAGGAGCTACTCCACATTCAAGGTCAAAGGGGCAGCTGTGAGGAGATTCCCCTCATCCAAAGTAAGGAGCAGTGGCTGTGCTTTGCTGGAGCAGCCATGAAGAGATACCCCTCGTCCAAGTTAAGAGAAACCCAAGTAAGACAGTAGGTGTTGTAGGAGGCATCAGATGGCAGATGCACAAACCATAATCACAGAAGACTAGTCAATCTAATCACATGGACCACAGTCTTGTCTAACTCAATGAAACTAAGCCATGCTGTGTGGGAATACCCAAGATGGGCGGGTCATGGTGGAGAGGTCTGATAGAATGTGGTCCACTGGAGAAGGGAATGGCAAATCACTTCAGTATTCTTACCTTGAGAACCTCATGAACAGTATGAAAAGGCAAAATGATAGGATACTTAAAGGAACTCCCCAGGTCGGTAGGTGCCAAATATGCTACTGGAGATCAGTGGAGAAATAATGGAGGGATGGAGCCAAAGCAAAAACAACACCCAGTTGTGAATGGGACTGGTGAAAGAAGCAGGGTCTGATGCTATAAAGAGGAACCTGGAATGTCAGGTCCACGAATCAAGGCAAATTGGAAGTGGTCAAATGGGAGATGGCAAGAATGAATGTTGACATTCTAGGAATCAGCGAACTAAAATGGACTGGAATGGGTGAATTTAACTCAGATGACCATTATATCTACTACTGTGGGCAGGAATCCCTCAGAAGAAATGGAGTAACCACCATGGCCAAGAAAAGATTCCAAGATGCAGTACTTGGATGCAATCTCAAAAATGACAGAATAATTTCTGTTCATTTCCAAGGCAAACCATTCAATATCATGGTAATCCAAGCCTATGCCCAAACCAATAATGCTGAAGAAGCTGAAGTTGAACTGTTCTATGAAGACCTACAAGACCTTTTAGAACTAACACCCCAAAAAGATGTCCTTTTCATTATAGGGGACTGGAATGCAAAAGTAGGAAGTCAAGAAACACCTGGAGTAACAGGCAAATTTGGCCTTGGAATACAGAATGAAGCAGGGCAAAGGCTAATAGAGTTTTGCCAAGAAAACGCACTGGTCATAACAAACATTCTCTTCCAACAACACAAGAGAAGACTCTACACATCGAAATTAGATTGATTATATTCTTTGCAGCCAAAGATGGAGAAGCTCTATACAGTCAGCAAAAACAAGACTGGGAGCTGACTGTG
>SJYX01022748.1:49676-61788 GCA_006410675.1 Oreotragus oreotragus
AAGAGAAGACTCTACACATGGACATCACCAGATGGTCAACACTGAAATCAGATTGATTATATTCTTTGCAGCCAAAGATGGAGAAGCTCTATACAGTCAGCAAAAACAAGACTGGGAGCTGACTGTGACTCAGATCATGAACTCCTTACTGCCAAATTCAGACTTAAATTGAAGAAAGTGTGGAAACCACTAGACCATTCAGATATGACCTAGATCAAATCCTTTATGATTATACAGTAGAAGTGAGAAATAGATTTAAGGGACTAGATCTGATAGACAGAGTGCCTGATGCACTATGGATGTTCGTGACATTGTACAGGAGACAGATCAAGACCATCACCATGGAAAAGAAATGCAAAAAAGCAAAATGGCTGTCTAGGGAGGCCTTACAAATAGCTGTGAAAAGAAGAGAAGTGAAAAGCAAAGGAGAAAAGGAAAGATATAAGGGTCTGAATGCAGAGTTCCAAAGAATAGCAAGGAGAGATAAGAAAACCTTCCTCAGCGATCAATGCAAAGAAATAGAGGAAAACAACAGAATGGGAAAGACTAGAGATCTCTTCAAGAAAATTAGAGATATCAAAGGAACATTTCATGCAAAGATGGGCTCGATAAAGGACTGAAATGGTATGGACCTAACAGAAGCAGAAGTTATTCAAAGAGGTGGCAAGAATACACAGAAAAACTGTAGAAAAAAGATCTTTGTTTTTGGCTTCTACTGCTGCTGCTGCTGCTTAGTTGCTTCAGTCATGTCCGACTCTGTGCGACACCAGGCTCCTCTGTTCATGGGGATTCTCCAGGCAAGAATACTGGAGTGAGATGCCATGCCCATCTCTTTTTTTTTTGGTTGCACTGGGTCTTTACTGCTGCACACAGGCTTTCTCTAGCTGTGCATGGGTTTCTCACTTCAGTGGCTTCTCTTGTTGTGGAACACAGTCTATAGGTATGCAGGCTTCAGTAGTTGCAGCACATGGGCTCAGTTATTATGGCTTGTGGACTCTAGAGCATGGGCTCAGTAGTGGTGGCACATGGGCTTAGTTGCTCCATGGATTATGGAATCTTCCCAGATTAGGGATCAAATTGTGTCCCCTGCATTAGCAAGCAGATTCTCATCCACTGTTCCACCATGGAAATCCCTTGGAGGAACTTTTTGAGGGTAATCATCCCAATCTGTCCTGTTTGTCCGTGCCACCAATGAAGTAGCACTCGTTAGTCCTAGGAAATGACTGAGAATGCAAGTGAAGAAAACATATGAGGATGTTGATAGGAATTTTGCATTGGAGGTGCAGAAGCTAAGGTCAAACTTGACTATTTCTGAAAGACTTCTCAGTCAGGTTCATGGTAATGGCAATCTAATCATGGTTAGAACTCTCCAGAGTGGGAGGCAGACATATATTCATTTAATTTAAGACACTTGGAATAGTTTTAGAAAGTTGCACCAAAATGTTTCCCTTTATTAGGAATGCCTCAGAGATGTACTGGAAATAAATATCATTAATGATCCTCCATAACACATATTTCTCAAGGTCTAAAGAGTTTTCTCCCTAAGCATCAGGTTGTTTCTCTCCCTCTAGAAACACAAAAAAATTCAGTGCATTCCATTCCAGTAGCTATAATTGTATCTTGCTTACAATCATTCCCTACTTACACTGAGACTTTTTGTCTGGAAGGGTTAAGTGTAAGACAGTCAAGGGTGTTATTAATATCTATTAAAAAAAAGATTTGTATAGTGCCCAGTTCCTTTTATCTGATTATTATCCAAGTGGCCAAAAGAAAATGCTCTCTTTCTAAGGACAGCTGCATTTAATGACCAGATTGCTTTACTAAGTAATATGGATCAAGGGAGTACAGCCAAAATTATTTTTGAACTTATTTTTATAGAGGCCATTACAATGCTCAAAAATATTAAATGCCTGTGATAGAAGGGAGCATGGGAGTTCAATTACATTCCTTCACCACTACCTAATTGCTGAGTATCTTTGGCAATAAAGGTGTATGATTGTTCATGTGCAAGTGGTTTGGAAAGACAAAAACATGACACAGATTAGTTTCATGGACCCCAGTGATGTAGCTAAAATCAGATGAGTGTGTCGATTCAGTGTCATGAACTGTAGCAGATGGCCTGGAATTCCTGGGTCAGAGGCAAAGGAGTCAAATTTTATGTTCCCATTGGAAATTACTGGGAGAAAATCCCTTATAAGTTTCTCACACTCTGCCAATCTTGTGAGCAGAGACATTAACAGCTTTGTTCTTGACTATCTTTTCCAGGATGTTTGTATAGCAAGAAGCCTTAGAAGATTTAGTGTCTCCTTGTGGGGAAGAAGAAAGATACTGATTATCTTAATAAAAATAATTTCTTCTTTCAGGGATAAAGAATAAGCAAGTGTTCTTGAAACCATTTTTTTTTTTAAAGATTAGTGTCTCCTAAGTTCAAGGTTCCTTGGCTATGATGCAGACCCACTGCATGCACTGTAACCATCTGAGCCAATCTCCATAATGTCCTGATGGAACTGAGGGACAGAGGGGATCGATACAAGCATGATATTCTGATAAGCATGCTGCCTGCTCTTCTGTTTTTCCCTGAATAATAAAGTCCTCTATCTCTTGTTTTCTGTAAATATTCCTGAAAAGTAGCAGGCTAACTTGATAGCTTGCAAATAGGGTAAAATTCCAGGCACTTCAGAGTTCTTAACAGACTACTGAGGCTCTTTGGATGACTATGCTTTGGCCAAGGAAAAGTTAAATCTTGTTAAAGCCTGACCTCAGGCTTCAAAGACACTCTTTTCCTTTTATTTCTTTTATTTGGACTGGAAAATGCCTTCCTCTTTATTTACAGATAGAGGAATCAAGGTGAGGTGCAGAGACGGGAAGTAGGTTTATCAAGGTATCAAGGTAACAAAGGGAGCCCTGATAAAGAAACAAAACGTGTTCATTTGGCTGGTATACATTTTAAAATTTATCTCTTGGAAGTGAATACAGTGAAAAGAATAGAAGAAAGTAAGGAACTCTCCAGATGGTTAAATAGAATAACCACTAAGATATTTTTCATCTCTGAAAGTCTTGAAGTTGTCATTTCTTTTCATGTATTGGAAGCTATAATAAAATAACATGCACTGGCTGGCTTATGTTGTTGTTCAGTCATCAAGTCGTGTCCAATTCGTTGCGACTCCATGGACTGCAGTACGCTAGGCTTCCCTGTCCCTCACCATTTCCTGGTGTTTGCCCAAGTTCATGTCTTTTGAGTCAATGATGCCATCCAACCATCTCATCTTCCGGAGCCAAGAAAAATTAATTTCTGTTGTTTTTAAGCCACCCTTTTGCCCTTTCATGGCTCGCTGCCTTGTCGTGGTGCAAGGGCTTGCATAATTCAATGAAGCTATGAGCCATGCTGTGTAAGGCCACCCAATATGGATAGGTCATAGTGGAGAGTTCTGACAAAATGTGATCAACTGGGGGAGGGAAAGGCAAACCACTCTAGTATTCTAACCATGAGAACCATATGAACTGTATAACAAAGATGGCCTATAAACAGCAGAAATTAATTTTTCATAGCTAGGGAGGCTAAGTCCAAGAAAGGTGCCCACAGATTCAGGGTTCAATAAGAAATTCCTGGTTCTTAGGCAGCCATCTTTTTACTGTGTCCTCACATGGCATAAGGGGCTAGGGAGCTCTGTGGTATTTCTTTTACAAAAGCAGTCATCTCATTCATGAGGCTCCACCTTCATGACCTAATTAACCCCAAACCCCACTTCCTAACACTGTCGCTTTGGGATGATTCTTTACCACTAGTGCCACCTGGAGAGTTAGAAATCAATGGGTAAGCCAGACCAAAATCTCATCTGAAGGCTCTGTGGAAGAATACACTTTCAAGTTCATTCTGGTTGTGACTGAATTCAGTACCATGTAACTCTTAGACTGAGGTCCCAGTAATTGTTATTAGTCTGGGGTTGCTATCAAGTCCCAGAAACCACCCATATTACTTACAATGTGGCCTTCACAACAGATAATGTCCCTTGCATCAAATTTCTTTCCTGCTTTCATTTTTTCTGAGTCTTCCATCCTTTACATCTAGACCTAGATTTAAAGAGACCATGTGATTATAATTTCTCCTAAAGTCAATTAACTTAACCACAGGAGTGAAATCCTTATATTCATATTCTCAAGGATTATATAGGTCATGTACACCAGAGAACAATGAATTTTGGTTATCATCTTATAATTATGCCTACTATAGAGGCAAAATTTGCATGTTTTAAAAAACACAGATCATCAGTATCAGTTCTATCAATTGCATTTACCCCATGAAGTTCCCTTGTGTTTTTTTCTCAGTAAGTACCTACCTACATATCCCTGGAGTAGGAAATGGCAACCTATTCCAGTTCTTGTTGCCTGGAGAATTCCATGGACAGAGGATCCTGGTGGGCTACAATCCACGGGGTCCAAAGAGTTGGACAGACTGAGCGACTAACACACACACACCTATCTACATATCCCTAAAATGAAGCCATTATTTTGATTATATTTTATCAGATTAGTTTTGCTTGTTTTGGAAAACTTTACTGCCTATAGACCTAACTTTACCCACTGTCTACTTTTATAAATAAAGTTTTATTAGTATATGGACATATTTATTCATTGATTTATTGTCTATGACTGTTTTCTTACTACAACAGGAGATTTAAGTTGTAACAGAGAATACATGGCTTACGAAACTTAAAACATGTACTATCTTATCCTTTATAGATAAAGTTTGTTGACTTTTGTTCTAAATCGTTTTATAAATCAAATCTTACAGTATGTATTTCTTCATGAAAGGCCTCTTTTGCTTAGCATGTTTTTAAGATTCTTCCATGTTGTTGCCTCTGCCCGTAGGTATGTTCTATATTGTTTAATAGTACTCTATTGTATGGCTGCACCAGTTTCTTCTTTTACTAATGAGCACTTGCCCTTTTTTCAGTTTTTAAAAATTATGAATAAAGATACTATAAATATTTTTGTATGTCTTTTTTAGGTCATAAGGAAAACATATATTTAGTTTTATAAGACACTGCTGCTAATGAATATAGCTCCCAGTTCAATCTGACCTAGAAGTCTAAGCTGAACACCCAAGAAGCTGTGTAACCCATCCTAGAGTCCCAATTACAACAGCAACTGAGCAAAGAATACAGCCAACATACGGGTTCATCTGCAGAACCAAGTCAGTGGAATTGCCCGACCTGGGAGCTTGGTGGGCAGTTCTACCTCATTTGATACTCACTTATTGAGCAGTTCGGTCCCATCACTTCATGGGAAATAGATGGGGAAACAGTGTCAGACTTTATTTTGGGGGGCTCCAAAATCACTGCAGATGGTGACTGCAGCCATGAAATTAAGATGCTTACTCCTTGGAAGAAAAGTTATGACCAACCTAGACAGCATATTAAAAAGCAGAGACATTACTTTGCTGACTAAGGTCCAGCTAGTCAAGGCTATGGTTTTTCCTGTGGTCATGTATGGATGTGAGAGTTGGACTATGAAGAAGGCTGAGTGCCGAAGAATTGATGCTTTTGAACTGTGGTGTTGGAGAAGACTCTTGAGAGTCCCTCGGACTGCAAGGAGATCCAACCAGTCCATTCTGAAGGAGATCAACCCTGGGATTGCTTTGGAAGGAATGATGCTAAAGCTGAAACTCCAGTACTTTGGCCATCTCAAAGAGTTGACTCATTGGAAAAGACTCTGATGCTGGGAGGGATTGGGGCTGGGAGGAGAAAGGGACAACCGAGGATGAGATGGCTGGATGGCATCACTGACTCAATGGACATGGGTCTGAGTGAACCCCGGGAGTTGGTGATGGACAGGGAGGCCTGACGTGCTGCGATTCATGGAGTCACAACTTTATTTTGGGGGGCTCCAAAATCACTGCAGATGGTGACTGCAGCCATGAAATTAAGATGCTTACTCCTTGGAAGAAAAGTTATGACCAACCTAGACAGCATATTAAAAAGCAGAGACATTACTTTGCTGACTAAGGTCCAGCTAGTCAAGGCTATGGTTTTTCCTGTGGTCATGTATGGATGTGAGAGTTGGACTATGAAGAAGGCTGAGTGCCGAAGAATTGATGCTTTTGAACTGTGGTGTTGGAGAAGACTCTTGAGAGTCCCTCGGACTGCAAGGAGATCCAACCAGTCCATTCTGAAGGAGATCAACCCTGGGATTGCTTTGGAAGGAATGATGCTAAAGCTGAAACTCCAGTACTTTGGCCATCTCAAAGAGTTGACTCATTGGAAAAGACTCTGATGCTGGGAGGGATTGGGGCTGGGAGGAGAAAGGGACAACCGAGGATGAGATGGCTGGATGGCATCACTGACTCAATGGACATGGGTCTGAGTGAACCCCGGGAGTTGGTGATGGACAGGGAGGCCTGACGTGCTGCGATTCATGGAGTCACCAAGAGTCGGACATGACTGAGTGACTGAACTGAACTGAACTATTGAGCAGTAATGGCTGTGAAGTTTGTTTTATGAACCTACCTGGGCAGGAAAGCAAATTTGCAACCTTATCCAACTGCTGAGTAGAGCATCAAGTCCCACCTGACTAGGAACCTGACTAGAGAATCCAAACCACCACAGAGCTCACACTACAGCTGTGCTTGTGCTGGAAACCAGTTGTTCATCCAACTGTTCTCAAATAGTCATCTTTTTGACTTCAGATTTCAGATAGTAGCCTCGCCCAAATTAAGGCAACAATTGCAAATCTCACTTGATAAATGTGCTTTTAGGTGACCTGATCTGAATCCCAAGCTGAATGAAGAATAAACCAGTAAAATCCTGAAGTGGAGAACATTATTTCAAATGCCTGTATAACAATGCAAAAATCAAAGATTACAATGAATTAGGTAAAATTGACACCACCAAAGAAAACTAATAAAGCTCCAATAAATCAAATTAAGGAACTGATCTTATGAACAGAATAATTCTTTTAAAGAAGTTTAGTGAAAGAGAAGAAAATACTGATAGACAATCAAATGAAATTAGAAAATCAATGTGTGGACAAAATGAAAAATTAAAAAAGAAATGGAAATTATTAAAAAAACCAATATTTAGATTTGAAGAATATAACTGAATTTAAGAATTCAATAGAGAGCTCCAAGAACAGACTTAAGCAAACAGAAGAAAGAATAAATGAACTAGAAGATAAGTCGTTTGAAATTATCCAGTCAGAGTATCAAAAAGAAAACAGAATGAAAAAGAGTGGACTTATGTGATATCATAAAAAAAAGGCAGTATACACTTCCAGACATTCCAGAAGAAGAGAAAGAAAAAGGGAAAGAAAGTATTATTTAAAGCAATAATGGCTGAAAATTTCCAAACTATGGGGAGAAAATAGACATCTAGATTCATGAGGTATGAAGGGCCCCAAATAGTTTGAGAATGAAGGGAGGTACACTGAGACACAATGAAATTGTCAAAACTGAAAGAGAAATGATTTCGAAGGAAGCAATAGAAAAGTGACATAGACATCACATACAAGGAAGCATCATAATACTATCAGTGGATATCTCAACAAAAACTTTATAGGCCAGGAGAGAGTAAGATGGTATATGTGAAAATATTGAAAGAAAAATATTGTCCAACAAGAATACTATACCCATCAAAGCACTCCTTCAAATTTGAAAGATAAATAGACTTGAACAATCAAAACTGAGGAAATTTATCACCACTAGACCTGCCTTACAAGAAATGTTAAGGGGTATTTTTCAAGTAAAAATAAAATAATGTAAATTAACAACATAAAATCATTAATGCATGTATAAAAGATACCAAATTGGTAAGTATGTAGTATGTGCTCAGTTGCTAATTTTTGTCTGGCTCTTTGCAACCCCATGGACTGTAACCCACCAGGCTCCTCTGCCCATGGGATTTTCCAGCAAAAATACTGGAGAGTGTTGCCATTTCCTTCTCCAAGGGGTCTTCCCAGCCCAGGGATCAAACTCTCATCTCCTGCACTGGCCACCAGAGAAAGTCTATAAATATAAAGTAGTTAAAGTCAGATTCTCTTATATTGTATTAGTGGTGCTGTGATTTAACAACTAGTTTTATGACTCTAGTTTAAAATATATAAAGAAAAAAATATTAAAAATAGCAATAATATTTTGTTATTAGATGCAAAATGTAAAAATTGTAACATAAGTAATTTAAACTGTGGCAGGGAGATAAAAGTAGCAATTTTAGGTATGTTATTGAAGTTAAGTTGTTATCAGCTTAAAATAAGACATTATACACATGTTAAACATAATATATGTGTGTGTGTGTGTGCTTTGTTGCTCAGTCATGTCCAACTCTTTGTGATCCCATGAACTGCAGTCCACCAGGCTTCTCTGTCCATGGGGATTCTCCAGGCAAGAATACTGTAGTGGGTTGCCATGCTCTCCTCCAGGGGATCTTCCCAATCCAGGGATTGAGCCCAGGTCTCCCACATTGCAGGCAGATTCTTTACTGTCTGAACCACAAGGGAACTATTTAAAGCAGTATGCTTTGAGTCCTTGAAACATACTGCTTTAAAAATTTATCAAATCATAAAAGAAGATAGCAAGATTGGAAGGAAAAAAGATGTATAAAACAATCTGAAAATAATAAATAAAATGGCAGTAGTAAGTGCTTGCATATCGATTATTGTTGCTGTTGTTGTTTAGTTGATAAGTTGTGTCTGACTCTTTGTGCCTCCATGGGCTATAGCCCAATAAGCCCCTCTGTCCACGGGATTTTCCAGGCAAGAATACTGGAGTGTTCCAGTATTACTGGAATATTCCAGGAAATAATACATTTCCTTTTCCAGGAGATCTTCCTGACACAGGGATGGAACTTGCATCTTCTCCTTTGCAGGCAGATTCTTTACCACTGAGCCACCAGGGAAGGCACTTATATATCAATAACTACTTTAAGTGTAAATGGATTAAATTCTCCAGAAAAAATACATACAATGTCTGAATGGATAAAAATACAGAATCCAACAATATGCTGCATATTAGAGACTCAGTTTAGTTTTAAAGACACATAGGCTGAGAGGGAAATCATGGGAAAAGATATTTCAAGCAAAGGATAATCAAGAGAAAACAAGGTTGGGTAAACTATCTTCAGACAATATAGACATTAAGTGAAAATGGTAACAAGAAACAAGGATATATAAAGGGCTTGATTCATAAGCAGGATGTAAAAAATGGAAGTAATTTTGCAGAAAAAACTATAGCATTTTAATGTATAAAGCAAATACTAACTGAACTAAAAGAAGAAAGAAACAGCAGTACAATAATGTTTGGAAACTTTAAAACCCCACTCTCAACAATAGAAAGATTGTGCAGACAGAGAGTAAATAAGAAAACAGCAGGTTTGAAAATGACTATAAATTAAACAGATATATACAGAAATTTATATAAATTAAACTGATATGTACAGAACATCTCATCCAATAACAGCAGAATATGAACTCATCTCCAGTGCATACAGACCTTTTCTAAGGCAGATCATATTTAGACCACAAAACAAGTCTTAGTAAATTTAAGACTGAAATCATACCAGTACATTTTCCAACCACAATAGTATCAAAATAGAGACAAACAAGAAGTAGAAAGCTGAAGAATATATAAATACATGGAAATTAAACGACATGCTCTTGAAGAGAGGATATGACAAGAAGTCAAATGGGAAATTTAACAAATTAAAAGTGAAATTTAACAAAACATCTTAAAACAAAGGTAAATGGAGACATAATGTACCAAACTTGTGGCAGGCAGTAAAAGCAACCATCAGTTCAGTCCAGTTGCTCAGTCATGCCAGCTCTTTGCAACCCCATGAATCGCAGCACGCCAGGCCTCCTTGTCCATCACCAACTCCGGGAGCCCACCCAGACTCGTGTCCATCGAGTCAGTAATGCCATCCAGCCATCTCATCCTCTGTCGTCGTCCCCTTCTCCTCCTGCCCCCAATCCCTCCCAGCATCAGAGTTTTTTCCAGTGAGTCAACTCTTCGCATGAGGTGGCCAAAGTACTGGAGTTTCAGCTTTAGCATCATTCCTTCCAAAGAAATCCCAGGGCTGATCTCCTTCAGAATGGACTGGTTGGATCTCCTTTCAGTCCAAGGGACTCTCAAGCGTCTTCTCCAACACCACAATTCAAAAGCATCAATTCTTTGGCACTCAGCTTTCTTCACAGTCCAACTCTCACATCCATACATGACCACAGGAAAAACCATAGCCTTGACTAGATGGACCTTTGTTGGCAAAGTAATGTCTCTGCTTTTTATCTGCTCAAATATTTTGTCCATTTTAATTGCCTTTTTACTATTGAGTTGGAGGAGATTTTAACATACAGAAAATTACTAGAGCTAATCAATGAATATAGTAAAGTAGCAGGATATAAAATCAACACACAGAAGTCCCTTGCATTCTTATACACTAATAATGAGAAAGCAGAAAAAGAAATTAAGGAAACAATTCCATTCACCATTGCAATGAAAAGAATAAAATACTTAGGAATATATCCTCCTAAAGAAACTAAAGACCTATATATAGAAAACTATAAAACACTGATGAAAGAAATCAAAGAGGACACTAATAGATGGAGAAATATACCATGTTCATGGATTGGAAGAATCAATATAGTGAAAATGAATATATTACCCAAAGCAATCTACAGATTCAATGCAATCCCTATCAAGCTACCAGTGGTATTTTTCACAGAACTAGAACAAATAATTTCAAGATTTGTATGGAAATACAAAAAACCTCNAGGAAACAATTCCATTCACCATTGCAATGAAAAGAATAAAATACTTAGGAATATATCTACCTAAAGAAACTAAAGACCTATATATAGAAAACTATAAAACACTGATGAAAGAAATCAAAGAGGACACTAATAGATGGAGAAATATACCATGTTCATAGATTGCAAGAATCAATATAGTGAAAATGAATATATTACCCAAAGCAATCTACAGATTCAATGCAATCCCTATCAAGCTACCAGCGGTATTTTTCACAGAACTAGAACAAATAATTTCAAGATTTGTATGGAAATACAAAAAACCTCAAATAGATTCCAGTCCTTTTTGGATATATATTTTGAAAATATTTCTCCTCTGAGTCTGTAATTTGATTATTTATTTTCTTAACAATGTCTTTTAATGAGTAGCTTTAAAGTTAGACAAAATTGAATATGTTTCCAGAACAATGTCACTATTGGTCAGGAAAGGAGGGTAGGCATCAACAAGAAGCAAAATGTTACCAACAGGGATAGAAAGTGTCAGCAGTGATGAGGAAACTTTGTGCCACTTTGAGGAGTAACATCACCTAAAACTGCAAATTAAAATATCGGCATAACTCCAGAGATGAAAAGCATATATTAGAAGATAGAAGAGAGAGTGTTGTAGAGGCTCAAGTCCTTTAATGGTAATGCAGAAAATCTGAAAAAAAAAAAAAACAACCTTATAATTGTCTCCTTAAAACTTGTTTCATGTTTTGTAAATTGCCTTTATATTATATAGAGATTCTCTACTTTTGCTTAGTGAGTTTTCAGAGGTAGGCAGCTAATTTTAAGTACTGACACACAGATGATAGCTAATGACTTGAGTTTTTATACTTGTTGAGTGAAAAGTGCTATTGTCAGTTGAGTTACACTTAATTCTACTTATTATGAACCAATGTTTGGAACGTGAAGTCAAGTGGGCCTTAGAAAGCATCACTACGAACAAAGCTAGTGGAGGTGATGGAATTCCAGTTGAGCTGTTTCAAATCCTGAAAGATCATGCTGTGAAAGTCCTGCACTCAATATGCCAGCAAATTTGGAAAACTCAGCAGTGGCCACAGGACTGGAAAAGTTCAGTTTTCATTCCAATTCCAAAGAAAGGCAATGCCAAAGAATGCTCAAACTACAGCACAATTGCACTCATCTCACATGCTAGTAAAGTAATGCTCAAAATTCTCCAAGCCAGGCTTCAGCAATACGTGAACTGTGAACTTCCTGATGCTCAAGCTGGTTTTAGAAAAGGCAGAGGAACCAGAGATTAAATTGCCAACATCTGCTGGATCATGGAAAAAGCAAGAGAGTTCCAGAAAAACATCTATTTCTGCTTTATTGACTA
>SJYX01022748.1:67931-98053 GCA_006410675.1 Oreotragus oreotragus
TATGTCTTCTTTGGAGAAATGTCTATTTAGTTCTTTGGCCCATTTTTTGATTGGGTCGTTTATTTTTCTGGAATTGAGCTGCACACGTTGCTTGTATATTTTTGAGATTAGTTGTTTGTCAGTTGCTTCATTTGCTATTATTTTCTCCCATTCAGAAAGCTGTCTTTTCACCTTGCTTATAGTTTCCTTTGTTGTGCAGAAGCTTTTAATTTTAATTAGATCCCATTTGTTTATTTGTGCTTTTATTTCCAGTATTCTGGGAGGCGGATCATAGAGGATCCTGCTGTGATTCATGTCGGAGAGTGTTTTGCCTATGTTCTCCTCTAGGATTTTTATAGTTTCTGGTTACATTTAGATCTTTAATCCATTTTGAGTTTATTTTTGTGTGTGGTGTTAGAAAGTGATCTAGTTTCATTCTTTTACAAGTGGTTGACCAGTTTTCCCAGCACCACTTGTCAAAGAGATTGTCTTTACTCCGTTGTATATTCTTGCCTCCTTTGTCAAAGATAAGGTATCCATATGTGTGTGGATTTAATCACAAACATTCTTAATGGCATCTAGAATATTAAATTATTTCCAGAAAGTTTTCAATTTACTTTGCCAAGATCCACAGAGGAATCATTGTCTACAGCAGCTAGAGACTTACAAAATGTATTTCTTAAGTAACTTGAACATTGAAATGACTCCTTGATTCATAGGTTTCAGAATGAATGTTGTGTTAGCAGTCATGAAAGTATCAATCTTGTTCTACATCTTCATCAGAGCTCTTGGGTGACCAGATGCATTGTCAACGAGCAGTAATATTTTGATTTTTTTTTTTCTGATTAGTAAGGTTCAGCAGATTAAAACTTTCATCAAACTATGTTGGTTTACGCATGTCATCATTCAGAATTTCTTGTTTCATTTATAAAACACAGTCAGAGTAAATTCAGCATACTTCTTAAGGGCCCTAGGATTCCTAGGATTTTTAGAATGGTAAATGAGTATTGGATACAACCTAAAGTCTCCATCTGCATTATCCCCTAAGAAGAGTCAGACTCTTCAAAGTCAGAACCTTTGAAGGCAGGCATTGAATTCTCCTTTCTAGTCATAAAAGTACTAAATGGCACTCTCTTTCAATGTAAGTCTGTTTCATCTACATTTAAAATCTGCTGTTTTGTTTAACCAATTTTATTAATTATTTTAGCTGGGTCTTCTGGGTAACTTGCTGCTGTTTCTATGTCAGCACTTGCTACTTCACCTTGCATTTTAAGTTATGGGGATGGTTTCTTTTTTAAACCTCATGAATCAGCCTCCACTAGCTTCAAACTTTACTTCTGCAGCTTTCTTAATTCTATCAATCATCATAGACTTGAAAAGAGTTAGGGTCTTCCACTGGATTAGGCTTTGTCTTAGGGAATGTTGTGGCTGGTTTGATCTTCCAAAGTGAAAGTCACTCAGTAGTGTCCGACTCTTTGTGACCCCATGGACTACACAGTCCATGGAATTCTCCAGGCCAGAATACTGAAGTGGGTAGCCTTTCCCTTCTCCAAGGGATCTTTTCAACCCAATCAAATCCAGGTATCCCACATTGCAGGCAGATTCTTTACCAGCTGAGCCACAAGGGAAGCCCAAGAATATTGGAGTGGGTAGCCTATCCCTTCTCCAGCAGATCGTCCCAATCCAGGAATTGAACTGGGGTCTCCTGCTTTGCAAGTGGATTCTTTGATCTTCCAATCATACCGCTAAAACTTTTTTCTATATCGTCCATAAGGCTGTGTGGCTTTCTTATCATTTGCATGTTTGTTGGAGTGCTGTGCTTAGTCACTCGCTCGATTAATTTTCTTCAAAAACTTTTCCTTTGCATCTACAACTTGACTAACTCTTTGGCATAAGAGGCCTAGCTTTCATCCTATATTGGCTTTTGATATGCCTTCCTTTCACTGAGTTTAAATTACTTCTAGATTTTGACTTTAAGTGAGAGGTGTACAACTCTTCCTTTCCCTTAAACCACTGTTGGTTTACCTTAATTTCAATTATAATTTCATTGTAGGTCATTGTAGGCTTAATTTCAACTTTTTGTGTCTCAGAGGATACAGAGGCCTGTAGAGAGGAAGAGAAATAAGGGAATGACTGCTCAATGGAACAGTCAGAACACACTAACATCGAAGTACAACATAGATGCTTTTAATATGTTACCTATTTTAATTATCATAACAACCCTAAAGGGCTATTATTAGCATCCCTATTTTACAGTTGATGGCACTATGACTCACAAAGATTAAGTGACTTGCCCAGGGTCACTCAGCTAGTAAATGACAGAACTAGGGTTCAAATCCATTTTGCTTGACTAATAGGAGAAGATAATCTTCATGTCATTTATATTTTGAACACATTATCATTTACACCAATGTGCCCAAGACCTTGAACAATCTTGGGCATACAGTAATTATCATGTTTCTTATAAGAAATACTAAAATGGCTTCAATTATATCAAGAAAGGGAGAATAGTGGCCTAAAAATATATAGATCTTCCTCAAATTATGATAGGGTTACATTTCTGTAAAACTATCATAAATTAAAAATGAAGTGAAAATGAAAGTCACTGAGTCATGTCTGACTCTTTGTAACTACATGGACTGTAGCCCTCCAGGCTCCTCTGTTTATGGAAAATATCATAAGTCAAAAATGCACTTAATATATCTAACCAACTGAACCTAATGACTTAGCCTAGACTAATTTACATTAACCTACAGTTGGGCAAAATCATCTAACACAAAACCTATTTTATAATAAAGTGTGACATATCTCAGGTAATTTATTGAATACTATACTGAAAGTGAAACCAGAATGATTGTAGATAAATCAGTGGTTTGCCCTCACAACCACATAGCTGACTGGGAGCTATGGCTTACTGTTGCTACTCAGCATCATGGGAGACCATCCTACTGCATATCAATAACTCAGAAAAATATTAAAATTTAAAATTAGAAGTTTGGTTTCTACTGAATGTGTATCACTTTGGCACTATTGCAAAGTCAAAAAACTGTGAGTAGAAACATAAATCAGGAATAATCTGTACTGGGGAAAGAGTAATCCTGCTCAACATTTTAGGACAGGATTGATGTTCAGTTTTAATAAAGCTAAGAACTGGGAGAGTTAGCTTCCAATTTCTTTTGCACCAATTTGGTATACTTTTCTATTGCAATTCTGCTTGGGTACAGACATAGCAACAGTAATCATGCTTTACTTCTAACTTGTTGTTGTTGTTTAGTCACTAATCCATGTTTGACTGTTTTGTGACCCCACAGACTGTAGCCTGTCAGGCTCTTCTATTCGTGGGATTACCCAGGCAAGAATACTGGAGTGGGTTGCCATTTCCTTTTCCAGGGGATCTTCCTGATCCAGGAATCAAACTTGTGTCTCCTGAATTGGCAGGCTGATTCTTTACCACTGAGCCACCAGGGAAAACCTTAGCTTCTAACTGTCTATAAACCAATAATAACATGGCTCTGATTCTCATAAAGTATACTTAGCATTCCAAAGCATTCCTCTCCTCTTATTACAGTTCTATGTGCAGCTCCTTTCCTACTTTTATCAGTGAAGTAAATTTTATTCTCATGTGCATAACTTGCAGTTTTAGTTTTAGATGAACCTGCTTCCACACCATATCCCTAAGATAACCATATCCTGAAAATCAGCTGTGTGAATTATGCTATTTTCTTTCCCACTTAGAATAGCAGACTTGGAACTGCTAAGTGCATTCTAATCCTTTTCTCTTGCCCACATAGGTTGCCAAGGATAATTTTTAATGCTATATATTAAGTCATACAGGGATAATTAAAATCTGTCTATATATGCTTCATTCGAACCCTATCTATAGTTGGCTGACTGAATACTAAGAAGCATTAACTGTACTTTCAGTGACAGTCCAAAAGCACCACATCTGGCATTGGAAATGCTGAATTCTGGTACAGACCGACATCTATTATTTCTTTTTACTTTGGACAAGTCTCCTAACTTCTCTGAGTCTCACTTTATTTATCTAAAATTCAAGTCTTAGAGACTACAAATCCTTCACAGGGCCTTTGCCAATACATGTATATGTATATATGTGTATATGTAACACATATACTTGTTAATTTAATAGCTGTTGATTTCTTCTCCTTCTCACCCTCTCCCAGGTTTAAGACAGAACTTGCAACAAGTAGAGTTAAAAGGAAGTCACAGGTAGTTTGAGAAACAATTAAAGTGATAGTATCTAGGAAACCAATCACAAGAAACCTAAAATAAAGGTGGCAAATTTGTCCTTGGAGTACAGAATGAACCAGGGCAAAGGCTAATACAGTTTTTCCAAGAGAATGCACTGGTCATAGCAAACACCCTCTTCCAACAACACAAGAGAAAACTCTACACATGGACATCACCAGACAGTCAACACCAAAAACTGATTATATACTTTGCAGCCAAAGATGGAGAAGTTTTATACAGTCAGCAAAAAGAAGACCGGGAGCTGACTGTGGCTTAGATCATGAACTCCTTATTGCCAAATTCAGACTTAAATTAAACAAAGTAAGGAAAACCACTAGACCATTCAGGTATGATCTAAATCAAATTCCTTATGATTATACAGTCGAAGTGGGAAATAGATTTAAGGGACTAGATCTGATACACAGATTGCTTGATGAACTATGGATGGAGGTTCATGAAACTGTACAAGAGACAGGGATCAAGACCATCCCCAAGAAAAAGGAATGCAAAAAGACAAAATGACTGTCAGAGGAGGCTTTACAAAGACCTGTGAAAAGAAGACAAGCAGAGAACAAAGGAGAAGAGGAAAGATATACCCATCTGAATGCAGACTTCCAAAGAATATCAAGGAAAGATAAGAAAACCTTCCTCAATGATCAATGCAAAGAAATAGAGGAAAACAATAGAATGGGAAAGACCAGAGATCTCTTCAAGAAAATTAGAGATACCAAGGGAACATTTCATGCAAAGATGGGTTCGACAAAGGATAGAAACGGTAGAGACTGAACAGAAGCAGAAGATATTAAGAAGACGTGGCAAGAATACACAGAAGAACTGTAGAAAAAAGATCTTTATGACCCAGATGATCATGATGGTGTCATCACTCACCTAGAGCCAGACATCCTGGAATGTGAAGTCAAGGGGGCCTTAAATAGCATCACTATGAACAAAGCTAGTGGAGGGGATAGAATTGCAGTTGAGCTATTTCAAATCCTAAATGATGCTGCTGTGAAAGTGCTGCACTCAATATGCCAGCAGATTTGGAAAACTCATCAGTGGCCACAAGACTGGAAAAGGTCAGTTTTCATTTCAATCCCAAAGAAAGGAAATTCCATAGAATGCTCAAACTACTGCACAATTGCCCTCATCTCACACGCTAGTAAAGTAATGCTCAAAATACTCCAAGCCAGGCTTCAACAATACGTGAACCATGAACTTCCAGATGTTTAAGCTGGTTTTAGAAAAGGCAGGGGAACCAGAGATCAAACTGCCAACATCCTCTGGATCATCGAAAAAGCAAGAGAGTTCTAGAACATCATCTATTTCTCCTTTATTGACTATGCCAAAGCCTTTGACTATGTCGATCACAACAAACTTTGGAACATTCTTCAAGAGATGGGAATGCCAGACCACCTGATCTGCCTCTTGAGAAATCTGTATGCAGGTCAGGAAGCAACAGTTAAAACTGGACATGGAACAACAGAGTAGTTCCAAATCAGGAAAGGAGTATGTCAAGGCTGTATATTGTCACCATACTTATTTGACTTATATGCAGAGTACATCATGAGAAATGCTAGGCTCGAAGAAGCACAAGCTGGAATCAAGACTGCTGGAAGAAATATCAATAACCTCAGATATGCAGATGACACCACCCTTATGGCAGAAAGTGAAGAGGAACTAAAAAGCTTCTTGACGAAAGTGAAAGAGGAGAGTGAGAAAGCTGGCTTAAAGCTCAACATTCAGAAAACTAAGATCGTGGCATCTGGTCCCATCACTTCATGGGAAATAGATGGGAAAACAGTGGAAACTTTATTTTTTTGGGCTCCAAAATCACTGCAGATGGTGACTGCAGCCATGAAATTAAAAGACGCTTACTCTTTGGAAGGAAAGTTATGACCAAACTAGATAGCATATTAAAAAGCAGAGACATTACTTTGCCAACAAAGGTCTGTCTAGTCAAGGCTATGGTTTTTCCCGTGGTTAAGTATGGCTGTGAGAGTTGAACTGTAAAGAAAGCTGAGCACTGAAGAATTGATGCTTTTGAACTGTGGTGCTAGAGAAGACTCTTGAGAGTCCCTTGGACTGCAAGGAGATCCAACCAGTCCATCCTAAAGGAGATCAGCCCTGGGTGTTCATTGGAAGGCCTGATGCTGCAGCTGAAACTCCAATACTTTGGCAACCTGATGCAAAGAGTTGACTCATTGGAAAAGACACTGATGCTGAGAGAGGTTGGGGGCAGGAGGAGAAGGGGATGACAGAGGATGAGATGGCTGGATGGCATCACCGACTTGATGGACATGAGTTTGGGTAAACTCCGGGAGTTGGTGATGGACAGGGAGGCATGGCGTGCTGCAGTCCATGGAGTCACAATGAGTCAAACACGACTGAGTGACTGAACTGAACTGAACTGAAAATAAAAGTGAGAAGTACCTTTGTGTTTTCACTAATCTCAGAGGTTGTGAAACAGTAGTAGAATCATAACAATCATATATTTTCTAACAGTGTGGTGAAAATTAATAAGGAAGTGTCCCTTAGGCACTTTGAAAACCTTGTGACATAATCCTTAGAAATGTGCTTATTTTATTTTCATTGAGTTACTTTTCTAATTTTTAGAGATTTGTAATCTTCTAAGAATGTAATTTTCTTCTGTGGCAAATTATCAAAATGTGTAAAAGTGCATAGTTCTCAAATAACTAGATGCTATCTCTAATGCAAGAATCAGTCCTGTTATTTTAAACAGTTTTTAAATCTGTTTTATTAATGGATTTTTTCATGCTGAAAATAATTTCCTCATTTTCACAAAGCATTGTGTTATATTGGCTACTCAGCATGGTAACTAATTAAAAAATACTAAGTGGGAAACCTTGAAATGTCTTTATTAAGGATGTTAAATCTATATAGCAAATTTCAAACTTAGTACTTGGGTAGGTGGCATATTGTCTCCTTTGCTAATAGTGAAGACCAATGTTGTTATTGGAACAGAGAAGTTCCAATGTGATTGGAAGAAATACTAGTCATCAAAGTCTAGATATAATTAATGACATGAAGTGGGGAATTATAGTAATTGGCTATTTAGGGCAGGGAGAAATGCTTGCCTTAATTATCTGACTATTTCAGATAAAAGACTTTTCCTCTGAATAGTGAGAAATTTATTTCATTTCTCCACTTTTCTCACACTAAAGGTAGGAAATTAAACTGTTTGAAATTTTGACTTAGTTCAAATACTTGGTATATGATCAATTAAAGCCAGTTTATTTATTTTATGAAAATACTAGATTTGAGGATGGCCACTCTAGTATCTTTGGACAATTATTACATTAAATGGATTGCATGATATATCCAATTTTATGAAAAATGATTGCTTAGATGAAAAAAATCCAAGGTTCAACTGAACAATTCTAAATCATTTTTTATTCATCACAGTAGTCATTAATTGAGACAACAGTTGGGTAAGAATCAAGAAGTCTGGTTCAAAGTTCCCAGTACTGTCATTTAAGTGTTGTAGAATCTTGGAAAATGTACTTAATCTCTGTGTACCTTGGTTACTTCATCTATAAAATAATATGTTCAACTAAATGTCTTCCGACTTAGTTTGTTCAAACTACTAAAACAAAATGCCACAGACCGGGAAACTTAAAAACAACTGAAATTTATTTCTTACAATTTTAGAGGCTGGCAAATAAAAACTCAAGGTGATAAAATCATGATTACATTCTGGTGAGGCCCTTCTTCGTGCTTCATAGCCAGGACCTTCCTACTGTGTCCTCACAGGGTGCAAGGGACAAGGGACCTCTTTGAAGCCTCCTTATAAGAGCAGTCATCTCATTATGACCTAATCACCTCCCAAAGGTCCCAACAACCTAATATGTCATTAGATTTTATGATTACTGCATATGAATTTTAGAGAGATGCAAACATTTAGACCATATCATTCTACTCATGGCATCTCAAAATTCTTGTCCTTCTCAAGTGTCATCAACTCAGGATATCAGTCCAAAATCTCATCTAAATATAATCTAAATCAAATTTGAGTGATATCACTCATCCTGAGGCAAGTTTCTCTCCAGCTATAAAACTGTGAAATCAAACATGTTATGTGCTTCTAAAATAGAATGATGTGATAAGCATAGGATGAACACTAATATTCTAAAATAAAGAATGAAACTAGAACACTTTCTAACACCATACACAAAAATAAAATCAAAATGGAGTAAAGATCTAAATGTAAGACCAGAAACTATAAGACTTCTAGAGGAAAACATAGGCAAAACACTCTCAGACATAAATCACAGCAGGATCCTCTATGACCCACCAACCCAGAATATTGGAAAAAAAAAGCAAAAATATTACAAATGGGACCTAATTAAACTTAAAGGCTTTCGCACAACAAAGGAAACTATAAACAAGGTGAAAAGACAGCCTTCTGAATGGGAGAAAATAATAGCAAATGAAGCAACTGACAAATAATTAATCTCAAAAATATACAAGCAGCTCCTGCAGCTCAATTTCAGAAAAATAAAAGACCCAATCAAAAAATGGGCCAAAGAACTAAACAGACATTTCTCCAAAAAAGACATAGAGATGGCTAACAAACACATGAAAAGATGCTCAACATCACTCATTATCAGAGAAATGCAAATCAAAACCACAATGACATACCATCTCAAGCTGGTCAGAATGGCTGCTATCCAAAAGTCTATAAACAATAAATGCTGGAGGGGGTTGTGGAGAAAAGGGAACACTCTTACACTGTTGGTTGGAATGCAAACTAGTACAGCCACTGTGGATAACAGTGTAGAGATTCCTTAAAAAACTAAAAATAGAACTGCCATGCAACCCAGTAATCCCACTGCTGGGCATACACACTGAGGAAACTAGAATTGAAAGAGACACATGTACCCCAATGTTCATCGCAACACTGTTTATAATAGCCAGGACATGGAAGCAACCTAGATGTCCAACAGCAAACGAATGGATAAGAGATTGATGGTACATATACACAATGGAATATTACTGAGCCATTAAAAAGAGTACATTTGAATCATTTCTAATGAGGTAGATGAAACTGGAACCTATTATACAGAGTGAAGTTAGCCAGAAAGAAAAACACCAAAACAGTATACTAACACACATATATGGAATTTAGAAAGATGGCAAAGATAACCCTATATGTGAGCCAGCAAAAGAGACACAGATTTATAGGACAGTCTTGATGCTTTTGAACTGTGGTGTTGGAGAAGACTCTTGAGAGTCCCTTGTACTGCAAGGAGATCCAACCAGTCCATTCTGAAGGAGATCAGCCCTGGGATTTCTTTGGAAGGAATGATGCTAAAGCTGAAACTCCAGTACTTTGGCCACCTCATGCAAAGAGTTAACTCATTGGAAAAGACTTTGATGCTGGGAAGGATTGGGGACAGGAGAAGAACGGGACGACAGAGGATGAGATGGCTGGATGGCATCACGGACTCGATGGACGCGAGTCTGAGTGAACTCCAGGAGTTGGTAATGGACAGAGAGGCCTGGTGTGCTGTGATTCATGGGGTCACAAAGAGTCGGACATGACTGACTGAACTGAACTGAACTGAACTGGGAGAAGGCGAGAGTGGGATGACTTGAGAGAATGACATTGAAACATGTATATTATCATATGTGAAAGAGATGGCCAGTCCAGGTTTGATGCAGGAGACAGGTGCTCAGGGCTGGTGCACTGGGATGACCCAGATGGATGGGATGGGGAGGGAGGTTGGAGGGGGGTTCAGGATGGGGAACACATATACACCATTGCTGATTCATGTCAACATATGGCAAAATCACTACAATATTGTAAAGTAATTAGCCTCTAATTAAAATAAATAAACATATTTAAAAATAAATAAAATTTAAAAATAGTATTCCCACCACACAAAAAAAATGATAATTAAAAGATGTGATAGAAAGTGAAAGTGAAGTTGCTCAGTCATGTCCGACTCTTTGTGGCCCTGAGGACTGTAGCCTACCAGGCTTCTGCAAGTCCATGCGATTCTCCAGGCAAGAATATTGGAGTGGGTTATAATTTCTTTCTCCAGGGGATCTTCCCGACCCAGGAATCAAACACAGGTCTCCTGCATTGGAGGCAGACGCTTTAACCTCTGAGCCACCAGGGAAGCCCAAGATGTGATAGAGGTGCTAGCTAATGCTACAATGCCAATCATATTACAATATATGAATGTATCAAATCAACATGTTTGTTATACACCTTTAACTTAGACAATGTTACATGTCAAATATATTTCAAGAAATAAGAAAAAATTTTAAAAACACAAAAGGTAAAAATAAGAAAGAGTAAAGGTTTAATGATTTCTGAGCAAGTCCAAAACCTTAAGACCCACTGGGACTGTGGTCTTGTAAGCAGATAAGGTAGAGGATCTTCAGGGGGAAAGAACCAGATATAACTTTCTTAATGTAAGAGAAGCCGTTTTAGACCTAAGCCATTTTGAGATCTAAGTGAGGCCACAGTGCTTGCCCTTACAGAAGAATTGGTCTCAGTAATTATTCATTTTAAGGGAAGAAAAGTCAGTAAAAACAGCTCTTACCAGGCCAGGGAGATAACATAACTATATGAGACAATATATCAGTTGTAAAGACTCCCAGTTCTGTTTCAAAGGTAAAGATTAGCCTGAAGAAAATTCTTGAGCACATTCTTGGCAGAATTCAAACACCCTTGAGCACTCAACCACCAGATTAACTTGAAACTAAGAAATGATGATGCTGACCTTTGCTGACCCTTGTGACTTTAATCAACTAGAGCCTGGACTTTGTCAACCTTTGCCTCAATTTTATGTTGAATTCTCCTTTGCTTAAGCCCCTCCATAAATATGCATACATTCTTAGCTTAAAAATTCCCAAATTATGTTGTTTGGGGGAGACACTGCTTTGGGAAATATCCTTGGTGTTCTTACTTGCTCCAAGTAATAAAACCTTCTTTCTCCCACTCTTTTGTTTGGTTGCGTCTTTTGGCTCAACACCCACCAAGAGGGAAACCCAGTTTTTGAGTAATAGTCCCAAACTTTCAGTACTCTGAGATGGTGATTGAAGCCACAAATTTTTCTAGGTGTGATAGGATAGTTATACAGGTTGTTGCTAAAGTCCCAGTAGAAGACTATAGATAGAGAGAGAAAGCTAAGAAACTTTGGGAAACAACTGTAAGTTAACAAAGGATCACACAAAAAAGCTCCCAGAATGTCATGGAACAAAACACAAAACAGGCTTGCTTAACTATAAAGCTGTAAATAAAAGCACAAGATATGCCCCAGGCCATTACATGAGAAAAAAATATCACAACCTTTCTATTGATTTGAATACATACTATGATAATCTTAGTTTCAGTGAAGGACAGGGAAGTCTGGCACACTGCAGTCCATGGGGTTGTGAAGATTCAGACAAAACTTGGAAACAGCAATAATAAAGCTTAGTTTGACCCTGTAGGGTCAGATACTCTCCTGCATGAGAAGAAAGGGGAGCTAGTGACATAAGCCTGAAGTATACTCAAATAAGGTGGTCTTTTCTCCCTTCCCCACTTTCCTTTGATTATAAAATTGTAGCCCACTTAATCCTCAGAGTAGAGCCCCTCCACTGCCCACTTGCATCTCACACAAGCATCCTTTATTAGTAAATCGACTTCTTGCCTATCACTTTGCCTCTCACTGAATTCCTTCTGTGCTGAGACACAAAGAACCTGAGCTTCAGTAAGTCCAGACAGCAAGTGAGTGATTTTAATTAGAAGACTGTGTGTTTAAGTCCCAATTAGGATTGGTTGGGTATCAGTCCTGGTCACATGAGTTCAAGTCCCAACAAGTGTTTTAACTGGGTTTGAGTTTTGACTGACTGGATTCGAGTATCAATCTGAGTTTTGGCCAGGTTTAAGTCCCAATATGAGGTGCAATTTCAGGTGCACATACCAATCATGGATTGTAGTCCTGTTCCTCTGACTCTCCCAGGCTGCAATTATACAAGTGTCTCTACTAGTTTGGGGTTTCATGGATTTACTTGTCTATTTACCTGTGTATCCTCTGGGTAGTATCCTAGTGAAAATTCTCTGATATCCCTGTCACTATAGTGATCCTCTGCTGGGGTTGTGTGCCTGGAGCCCTTTGTGATTCAATCCTTGAAATCTAGGATGAGAAAGTCACACCCCTGCGTTCTGAAAACTGCACCTGATATAATTGAGGAACATGGAACTGGAATTTAGGGATCATAAGTCTCAGTGTGAGATGGCACCTGGCAGGGATGCTCATTTTTTGAAATGGTTCTGTCCTGCAAGCACTAGCATTCTGGACCTATGGTAGAAGGGGTAGTCCAAAAGGTCTCTGAAATGCCCTGGGGAACATTTTTCCATCGTATTGAACAATAAGTCCTAGATTCTGTCTATGTGAATGCTAGGTTGCTTCAGTCGGGTCTGACTCTTTGCAACCCTATGGACTGCAGCCAACCAGGCTCTTCTGCCCATGGGATTCTCCAGGCAAGAATACTAGTGTGGGTTGTCAAGACTGCCTCCAAGGGATTTTCCCAACCCAGTGATCTAACCCACTTATCATGTCTTTTGCATTGCCAGGTGGGTTCTTTACCACTACCATCACCTGGGAGGCCTAGATTCTGTTTAAAAAGCAAATCAATCTACATTATCTTGATGAATAGCTCCTAATTTCCATTGAAATGATCAGTCTGTACCGATCTCTTCATTAAATTTGGCACACCCCTTGTGTTCCCCCTGAACAAACTTTCTTATTTCTTTCAATAGGAATAGATCAAGAATTTTCCAATTTTTAAAGTCCTTTTTGATTAACAATACCACCTTCAAATAGTTTCTGTCTTCTCAAATTATATTATAAACATTCAAGAGAAACCAGACTCCCCTTCAACACTTTGATTAAAATTTCTTCAGTTAGATATTCAATTTCATTGATCAGAATTTCTACCTTCCATGACATACTAGGACATGAACAAAATTCAGCCTAGCTCTTTGCCACTTTACCACAAAGATTGCCTTTCCTCCATTTTCCAATAACATATTATTCATTTTCATCTGAAACCTCATCAGAATGGCCTTTACTATCAATTTTTATGCCAATATTTGTTTACTACCATTTAGGTATTCTCTAAGAAGACTGAAGATTTCTTTATAGTTATCTTACTCTCCACGTGAGCCGTCATGAGAATTGTCTTTAACAGTTCATGCGGGGACGACAGAGGATGACATGGTGAGATTACATCACTGACTAGATGGACATGAATTTGAGAAAGCTCCAGGAGTTGGTAATGGACAGGGAATCTTGGTGTGCTGCAGTCTATGGGGTCACAAAGAGTCCGACTCGACTGAGTGACTGAACTGAACTGAACTGTCCATTTATGGCAATGTAGACTTTTCCTAGAATGTACAGCCAGCCTTCAGTGGGGGAACCTTCAAATGTGGAACATGCAAAAAAAATTTTTTTTATCCAGAAATTTCCAAAATGCAAAACTTGAGTTTAGCATATGCCAGCAACTACATGGGTACTAAGTTTTATTAGGTACTATAAGTAATCTAGAGGTGATTTAAAGTATATGAGAGGATGTGTACAGTTCAGCTCAGTTGAGCAGTCATGTCCGACTTTTTGCAACCCCATGAATTGCAGCACGTCAGGCTTCCCTGTCCATCACCAACTCCTGGAGTTCACCCAAACTCTTGTCCATCCAGTCGGTGATACCATCCAGCCATCTCTTCCTCTGTCGTCCCCTTCTCCTCCTGCCCCCAATCTCTCCCAGCATCAGAGTCTTTTCCAATGAGTCAGCTCTTCTCAAGAGGTGGCCAAAGTATTGGAGCTTCAGCTTTAGAATCAGGAGAAGGCGATGGCACCCCACTCCAGTACTCTTGCCTGGAAAATCCCATGGACAGAGGAGCCTGGTAGGCTGTGGTCCACGGGATCGTGAAGAGTCGGACACGACTGAGCGACTTCCCTTTTACTTTTCACTTTCATGCATTGGAGAAGGAAATGGCAACGCACTCCAGCTAAATTTGCTGCTCTCATGTTGTGCTTTTCTTTTCCAGTTGACAATTTTGGAGACCATGAAGGGACCCAGAACAGGCTTCTGACCTCTATCTGAACTCTACAAGGACTCATATATCAGTAAGCACTCTTTGTACCTGTCCACATCCTCACTGAGTCTAGACAAATTTGGGTAAGTCTATCATGGTCTTGATTCTCCCAATTATTGGTTAATGATTCTAAGCTTTATTTAGTGATAAATAAAAAGATAATTTACTCTTCAATTGAAAGACACTGGAAAGACTTGCTCAGATAAGACATTGAATGGTTTGGACTAGGTGATTAGATAGGAGACTGGCTTCATACCTTTCCTCAATTTGGCTACCTTAATAGAACTTGTGAAAATAGAAGTGAAAATAACACATGAGAGCTCACTGCTCCAAAGAAAAGGGACTCAGCTCCGCCTGGCCAGTTATAGATTTTTTCAGGCAACTGAGAAATTTGTGGGAGTGGCAGAAGTGTACTCATAACTGTCCAACAGTCCTATAGGGAAATATATTCATTAATTTAAAATGTATCCATCCAGGGATGTACAATACAAAAGCTGGCTATTCAGTACTTTGAGCACCCAAGGTGATTTTAGACTGTGGAAGTAAGAAACAGATTTAAAGGCTTAGATCTGATAGATAGAGTGCCTGTTGAACTATGGAATGACGTTTGTGACATTGTACAGGAGACAGGGATCAAGACCATCCCCATGGAAAAGAAATGCAAAAAAGCAAAATGGCTGTCTTAGGAGCCCTTACAAGTAGCTGTGAAAAGAAGAGAGGTGAAAAGCAAAGGAGAAAAGGAAAGATATAAGCATCTGGATGCAGAGTTCCAAAGAAGAGCAAGAAGAGATAAGAAAGACTTCTTCAGCGATCAATGCAAAGAAATAGAGGAAAACAGCAGAATGGGAAAGACTAGAGATCTCTTCAAGAAAATTAGAGATACCAAGGGAACATTTCATGCAAAGATGGGCTCGATAAAAGACAGAAATGGTATGGACCTAACAGAAGCAGAAAATCTTAAGAGGTGGCAAGAATACACAGAAGAACTGTACAAAAAAGATCTTCATGATCCAGATAATCATGATGATGTGATCACTAATCTAGAGCCAGACATCTTGGAATGTGAAGTCAAGTGGGCCTTAGAAAGCATCACTACGAACAAAGCTAGTGGAGGTGATGGAATTCCAGTTGAGCTGTTTCAAATCCTGAAAGATCATGCTGTGAAAGTCCTGCACTCAATATGCCAGCAAATTTGGAAAACTCAGCAGTGGCCACAGGACTGGAAAAGGTCAGTTTTCATTCCATTCTCAAAGAAAGGCAATGCTAAAGATTGCTCAAACTACCACACAATTTCACTAATCTCACATGCTAGTAAAGTAATGCTCAAAATTCTCCAAGCCAGGCTTCAGCAATACGTGAACTGTGAACTTCCTGATGCTCAAGCTGGTTTTAGAAAAGGCAGAGGAACCAGAGATCAAATTGCCAACATCTGCTAGATCATGNGTGCTGCACTCAATATGCCAGCAAATTTGGCAAACTCAGCAGTGGCCACAGGACTGGAAAAGGTCAGTTTTCATTCCAATCTCAAAGAAAGGCAATGCAAAGAGTGCTCAAACTACCGCACAATTGTACTCATCTCACATGCTAGTAAAGTAATGCTCGAAATTCTCCAAGCCAGGCTTCAGCAATACGTGAACCGTGAACTCCCTGATGTTCAAGCTGGTTTTAGAAAAGGCAGAGGAACCAGAGATCAAATTGCCAACATCCACTGGATCATGGAAAAAGCAAGAGTTCCAGAAAAACATCTACTTCTGCTTTATTGACTATGCCAAAGCGTTTGACTATGTGGATCACAAGAAACTGTGGAAAACTCTGAAAGAGATGGGAATACCAGACCACCTGACCTGCCTCTTGAGAAATCTGTATACAGGTCAGGAAGCAACAGTTAGAACTGGACATGGAACAACAGACTGGTTCCAAATAGGAAAAGGAGTTTTTTTTTTTTTGTCTTGATGAAGCCATGGTGTGGAAACTGAGCCTGGCATTTCTCAGAGGGGGACTATCTGAGGGGGATGCCCTGCAGACCCAGAGTCACAGCTGACCCAGTCACAGGTCACTGCTGCCAGCCGGGTTCTGTGTCCACTGCAGGGCCCCCAAGCTCCACTCAGTGCGTGAGCAAGCCTCTGGTCCTCCTTGGGAGTTCGTTTCATGAACTCTTCTTTATGTATCTCCAGCCGCATTGGGGTTGGCCCCACCTACCTCATGTCCCTGGTTTCTTCCTGCACTGCTGTCAGTTTAGAGGAAACACTGATTCGCTTCCTGGTCTGTGCCGGCTCCCAATTTACACTCTCAAGGAGCAGACTCTGGATGGACTGAGGGCCTTCCCTTGTATTAATGCTCCCTTTATACTTGTTGACGTGAGCAGGGCCCTCAAGAATCAGGTGTGACTTTAGGAGCAAGAGGCAAGGGCAGGGGAGAGCTTATTGGCCTCTGTGATGCCTGGGCCTTGGCCCCTCCCTGTCTGCTTAGATTAATAGGTTAATTAGGAGGATTTAAAAGTCCAGACAGAGCAGAGCGAGGGTGGTTTAATTAGCAAATCAGCCATTAATATTCAGTTTACTTCTAATTTGTTTTTCTAACTGAATGGCCTCTCCCATTCTGCCCTCTGCTTTCCATCCCTCCAGCCGTGACCCTGGCTCAGGCCTCAGGCATCCCATCTGGACCTCTCAGCTTCCTCCCAATGCCTGTGCCCGTCCAGGCCTCCCCCCCACCGCCTCACCTCTGCTGATTCACAGCCTGTGCTTAACCCCCCGCATCTGATCCCACCTGCTTTTAGCAGGCAGGACCCCTTCTGCTGGCTGTGGCTGCTCCTGAGCTAGGTTATGGTCACCCAGGCGAGGTCCCAGCAGGACTACTGCTGCTCGAACGGGCCAAAGGGAGAGAAGGCAGCCGCTTGGCATCACAAACTAGTTTTCCTGATATGTTTGTTGCTCACTCTCTTATTTCCACGGACTTGTCATTCATGCGAGTGCCCAAGGCTCCTACCAGGGGGTTGAAGACAGTAGAGTCCAGGAGCCAAGGCAGGCACTCTGCTGGTTTGAAGGGGCTGATGGGCAGGTGCTCCCAGAGGCTGCCCAGCAGGTCATTGCGTGGCTTCTGCAGCTTCTTGTCCCAGACCGCCTTGCTGCCTCCCTTCTGCTTGGGGAGGAGAGGTGACAGCCCTGTCCCCATAGACAGTGTTTTCAGGACCCTGGACAGTGCCAGGAACAGCGTGCAAGTGCAGTGCAGGCTGTGATGTGACCTAAGTACCATCGGCGGCTCCTCTTGCCAGTGAGGCACGGTCATTAGTATGTAAGGTCTTGGGGAATATTCCATGTGTTCTCTTCAGCCTGATCTGGCATTACAGAGTACACAGACTGCGACTTAAAGAGGTGTTTATACTCTCACAGCTCTGGGCTCCAGACATCCGTCTCCTCTTTCCGTCTCCTTCCTGTGTCCTCACATGGCTGTCCATTTGTGGGTGTCTGAGTCCTGATCCCTTATAAGAACACCAGTTCTGTTGGGTCAGTGTCCACCCCTATGACCTCATTATATCTTAATCAGCTCTTTAAAGGTTCCTCCTCCAAATACAGTCACATTCCAAGGTACCAAGGCTAAGACTCCAACAACCCATGACAAGTGGTAAATACCAGACCAAACACCAGCTCAGCATCTCCCTTCACATCAAAAGACAAGGGACCCGATGCTCTTCTTGGCAGTCACCTCTTTGAATCTTTTGTATGGAGTACGTGAGGGACTGTGTGTCTCTCTTGTGCTCTGTGGTGAGAGAGCTAAAACATGAAACAGTCTGCATGGAGGTCTTTATCTCCTCAATCACTTGCAGAATTTAGACCACCATCAAACTTAAGCGAGTCTGACTGTGTTGAAAGAAAATTGAGAAGCATTAATAATTAAATCCCCTTTCATTTCGACATATAATGGGGTAGTGACTATTAAGTGGATGAAATGAATTTGGAGAATCCATTTGAAGAATGGCAGTGTGTCTCACATAGAAATGTTAGCACTCTGAATTATCCTTCTCTGTAGGGTTTTAATTGATTAATTCCTTCAGCTTTTAATCATGTCTAGTAATCCATGCAGATGGCAAAGACATACTGGAAGAGTGACGGCTAAACAGGAGGGGGAAGGGTGGGGGAACATTCCCCAATTATTTAACGTTAGTCTTACTTCTAATAAATACCTGCCTGTTTGTTGAACACCTGCTCAGATGACTTTTTGTGGGAAGGGGATGTGAGGACATCATGGGGGGCCCTGGCCAGGCCGAGGGAGGCTGGGGGCTGATGCTCTGTCCCCTGTGGTCACTGGTCCATATAAGGGATGTGGATGGAACATGATAAGATGGGATAAATTTTTATAGTAATTTAGCTAAGATATTCCACTACAGAATCTTCTTCTAAGTAGAAAAACAAGCAAATTGATTTAAACTCATCTTATTTTTTTAGGAACTTTTGGTTTGAGGAAACCGTGGTATTTCCCCTTCACTGCATCCTACTGGAAGGACGTGTGTGGGCTAGTGATGAAAAGGCAGAGCCCGGCCAGTTCTAACCTGTTCTCCTCTAGTGAGAACTTGGGTGGTCAAGGTGGGTAAAGGGAGTGCTGGAGGTGTGTTTCTCCTTTCAGTCAGCTTTGGTTTTGGTTTTCCTTTCCAGCTGAGCCTTTGCAACTGTGCGTGCATGGCTGCCCAGAGGCCTACCTTCCATCCCAGGTGGGCGGGAACCTGTGTGTTAGCGTCACTGTTCACAGCATCCTCTGTGCCTCTGTTGTAACTCAGCTAGATGAAGCTTCATTACTAACATGAATTTGGGTAAATAATAAGACCAAAGGTGGACAGCTGCTGAGGTGTAATATACTTTAGAATGTTCGGTGTTTCACAAGGGCTAGTTTATTCCAGGCTCCATGAGAGAGAAACTGTCACTGTCCCTACAAACAGGGGCGTGCTTCCCAGGAGACTCGGTGGGCATCTGCCCTGGCCTGGGGCTCGTTCACAGAGCACAACTTTTGGGAAAAAAAATCTATGGATAAACTGGTTCTCACCATGACAATTTTATACTATAAGTCAATACTGTAATTTTCTGACTATACAAGTCAGAAATACAAATCTTACAGAAGACTTGGATCAGCACCACCTATTAATGGTCACCTCCCTGGTGGCTCAGAGGTTAAAGCGTCTGCCTCCAATGCGGAAGACCTGGGTTCCATCCCTGGGTTGGGAAGATCCCTTGGAGAAGGAAATGGCAACCCACTCCAGTATTCTTGCCTGGAGAATCCCATGGACGGAGGAGCCTGGTGGGCTACAGTCCACGGGATCGCAAAGAGTCGGACAGGACTGAGCGACTTCACCTTCACCTGGAGACTGTCAGTTATGTATAACTAATCTGATTTTGTTCTTCTGTGTATATGTATATATAAACATGTGTGTGTGTTTACTTTTATTTTCTGGCAAAATGTATAAGGGCACAGAACCTTGCAGTTACTGCTTTCATTTAAGTTTAGCCATCATATAATGTGCCTGTTGACTTAGGTAGAGAGAGATTTTGGAATTGCTTTATAAGTTTCACAAAGCTAGAATCCAGGCCCGAGGTAGCTGCTGGGTTATTACGTGTGAACACTGCTTTGGAGACTTTTGAAGTCTTCTCAGGGTGGACTGCATTTTCCTCACAGGCTCATCCCTGCAAAACGGGGAAGGAGAGCTGGAAGGAGGCTCCCCCGGCGTTGTCCTGCTTTCTGTGACCAAGGAGCACGATGGCCACAAGGCGGGGGTCTGGGGCCTGACCCTGACCTTCCACAGGGACCAGATCACTGCGCTGCTGGGGACCAATGGTGCTGGGAAGACCACCATCATGTGCGTCCCACTCCCCTTTCTCCCGCCTTCCCTCCAGGGCTTCCGTTCTTAGAGATGTGTTTACCTGTGAGATAGGGGCTAGATCCCTTTTGTGTTTGTTTTGGTTTAGTTTCAGTTATTGTTCAGTTGCTAAGTCCTGTCTGACTCACTGTGACCCCAAGGACTGCAGCACACCAGGTTTTTACTATCTCCTGGAGTTTACTCATATTCATGTCCACTGAGTCGGAGATGCTATCCAACCATCTCAGTACAGAGTTTACAGATACATCAGAAAGACAGCCCTCTCACTAGAGCTGCTGCAGGTCTGAGCAGACTCGGGGTGGGGGGGATCTTTTAAAATAAATTTAATTATTCTTTTACTGCCTGCAAAATATTCATGGGTTTACTTTGGCCTTTGAAAAGTCTTATGACATTCTTTTCTCCCCTCTGACCAAGTTTAATTCTGCTTGCTTACCAAGAGGAAGATGAAACTTTAATGATGTTTGCAAATTTTTTAACACTTCAGTATTTTCCTTTTTCATGTTTTGCTTTGTATGTGGTTGTGTTTTTGTGAAGCCTTTATTTTTTGTATGGGATCCAGTGGTTCCAGATTTGTTTAAAGAATCGAATCATGTGATCCCAGAGAAAGAATGAGCTGAAACACTCACAGTCCACAAAACAGCCCCAAATTGCCTGTGGAAATGGGGCATTTTAAGGCCAAACCACCCAAATTGTGGAATTTTTGTTTTGAACAAGTGACTTTCTTTTTGTTCTTTATTAGTAGAGCTAAATAAAGTATGCTTAGTTAACGCAAGGAAAGGGACTATTTGCTTCAAGATTCTTAACAAAAATAGAAAAATAACATTCAAAAAGCTTCAGCAATCTCTTATTGACAATAAATTGAAAAGAAACATCTCTTTTCTTTTCTTGGATGCTGAAAAATAAGATTTTTCAGCATGAAATCTTGAAGGATGTTTTTAGTGTTTTCAGATCGGGAAACGTTGCACTAATAATGACTCCAAAAGCCAGCCTCCAAACTGTGCTTTTTTTTACTAATGCACGTTTCCTGCAAGAATGCCTGGAGTCTGTGTTTTGCACAATGGAGAGAATTAAATTAGGAGTTTTTGGATGTTTCCAAGGTCGCTGGCTGCACCGCTTTTAGTGACTGTTGGAAATTAGTTGTGAGTCCTCCCAGTGATGTCTCTTCCTGGCACTTCTCGGAGGAGAGGCTGAGACGCTGTTTCCGGGCTGGTTGTCACCATTTGAAATGAGGCACTCCGAGGTGCACTGAGTTGTGTATACTCCGTTTCATTGTATTCCCCGGCAAGGTCTGAAAACCATATAGCGAACAGCAGTCAGTCAGGGTTACTGAAGTGCAGTTTATTCTCAGGAAACAGTATGTGTCCAGCTGTGCATCTGATGAGCTGGGCTTGGCTAAAGCTGCACAAAGGCCGGGGAACAAACGGGACACTGACATTTGCACTCTCACCTCCGCTGGCCCCTGGGCCTCCTGGATCCTGGCCCCTGAGCAACCACAGTCCTGCTGTTTGAAGCTGTGGTACAGTTAGCATTTTCTAGCATCTCCTATAATGGAGTCGTACTGAGTCTCCTGTTGGCATGATGCTTGAGACACACGCGTGGTGCTGTTGCATCAGCTGTCGGGTCCTGGGGAGTCCATGCCATGGAAACATTACAGTTTATCTTTTCATCTGTTGGCACAGTTGAGGCTGTGTCCAGGTTTTGGTGATGATGGACATTCACATACATCATTTGTGTGGACATAACATTTTAAGTTCTTTCTGTAAGTAGTTAGGTGTGGTTTGCTAGGTGCTGTAAAAGGAACATGAATAATAAAGCATGAATAATAAATGACTTGAACTAGGAGATGGCAGTCCTCAGGTGTCCTGTGGGCTGGCAGGCAGGAGCTTTGGAGACGAGCTCTTGGCTTGTCATGGATTTGACGTTGGCAGGTGGGTGGCTCAGGCACAGAGGCAGGAAGCCTGACCACAGGGCTGTGGGGGGCTGTGGGAGTATGAGCTGCTGCTTGGCTCACATCTAATGATGAGGACTTGGGTGGTTAGGCCATCCATTTAGGCTGTTTCCTCATCTGTGAAGACCCTTGGAGTCATCATCGAAAACTCTCAGCAGGGATGGTCGTTGGGCACGGAGCATCCCAGGCGAGCGTAACCCGATCACAGGCCCATGTCCCACCAAGCTCTGTCCAGCCTTTGTCTCACTGGGTAGCAGGCGCTGGCGGGGGAGGTTGGGTGTGAGTTCCCCATGGGATGCAGATGTCCCTGGGGCCACTGGGTAGTCAGGGCAGCAGCACATCCAACTCCCGTGCCCCCACTGACGTGTCTTCTCTGCAGATCCCTGCTCACAGGACTCTACCCTCCCACGTCTGGGACCATCACCGTCAATGGCAGGAGCCTGCAGAAGGACCCGTCTGTGGTCAGGGCGGAGCTGGGGGTGTGTCTGCAGCGGGACATCCTGTTCGACCGCCTCACGGTGCTTGAGCACCTGCTGCTCTTCGCCTCCCTGAAGGCACTGCAGGGGACCCACCAGGAGCTGCATGAGCAAGTCCACAGGTGCGTGACACCACCTCTGCCCCCTGCCCTCCATCCTGTGTGGGTGTGGGGGGTGCAGGGAGATGCTTTAGAGCATCGCCGCTGCCTGTATCTGTGAGAAGAAAGCGTTAGCAAGTGGTTCTAACTATGGAATTACAACCCCAACCCTGGGATCAGAAAATGTCCCAGGGAGGATACCGAGCCTGGTCTGTCCTCGAGGGAGCAGAGCGCATGGGGGCCGAGGTCTGTGTCCAGAGTGTGGGTGCCTGTGGTTGTCCTGAAGTGAACGGATGGGGTGGGGGAGTGAGGAGTGGGTGAAGGAGCCTGAGCAGTCCTGCCGAGGAGTCTAATGTCACCCTGTAGATTCGGGGTCATGGGCAGGAGGGCACAAGCAGCCTGGGGCCTGGAAGGTGTACCTGTGACCCAGGGTGGGTACCGGCCCTGGGTGGGGACAGGACATGGAGAGGCTGCAGGGGAGGCCCAGGTTTGAAGGCTGTTGGAGGCCAACTTGATAAGCTGGGTGTCCAGGGTGGGGAGGGTAGAGCCTGGGGTCCAGATGCATCCCCACATGCGTGTGGGGACAGGCAGGGGCTGGAATGGCAGGATGGGCCAGGGTCACGGAGCTCTTCCAGTCTCACAGAGACTCACAGAAGTGGAGCCCACAAGGAGGAGAGGACCCAAGGTCCCAAGTCAGGAAACAAATTGGTGTCTCCAGGAGGTGAGTGTGGCTGGGGGGCTGAAGGGCCTGAATCCAGTGGGGGAGCCACTGATCTAGAAGACGAGGGGCGGGGTTGTGTGTGAAGGCTGTGGCCCAAGCTGGGCTCTGCCCCTCGAGGGGACCATGAGACCACAGTGTGGAGGCTCCTCACTCTCAAGCCAAGTTCACGAAGCAGGACATCAATCAGGCCTGACCCATGGGAGACCAGGCCAGGGCGTAAGGACAGATGGTGAGTCACTCATGTGCCTCAGAAGAGGGGCCCCTGAGGAACTGTGACTGTTACTGCTGATGGCTGCCTTAAAATATGTTTGCAAGATTTGTTTTGGAAAATAAGGATTTACAGTCACATGGTTGGCAGCTAACTGGTGTCTAAGGCTGTTCACCACCACAGCGGGACTGAGTCACATCCCGTCTTCAGAAGTGGCTGCTGATGACAACCACGCCAGTGATGCTGGGGACTCAGATACACAGGAAAATGTCTACTTTCCTAAATGACAGCGGGAACTTGGGGAGAAATAGTGCACATCACTAAAGGACAAATTGGTTACGTGCTACCTACACTTTAAAAAAAATTCCCAGGCCACCAATTTTCTTTCAAAGTCTACACCTGGACCATGGCAGACTCTGCTATGCTGGGGGCTGGGTCCAAACCCAGCTCCTAAGGATGCTCCGAGGGCTTCATCTTCTGATGTGGGCACAGCAACCTCACGGGTTATCAGTTTGCTGCGAGTTACCTGGCAACGACGCTGGTGTGCACAGAGGTAGGTGGGGAGAGATCATGTTTTAGGACAGCCATACTCAATTAGAGGAGCAAGGACTGAAAGCCCTGATTCGGAGGCAGGGCGATCAGTGTCAGCTCCTGTGGCAGCACTTGGTTCTCTTAATGGCCATCTTGGTTACAATCGCTGATGCAATCCAGGGTAGACTCCTTAGAGAGAACATTTGTCCAGAGTCAGGTCTTTACCATTTTGCCTTTTATTTGAAGGAGAAGGTAGAAGTCAAGAGGGGAACTTAATCAACGGGGTGTCATGATGTGGTGAGCATTAGTCTTGAGGATTCTGGCAAGCATCACAAGGCTTGAGCTGCAGGCTGGCTTGTTTGATGGTGATGAGACCCACGAGGGCATGTGTGCAGGTGGACATAAGCAGAGGACACAGCATTGAATCCTGTATGCTGCTGTGTGAAGAGGATGGAGGGATGAAGAAGGACCTGCCAGGAATGACGGGGAAAGAGGAGAAACTAGTCCATTAAAGAGCAGGGATCAGTGAGGAAGGAGGAGGGAACCAGACCATTAAGGAGGGAGAGGTCTGGTGCATCAGATGCTGTTGAGGCTCAAGTAACATGAAGACTGAAGCATAACCTCTGGACTTAGTGTGAGGAGGTCGCCAGTTGACTGGATCAGAGCCATCTTGGTAGCACAATGGGGAGGGAGGTCTCTCTGGAGTCAGGGAGAAAGGATGGAAGGAGAGGGTTAGAAACTGAACTGTTCCCAGGAGTTTTATGAAAAAATGGAGCAAAGATTTGTGACAATATCAAGATGAAAGAGAAGCAGACATTTCAAATACTGAACAAACCACTGAGGCAACACAAGGTGGGTGGCTTTCTGGGTGCCATCCTATGAGCAGTGGTTGGGATCTGTTAGGTGGTGGCAGTGACACTGGGGGGCAGAGCCTGTGGACACAGGAAGCAAGGAGGGGCAAGGGAGGAGAGTTCTGTTTTGTGGGGGTGATGGCTGGAGGCAGGGACTGGCTGGAGAAAGGATGTGTGGGAGAGGATGGGTGGAACTGAGCCTTTGGCGGGGCTGTGGATGCTGGAAACAGCCAGGTCCAGGGTATGGTTTGGTCCTGAGTGGCTAGGAGTGCGCTGACTTCAAGATCAACAGACAACAGGGAGGGTTTTGGTTTAAGGTAGAAATGTAATTAGGATGTGGATGTTTGAGAACATCTGACATCTCACTGCCTTGTTTTTGTTTTCTCTGCCCGTCCATCTCTGGTTAATGGAACTAATGGGATTAGCCCCAGAGGGTCACGTCCTCTGGATTGGGAGCCACCAGGTGGGAAGGGATTGCTGGCTTCTAATGGGAATGAAGATCAAGACAGCCCCCTGCTGAGACGGGCCACTTGTCCTCTTCCTCCCAACTGGGTTGATGTCCACAATGGGAGCATTTGACAAACAAGGGCAAAAACTGCTGTAAATGTAGGTTGAGGTTCACTCTACCGGAAATGTAGGGCCACAGAGACTAACCATCCAGGGGGCTGACTGATAACCAGACCTGAGAAGGGAGCCTGGGCCTTCTGGGTCTGGATGAGGAATCTGTCAACAGTGGAACATTTACTCGGTGCTCAGGTGCAAGTACCTGGGATTTTACTGGTGTCTGCATGACAGTTTTGCAGTTTTCTGGGTCCCAACAGTCTTGAAGCTCAACTGCATGGAAACTTGTTATCCCTCCTCTCCCCAACTCCTCCTCCTCTGCCTGCTCCTTGGCCTCGGGGAAGTTGTGGCTGGCCTGTGGCTTGGCGGGAGGGAATCTGCTGGATGTGGGTGCTCAGAGGAAGGTTTCCTGTGGGGGGTGGTGCTTCTGCTCCAAGAGGGGGCTTAACAGAGAGTGAGATAAAGTAGGTGGTGAGAGTCTTAAGTGTTCACGTGTTACTGGGCACATGGTGCAGAGTGAGAGGTTACTTGTGAAGTGGCGCCTCCCATGCTTCCGGAGATGCTGGGTGTCTGCAGCCAGTGCGGAGACTGGAAGCTTGTGGAGAAAAGAGGGCTGGTCCTCCTGTTAGCGGCATCTGTCGCTCCTGCTCTGCACACAGTGACTCATGGCTGCATCCCAGGTGCTCAGCCAGGAAGGGGCTGATGGCGGAGCCAGTGCTCCTGGGCGAGGTCAGTCTAATGTAGACGCGCGGATGGACAGTGGGCGGCCTCTGCCTGTTGCTCTGACCACACCTGCCCATCGGCCATCCTCCGCAGGGTCCTGAGGGGATGGAGGTCCCTTGGCAGGTGACTGAATCCAGAGGGGACACAGCACGTACTTCCTACAAATAGGGCCCACCCGGCAGGCCCTGCTGCCAGGGTCTCACGCTGGGTCCCTGGATGTGGTCGTATCCAGTCCCGAGGAGGCCGGCGCTGCGGCGTCAGGATCATGGGCACGTGTGCCCCCTCCATGTGTCTGCGGATGAGAGAGCCGAGTCCTCGCGGGTGACTGTTTCCAGAGTGGGACGTCAAGCGCAGCTGAGTCCGGGAGAGTGAGGGCTCTGTTCTCGTTTCAGAACTCTTCAGGATGTGGGGCTGACGCCGCACCAGCACCAGCAGGCTCGAGTGCTCTCGGGGGGCACGCGGAGAAAGCTGTCCATCGGCATCGCTTTCCTGGGCACGTCAGGGACCGTGGTCTTAGATGAGCCCACCAGTGGGGTGGACCCGTGCTCCCGCCGTGGCATCTGGGACATCCTCCTCAAGTACCGACGAGGTGGGGCTCGGCGGAGCGCTAGTTCTCTTCTCGCGATATCGCGGAGGAGGGCGGTGCTTTATCCTCTTCTTCCGCTGTATCACGTATCACCGTGAAGGGCTGCGCTTCACGTCCTTTTCTCGCGATATGACGGAGGAGCGCTGTGCTTTATCTTCTCCTTGGTCCTGTCACCGTGTAAGACCGTATTGCTCATCCTTTCTTGGATACTGAGGTGGAGAGGAATGAGGCCCGTGTCCCAGTAATGATACGTTATCCTGGAGAAACGAAAAATCCCCGGGATTTCCCTGTTGGTCCAGTGGTTAAGTCTCATTGCTTCCAGTGCAGGGGGTGCAGGGGCACTAAGATTCCACACGCCGTAGGGCACGCCTCCCCCACCTCCCCCCAAACAATACAAAAACTACCCAGGTGCGCATAGAGAAGAGGCACAGCCATCGTAACCTCCCCGTGGTATTGAGGGTCTGGGGGTTGCTCAGACCAGCAGTGGTGTCTTTCGAGCATGTTACCCACAATACAAGCGGACACAGCACTCATCCACAGTGGCTTCCATTCTGGAGTAATTTGGGGATTATCAGAAGGGGTGTCCCAACTACAATCTGGAAAAAAAGAAAGTTTCCTCACTTTTTTCAGTGAGGAAGCTGAGACACAGACAGAAGGGTGTGGGATTTGCTTAGAGCCAGCCTCAGAGGCGGTTCACCCAGCCAAGGGAGGAGCGGAGATCTGGTCTGGAGGCTTCGGGTTTCTCGTCTTTGTTAAGGTGAATTTCTAACTTAGGTCTTTAGATGGGCAGTTACTGATTTCCAGCTTCTGATTTCTCCTGTGTGACAGCCAGAAAGCATTGCTTTGGGCATTTTGTATAGAAACACTGGAATTTTGAAAGAAACCTCAGGAATAGGAGAACACATTGTGCTTCTAGGGTGTGGGAGGGTCAGTGGCAGGGTTATTGCTCATTCTTATAAAACATAGTTTTGCTTTTCTTTTTGCCCTGTTGGGTACAAAGCCTTTCTGACTTGACCTGAAACCTTCGCTTCCCTAAGGGAAGTTAGGATTTTCTGCTTAAGAAATGCAAGGAGAAGGGACCCAAGAAAAGTCATCAAATTCTCTTCTTAGGGCAGGAAAGATGCCCCTGTCACTTAAAGCTTAGTCTGGGGTCAGGGAGAAGCCCTGAAAGGACCATCTTGTCCTTTCTATTCCAGAAACATAGAGGAGATGCAGAAGGACACATGAAAATCAGATGCAGGTGTGGCTTTCTATTCCTCTTTGGGCACTGGCCTGGGCTGGGTGACCGTTTCAGGACCATGAGGTTGTGCCGGGGGCACAGATTCATCGGACCTGGTGTAGCTACATCAGAGCTCGTGAGGCCGAGCAGGACCCTGGCCCAGGGCTATGCCCAGGGTGGGTGTCCTGAACTTTCAAAGTTCCCAGCTTCTGGACTGAGAGGGAGCAGAGCCTATCAGGGAGGCTGCCTGGAGGGACTAGGTGGGCCCTGGAAGCTGGGGGAGCCTGGGGGATGGGCAGCCAGCCGGACTGAGGGGCCCCAGGGAGCAGGAGGTGCTTGAGGCCATGGGCTGACCTTGTCCAAGGCTCTGCTGTACAGGTAGGGCAGGGACTGGTCTGAGTCATCACCTGGGGCCAGAAGACACTGACCACATTGCGCCCGAGCACCTCGCCTGCCCATTGCTGCAAGATCCCATCCATCCACTACCTAAGGCCTTTTGGGGAGGAAAGCAGAAACCAGAAATGAAAACTCATGACTTTTGAACACCATTTAAAGGGACAGATGGAGTTTTGAGATAAAACAAATGTAAATCATTTCCCTGCTCCTAGAGTGGGGGCAGATGACAAGGATGGGTGAGAGGCAGACAGATCAGTAGATTTTGTTTCCCTGCTCGCATGAATTGGACGCAGCTCGAATTTCATACCATAAGTTCATGGCTCTTGTTTACTTGAAAAATCAGAGCTGGGGTCTTCAGGGCTCAGCTGACAGAACATTTGAGTCAGGAGCGTAATTGTAACTGGATACAAAACCAGATCCGATAAAAATCTCAGAAATAGGCAACTTTCTTCAGATTCTCTTCTTGTGAGTTAAATGTTTTCTCACTGTTCTTGGCCGTTTGGCAATGGTGGTCTTTCAGGGGCTCCTTGGAAGAGTCCCTGAGCTGATTGACATGCAGAATCAGTAGGGTTGGGTTGGGGGGGTCCTAGGAGGGAAATATGTTTTCAAGAATCAAAATGTAGCTGTTTCTGGAAACAGCCCCAAGCCTCCAGGCAGCTGGGCCGCAGCTTTGTAAACCAGATCTAAGCGCAGCGTGAAAACAAGCGACCCCTGCTGAGTAGAAAAGGGTTCTGCTGGCAGAACTCCACTTGGGTGTTTGGGGCTCTGTCTTCCTGGGGCCTGACCCATGTTTCCTGCTGAGGAAACACGGTGGCCAGTGCTTCCGTGCCTGCCTTGGTGGGAGCAATAAGGGTGGAAAAGGTACCAGAGTGAATCGGTCTGCTCGTCCCCCTCCTGCTCCACACGACCTATATGACCTGGAGAAATGATCTCACCCCTCTGGGCAAGCAGTTTTCCTGTTTGCAAGTGGAGAGGATCATGCCGCTGGTAGGGTGGTGTGAGAAGTGTGTGAATGTTTACAGCTGAGCTCCTGGTACGTGGGTGCTGGGCCAGTGGCCGTTCATCAGTGTTGTGAAACAAGAGAAGTGGGTGTGGGAAAGATCACTTTCTGAGGAGAGAGGTTCAGACACAGCACCCCCACTGGGGAAGCAGTAAAGACGAGTCTTGCAGAGTGACACTTGTCCGTTGAGGGTTGAGGTGTGTCTCAAGTTGCCTAAGTGTCCACTGAAAAGCATCAAACATCTGTGAACTTCTCCTACATTTTTGGGGAATTTACATTCCAGCTGACCTTAATTTTTAGATGATATGATTGTCTGCAAACACATCATCTGGCCTCTAACTCCAGATCAGGGACTGAGCATATTTTCTTAGCCTTGAAGGAACTTGTGTTGCGAGGGGATTTGGCTTTGGTCTTTGGGACACGTGTCTGGTGAACAATAGAACAGGCACATACCTTTTAATGGAACTGGAGAAGGAAATGGCAACCCAGTCCAGTATCCTTGCCTGAAGAATTCCATGGACAGGAGAGCCCGGCGGGCTGCTGACCACGGGGTGGAAAAGGTCAGACATGACTGAGCACAGACACACCGCGTGGTGAAAG
>SJYX01022749.1:0-19199 GCA_006410675.1 Oreotragus oreotragus
TGAACTTCATAGAGTTGGGTGTGGCTGTGGAATTTACCTGGAACAGTCTGGAGGAAAGATTGTCCTTTCCCTGTTGACTCTCCTCGGCACCTCTGTTGAGAACCCCTGACTGTCGTCTGGGTCCTTTGTCTACGTATATGTCTCTGTGTCAGTACCACACAATCTGGTTGCAGCAGCTTTATAGCAGGTCATCAGATCAGGTAGCATTAGTCCTTCAACAGGGCTTTTTTTTTTTTTTCAAGCTATTCTTGGTCCTTTTAAGTTTCCAGCTGAATATTAGAATCAGCTTGTTACTTCTGATAGAAAAGGCTGGGCTTGGGAAGAATTGAGATCTCACCAATACCATGTTCTCTGATCTGTGAACATGGCATGTCTCTCCACTGACTTGTTTCCTTTCAGTTGTGTCCACGGTGCTTTGAAAGTGAGGTAGAGCAGGAAACCTGGTGATTCAGTATTGGTGTGTGTTGTGAAGTGACCACCACAGTAAGTCTGGCACCACGTTTAATCGCCAGGCTTTTTTCTCATGGGAACTTTGAAGACCTCCCCTCTCAGCACCTTTCAAATAAGCACAACAGTATCACTTAACTGGAGTCACCATGGTATGTGCTACACCATGACTGACTGACTTTACAACTAGAAGTAAGGCTCACTCTCCTTTTGCGTACTACATCCGTATATGTCTTATATCTTAGTGCTACTGTAAATGGTATGTTTAAGCTTCAGTTTCTTTCTTTTATTTTCTTCTCTTTTTGGCCGCATCACAAAGCTTCTGGGATCTTAGTTCCCTGACCAGGGATCGAACCTGGGCCCTGGCAGTGAAAACACAGAGCCACCTGGAAACACCCTGGCTCAGGAGCTTTTAATGACTGCTGGAGCCTTTGGTCTGGGTCCAGTGTAGGAGTTAGTATTTCGCAAGCTCCTGATGTGAGTGTAAAGTGCATGTGGAGGCAGGGGACTCGGGCCCTCACCTTCAGCCTCGTAGTAGAGGCCCCGGGCTTCTCTTTGATGCAGGCACCTGCAGGCACCTGCCTTGTGGTCCTGCCCCATTCCCCTCCCTTGTCCTCAGGGCGTCGCGAGCCAGGAGGCAGGCTGAGCTGCTGGGCCTTTCTGAGTGCGGAGGATGGGCAGGCCTGGTGGCCCCAGCAGCAAGGCCAGGCCTCTCCCGTTAGTCAGTGGTTTCCTAAGAAAATGACCTTTTGGCCCAAATTCTCAGAGTGTAGCTCTTTCCACTGTCATCCAAACTGGCTTGTTCATGTGGTTTCTGCCCAAGCTCTCCTCTGCTCTTCCTACTTGTCGGCGCTCTGGTTTCTGCCGTATTTCTGTCACTTCTCTTAGGCTCGTTTGATCCCTGCTCCAGCTCTCTGACTAGGCCTTGGCTGCTGACTGCTGTTCTCAAGGACCTGGGGGCAGCTCGGTGGCCGTGTGGACCCGGCCTGCATTCCCTCTGTGCTGTAACATCACGTTGGTCGGGATGGGCGCGTGGACTGGGCTCGCGCTCCCTCTTGGCTGCAGCGTCACATGGGTCTGGGTGCAATTGTGAGCCCTTAGTGGCTTAGGAGGAAGTTGAGATGTTCCCAGGTGGTCGAGGACTGTTGTTTTGTGTCTGCTTCCATCTTTTCCTGCTTTACTGCATGTGGTTGGGAGATGAAGCTCTTGGAAATTGAAGTTTTCTTTGAGGACCAAATAAGTCAGTTTGGGGAAGTGTTTCGTTGGCCCTGGAGGAGAGCATGGCTTTGTTTGCAGGACGAGGGTGCAGTTTGCCCATGGTTGGTCTTCAGTCATGTTCACCCAGACTTTTCTGGGTGAGAGGTACTGCATGACCGTTAATTCTCTCATCGAAGTCCCAGCACTTGTCTGCATGCTAGGCTGCTGGTTGTTACCCCACTTTTGGACTACCAAGAGTGGCCCCATGGCCCCATGGAAATTCATGGAAAACCACAGGTAGATTCCGGAGTTGTTAAGTGCCTTTGGGACGAAAACAGACTTCCCAGACTGGGTAGGCTGGACTTTAGCCATTTTCCCTGATGAGGGGTGTAGGTGTGTGTGTACATTGCTTCACTTTATTTTATTGAAACAATAATAACATTTATTTTATTAAATCAAGGCATCCTGGGTTTTCGGGCCAAAGTCCTCCACATCCATCAATTGCAGAAATGGAACAAGAAAAAGTCAACGGGAACAAGGAGCCGAGTGCAGAGGCATCCTCGTACCGCTGTTCTGCTTGCCATGGGGACGAGGACTGGGGCCCAGGCCACCCACTCCGGGGCCGCTCCAAGTCCCGCAGCCTGTCGGCCGCACCTGTCCTGGCCAGCGCCCGCGAGTTCAGGTACTCTTCTCCTGGGCCTTTGGGGACGCTCAGGAGGCAGGAGGGGGTTTTGCTGGCTGGCATGGCCTCCCAGAGGGCACTCCCAGCCGACCCCCCCCATGCCCATCCTCACTTTGAAGGCTGAGGTGTGGGGGTGCCATCCAGTGTGGCCCCAGGCCCTGGGCACGCAATGGGGGGTGGGGAAGCTATGCCAGCCTCGGTCATGTGAACGTCGCTCCAGTCCAGGGCGAAGCTGTCCTGACCAGCACTGCCATGGGTGCGGGGCCTGAGACGCTTCCGTGTGAGCAGCTGTGCCGCCCTCCTGTGTCAGAGTCCCAGTGGGGGGCGGGAGACTTTGGCTGCCGGCTCTGGGGTGTGGGGTGTTCCCGCCCTTTCCCTTCAGAGTACATTGAACTTGGTGCACTGGCGGCGGGTCAGAGGTGGCTTCTCAAAGATTGACTGTGATGCAGACTTAGAGAAACCTGCTGTGAAGAGCATTTCCCCAGAGGCCAGGCCGTGGCCGGCGGCCGCTCCTGCATGTTCTTGAGCTGGGGGAGCCCTTGACCAGACCGACTCTCCCTGGCTCTGCTGCCCTTCATGAGACAATAGGAAATCTGCCTTGTCCGTGTGGGGATTTGGCGTTTGTTGAGCCTTGAGGTGGGCAGAGACGAAAGCAAGTTTGCTATCTGTGTTCGGCTATCTTTGTGCCAGTATTTTTGGTGCAGAAAGGGACCATGAGGGGGCCTTCCTGTGGTCCAGTGGGGAGGTGGCATATATCCCTGGTCAGGGAACTAAAATCCCATAAGTCATGTGGTGTGGCCAAAAATTAAAAAAAAATAACCAAAGGGACCACAAAGCCTCTGGAGCTGGCACTTTGCGTGAGGGTGGACACACCTCCGCCCGGTCTCCGTGGGGCATCCACATGGCTCCCAAGGACCAGCGCTGGACCTTGAGGGGCAGACAGGGAAGGCCACCGAGTGGTGTCATCCCTAGGACGTGTGCTGGCCACGGGGCCCTGTGATTCAGTTGTGGCTGGAAATGCTGAGCCGCTCAAGTGCTGTCTTCTTCATTGACAGTACAACTCAGCATGGGCGTTCTGTTAGAACCTGGATGGCTGGGGAATGGTATCTGAGGTCTTAATTCCCAAGGACAGGCCCAACAACTGGTCCTCAAGTAGACTTGCCTGGACAAGAATTTAGAGCCGCAGGCCCGCGCCCCATGGTACATCCCCTTTTTCTAGGGTGGGGCCCGGGTGCCTGCCCCGGTTTGGGTCCTTTGTTGTAAGGAGTTTCTGGGAGTCCTTTCTGAGGGCAGTGCCACAGCATGTTGCCCTCAGAGCAGCTCTGGGGATCAGGTGAGTGTTCTGGGACCGTTGCTCGGGTGCTGCCAGATGGCAATGCTCAGGCTGTTGGAGTGAAGATGACAGAGAGTCTAAGAGCCAGTGCCTCTTCCTCATGCATGTCACTCAGCGACTGAAGGCCCACCCTGCATCCTCTCCCACAGGAGGACCCGCTCCCTGCACGGGCCATGCCCAGTGACCACGTTTGGACCAAAGGCCTGCGTGCTGCAGAATCCCCAGACCATCATGTGAGTCAGCGGGTGTCTCCATGGGAATGGGGAGCTATGGGAGGTTCTGATGCTCCGGGGAGCAGGGCATGGGTCTGGCAGCCATGTGGCAATGTCCCAACTCCGCAGAATGAGAAGGTGGTGGGCTCTGCTCCTTAGGCCACAGGAGCTTCAACAGGAAAAACTCAAGGAGAAAAAATAATGTATTGCACGCTGATGCATTTGGTGACTCACATGTGTTTCCCTTCATTACTCTTGAAGTGCAGAGATGTCAGTTGGTGTTTTTTGAAAATCTGAGGTGTTTTTTGAAAATCTGAGTTGACTTGTTTGAGTCCCGCCTTGTGGGCATGGCTTTTTTTTTTTTTAAGATAAGCCCTGCATTTTAGCAACACCCGCCACCTAAGAAACTAGTTAAAAACTAAGCAGTTTGGGTTGCTTCGCAGACACTTAGACCTAGGCTGTCTTCCCCACTCGTCCAGCGCCACCTCCTACACTGGACGCTGCCAGAGAGGGGCCGTTATCTGTTGGCTCTGTGTGTTCTGTCTCGAGGAGAAGACACGCAAATGGCTCTGGCCACCAGAGCTTGGCGAGGAAGCAGCAGAATTCCAACCAGCCCTGCAGTCGGGCCTGGCGGTGGGCTGCCCACTGCATAGACCATCTGTGCCCCCTCCTCGAGGGAGCTGTGGAGGGTGGACTTCTGTGGGGGGCAGGCCAAGGCCCACACCCAGCACAGCAGCCACACTGGCAGCTGGCCCCCCAAACCCTTCGCCTGGCTGTGCCCTGCTGTGTACCTGCCCTTTGTGGCCTTCGCTAGCTGCCCAGCCCCCTCTCTGCGCCCCAGCCCTGCACTGCCGCGCCCTCGTCACTCACAGCCCGGCCTCAGCGCACGCTGGTGGCCCTTGGCCGTCCAACCATAACTGGCCGTTGCTGCCCTGCCCAGCCCACAGCAGCCCAGGTATGTGTGCTTTGCCCTCACAGCCCTTGGGTGGTGTCTCAGGGCGGCATCTGAGCTGCTCCCCAAGGTCAGGTGGGGTTGTGGGGTGCTCCAGGCAGAGGAGCAGGTGCCCCAGAAGTGTCGAGGGCTGAGCAAGCAACTTTCTCTGCCCCCTGGCCCTGGCTCAGCTCAGTCAGATGGGCTGAGCGCCTTGGTAGGGTGTGATCACTTCCCGTGTGGTCCCTGCCCCTCCTACAGCCTGGCCAGGGGCAGGGGTTGTGTGTTAACCTGACTTCTCTCCTGACAGTGTAGAAGAGCTGATTAAGAGAGTCTTACTTTCTACTTGGTTGTCTCACATCTCACCAATGAGTGCGTGTTTTCTGTTATGTTGAAACATTGGAATTATTAGCATCTGACGCCTTCAGCTTTTGAAACTGTGGCTCACGTGGGTGTCTGGCCAAGCTGTCCGGCGCCCAGAGCCTTCTTGGGAGGGGTCAATATCCCTCTTTGCAGTGACCCACCAGGAAGCTGAGTGACCAGCTGGCGCCCAAGACCGAGCCGATGGCGCTCTAGTGGCTCTGGCTGGCATGACTGACTCACAGGTCTGGAGGGGCTGTGAGCCTCACCTGCCTGGCCAGTGGGAAGGGGGCTTCACTGTCTGCCTCACCAGCCAGCAGACTTCCATCTGTCCTCCTTCTAGGCCCAGGGCCAGGTGGAGTGACGAGAGGCCTGCCAGTGCCCGCCCTCCGCGTGTAGGCCCCTCCCGTGGGCCAAGCCGGTTCCGCAGCCCAGGGCTGTTGTCTGCAGCTGGACGGGGCCCGTCCTGACCGCCCAGAGCGGCAGAGCTCAGCGGCCAGCTGGTGAGGAGCAGTTGTCTGAGGTCTGGCCCCTTTGCTATTAGAGGCGATTGGACAAGAGGATGGTGTGAGCAGTAAGATCAAATACAGTTTGTTTGGTTTGAGTTTTCATTTTAGGAAGCTCTGCACTTGTTTTTTGCAGCCTTTAGCAAGTCACTTTACTTTATGTTTTGCTTTCAGTTTTGAGGATACAGACAGCGGGGTTATGGTGCCAGTGCACACTTGGGGAGTCTTGGGGGGGCTGGGGTGCATCGCACTCCCGCCGTTAGTGAAGCACTACCGAGATGCTGGGCACCCAGCACCATCCTCTACCAAGCTGCGCGTGTGACCCAGGCTGGCGGAGATGCCAGCAGAGGGCCATGAGTGACACCCTCCTTTGCAGAAACGCCTGGAGAGGGTGAGTGATGGCCAGTCAGTGACAGCCTGCAGCCAGGGACCCACCACCTATTTAGTGGTTCTCATCATGTTGTGGAAGGTTGCTGGTGGGGCCATCAGGTTCTCAGGGAGGCACCGGCCATGGGGCGTGATCTGGGGAGCAAGTGTCTCGGTTGGGGAACTTGCGTCAGAAGGGCCGTTCCCATGGCCTGCAGTCCTCAGGGCTGTTTCCCAACAGGCGGAGGTGCTGCCTGGGGGCCCACCCCAACGTGAGGGCTTGGCCTCAGACACCCCTGCCCCTGGGGGAGGACCTGCTGCCCACAGGCTGTACCAGGCCTTGCCCTCGGTGACCAAGGCTAGGGGCCACGGGACTCTTGGAGCTGTCATTGGCAGGCAGGCCCAGCTGACTTCTTTTGGTTTTTGTTTTTTAATTTTTTGAGGAGTTTTGGGTTCGCAGCAAAAGTGAGAAGAAGGTGCAGAGCTCCCTGTTGCACTCCTCCTAGCCTCCCCACCGTCATCATCCCCGAAGCCAGTGCATGTGTGACAAACAAGGAACTTACACTGACGCATCATCGTCACCAGAGTCCTCTTCATATCAGGGTCCTGGACATGCGTGGTGACATGTCCTCGCCATTGAAATCACACAGCACAGTCTCACTGCTCCAGATCCCGCCACTGGCTTTAAAAGAGGCTTTTACTGTGGAGGCGAAGGTCCCCTGGGTTGCTCGCACAGCAGTGTGGGCCTGGGTCAGCAGGAAGCCCAAGTTTCTATTGGCTGGTCTGGGTGCACATGGGACGTCCTCTAGGCAGGTCCCTGTGTGGGCCTCGTCCCGAAGGAGCCTCAGGCAGGGGCACGGCTGGGCATGGGGAGGGTCTCCATACTGTACAGGTGCCAGCGGGTCAGCCTGGGGCCCGTGTGAGTGCTCCTCTCCCCTCAAAGGCACATCCAAGACCCTGCCAGCCAGCGGTTGACGTGGAACAAGTCCCCGAAGAGTGTCCTCGTCATCAAGAAGATCCGGGACGCCAGCCTGCTGCAGCCCTTCAAGGAGCTCTGCGCGTACCTGATGGAGGTGAGTGGGCATGGGCTCCAGGCTCTCCTCCCATCCGCTCAAGTCAGGAGGCCTTGTAAGCCAGGTGCAGGAGCTCAGAAGTGTGTACTGTGAGCCCAACAAAGGCACTTGGCATCTGAGAGACAGAGGAATCGTGCCCCTCTCCCTGACCCCATCAGAAAAGCCTGAGACACAGAAGGAGGCTTCTAGAAGACCAGTGCCCTGACCCGTCTTCCTGGTGGGGCTGACACCACCATGTCCTTCCAGGAGAACAACATGGTCGTGTATGTGGAGAAGAAGGTTCTGGAAGACCCCGCCCTCTTGAGCGATGACCACTTCGGGCCAGTGAAGAGGAAGTTCTGCACCTTCAGAGAAGGCAAGTTGTCCCTGGGTGGCAGGGTGCTGCCCCCAACCCGGTGGGCTCTCTGGTACCCCTGCCTTGGCCCGTGCCCAGTAGTTGGGGTGCTTGACGTCTCCTGTGTCTTCCAGATTACGATGACATCTCCAATCAGATCGACCTCATCATCTGCCTGGGGGGTGACGGGACCCTGCTATATGCCTCCTCCCTCTTCCAGGTGAGGCCCCAGTTGCCTGAGGCCATAGGGCTGCAGGCAATAGGATATGGAACTGGGACGGCTGTGGGTGCTGGAAGCTGTGCCAGGCCAGCTGATGGCGCATGAGGGCCCAGGGACTGGGCTGGGAGGAGGGCGACCCCTGGGAGAGCTGGCGTGCGGGCTGAGTGAGGGGGCCAAGAGTCGGGGACAGGTGAGAGCAGCAGCCCCAGGCTGCCGGGGAGGTGTGGTGGGGGAGGGACTGTGGAGGCTGCAGATGACAGGGATCTACTGGGGAGAGACCTTGCCAGGGCGTGTTAGGAGGTCGGGTGGACCCCCAGGGCGACGCCTGGAAGTGGGAGGGAGCCAGGGGGGCAGGAGGGTGGAGTCCAGCAGGGCCTGGGGCAGCAGCAGCTGGCAGAGGCTGAGGTTGAGGGTCCCGGGATGTCCCACCTCCTCAGAGCTCTCATTCTCTCTTGGGAGCCTTCTCGGCGGAAGTGGCTACAGAGCCACCTGGTGGGACCTGAGTCCCACCCTAGGCTTCCCGCCCCGGCTGCCTGTGCTTTTCCCTGGCATCTCTGTGGGGGCTCACTACCCTCCCAAGCCTGCTGGACATGGCCTGTGTGTGTCAGAGCCCCCATGTCCTGCCCTGCCACGCCTTCCTGTCCTCTGTGGCCAGTGGTCCGTCCCCCTGCCCCCGTTTCTTGTCAGCTCTCCAGCTGTTCTTCTGGCTCCCAGGCCTCTGGCTGACCCTGTGCCCTGTGTGTCAGCACCACCCCCTCCCCCCACCCCCCAGCCCTCACAGGGACAGTCCAGGCGCAGGTCCATCTGGGCTAGTGCTCGTGTGCCTTCCACGTGGACTGGCCAGCGAGTGACCTGTCTCATTGGCTCGCAGGGTAGCGTGCCTCCAGTCATGGCGTTCCATCTGGGCTCCCTGGGCTTCCTGACCCCCTTCAATTTCGAGAACTTTCAGTCGCAAGTTACTCAGGTGATACAGGGTGAGTTGGAATGTTCCTGAGCCCAAGAGCAGTTCCCATGTGGGATAGTCATCCTGCTTGGTTTGGGAGGTTTTTAATGATGCTGAGAACAGCGCTGAGTGTTTTGGGCTCAGAGGACTCTTGATTCTGAGGGTCAGACACCTTGTCCTCACGGAGAGGAGCTGAAGCCACCACAGTTCAGCTGCCGTCTGTCGGGCGGCAATGGATTGGTTTCCACAGGAGCCCAGGGTGTCGCCTTCCATTTGTGTGAAGATGGGAGGGGGTCCCTGGTCGAGGGAGTGGGGAGCTCTCCTGTGGCATGACTATCCCCACCTGCTGACTTCCCTGGGTGTGAACCGTGCTGGCCTCCAGGGAACGCAGCTGTTGTTCTCCGGAGCCGGCTGAAGGTCAGGGTCGTGAAGGAGCCCCGAGGGAAGAAGGTGGCCGTCCCCAATGGCATCAGCGAGAACGGGGTGCTGGCTGCAGGCCTGGACGTGGAGGTTGGCAAGCAGGCTGTGCAGTACCAGGTCTGTGGGCCTGCCCCTCCCCAATCAGGTGCCGGGCCTTGCCCTCGGGCAGGGGGTGCAGGGCAAGGCCTTTGGGCTGGACCTCCTAGGGAGCCTGGGAGCAGCCCATGCGCTGCCCTGCCTGCTCAGTGTGCGGTCGCCTTGCCCCCAGGTCCTGAACGAGGTGGTGATCGATAGAGGCCCCTCCTCTTACCTGTCCAACGTGGACGTCTATCTGGATGGGCACCTCATCACCACAGTACAAGGCGATGGTAGGTGGGCATCGGGCCTCCCCGGGGGTGGGCGTGGGGGCAGTACCCTAGCCTGACCTGCAGCCTGTCCCACAGGCGTGATCGTCTCCACCCCGACGGGCAGCACGGCGTATGCGGCTGCCGCAGGGGCGTCCATGATCCACCCCAACGTGCCCGCCATCATGGTCACGCCCATCTGCCCCCACTCGCTGTCCTTTCGGCCCATTGTGGTGCCTGCAGGGGTTGAGCTGAAGGTCAGAGCCCCCACCCTTGTCTGTTGGAGCCCTTGTGGGGCTGCCTGCCTGCCCTGCTGGGGGCGGGAGGGAATTTGTCCACTCTGGCCTTTTGTTATGTGTCCTGTGCCCCAGAGGGTCTAGTCGGCGGGGCGGGGTGGGGCTCTCAGCCTGAGTGGGTGGGGACAGTTGGGGTGAGGAGGCCCTCAGGTGATTAACCACTGCTGCCTGGCACGTCCCTGGGGCCACATTCTAGTGTCTGACTGGCCTCACTGCCCTTCCACATCCACCTCTTCTTTCCCTGGCCCGAGCTCCCTGCTACAGGCCACCGCGGGCCAGCATGTCCTTGGTGTGAACCTTGGCGGGCAGGGCTCTGTCTGTCGGACACAGCTCCAGGCCTCTGCGCCGTGTGGGCCTCTGTACCCTGTGGTTGGTGTCCGCATAGTGCAGTGACTTCACAGCCTGGAGCTGACCTTGGCATGCGGTGGGCACTGTGTTGCCTATGAGGTGGTTCTGGCCGGTGCAGTGCCCCAGGGTGGGGTCTGTGGCATTTAGCTGTGCTCAGAAAGCATCTGATCCTCAGAATCAGAGTCCTCTGAGCCCCCCACACATGTGCTGCTTGACCCTTCAGATCATGCTGTCACCAGAGGCAAGGAACACTGCATGGGTGTCTTTCGATGGACGAAAGAGACAGGAGATCCGCCACGGAGACAGGTGTGTGGACTGTGGAGTGCAGTGACCAGGGCAGGTGGGCCCAGGGTGGCTGTAAGCTGTGGACCTCTGCCTGGGTGATGGCACCCTACCAGCTGCACCTGCTCCTCGTCTTCCCACCGCCTTACCCTGGGTGTCCCTTCACAGATCTGGGTGGAGTGAGGGGGTCCACAGCTCTGTCCTGGGGGGCACAACAGCACCACTGAGCCTCTAGCCCGGCTGTCCTCAGGGCCAGACTGGAAAATGGCCAGGTGCCCATGATACCAGAGGACATGGGGCCAGGCTGCACAGCAGATGGTACAAGCAGAGCTGAGGTGGTCCACCAGTCAGGCTGTTGAGGGTCCTGTACGGTGGGCGGCAAGGGGGCTCAGTTCCATGAGGGAGCTCAGTTCTAGGAAGGGCTACGTTCATCTCCTTTCTGCTGCAGCATTAGCATCACGACCTCTTGCTACCCTCTTCCCTCCATCTGTGTCCGCGACCCCGTGAGCGACTGGTTCGAGAGCCTGGCACAGTGTCTGCACTGGAACGTGCGGAAGAAGCAGGCCCACTTCCCGGAGGATGAGGAGGACGCAGACGAGGAGGGCGGGGAGGAGCGGGCGGGGAGCTAGGCCGGTGCCCTGTCTGTGCTCTGTGAACGTCACGGGCCCCGCACCACTTGTCTCTGGCCAGAGGAAGGGCCTGCAGTCTGCCTTGTGTCGACCAGATCAGTTGTTTTTAATGTTTTAAATCTGACTTTTCTGCATTTCTAAACAAGCCAGTGAGCAGGCCACACAAGCTCTGAAGTCAGCCCAGGCATGCCCACCAGGCAAGCAGTCAGAGCCCACTCCAGTTGGGGATGGCCAAGCCGGGTGGTTATGGCTGAGCTGGGTGGTGGGCTCCTTGTGATTCCTTGTCAGGAAACTTCCACGAATCAGTCTATTGAAATTGAGAGGGGATCAGAATGAACGGGTCTATCCTACAGTCTTGAAAATAAACGTCTCATGGCCAAAAATCTCCCTTCAGCTTCACAACGTCCCTGAAAGCCACTGGGGGTAGTTTGTGCCGAGAGCCACTTCCCAGCTCGGGTTCATCCTGAATCTGCCAGGCCTCCTGCCTCAATCCCCAGGCCTGGTCTCCTCCCTGCTTCCGGTGATGCCATGGCAGGCAGGGGTCGGACCACACACATTCCTTGGGAAGCAGGGGTGTGCCTCCCCACCCTGGAAGGTGTTTTCAATCCTGTGTCTACTTTTTAGAGATTCTTTTAAACTTTTCTGAGAGTGCTTATGTACAGATTTTCTTGTACACACTGTGAGATTTCTGCGAGAGGGCTTGTGCTATGAAGTGGGACCATTCTGTGCTGCCCACGTGGCCATCTAGAGAGCTGGGTGGCTCTGCTCAGAGGGCCTGGCACTTGGTGGGCCGGGAAGGCACTGCTGCTGCTCTGGCTTCTCCCCAGCGGCCTGGCTTCGAGGGCACATCTGTCATTCCAGCCCCTATGCCTCTATTGCTGGCTGACCGGCCGCCTGGGGCTGGGCCCAGATGGAGTCTGGTGAGGGTTGTGGTCAGTGGGCCTCTGGTTACTGGTGCCTAACGGGCGTCCTGGTTTTGAGTAACTGAATTCTTTCTGAGCTGTGTTTTCACCTGTGAAATTGGCCAGAAAGAATGGAGGGCCTGTACTTTCTCGAACTCACTTCTGGAGGGCCAGAGGCCGGGAGGTTGGGCTCCACCCGTCTGGAACGTGATGGTGTGATAGGAGGGCATCTGGGGGCTCCAGGGCCTGCCCTGCAGCCTGAGTACTGTGGCCACTGTTCGCATGTCTGTCGAGAGCTGTCCATCCGAGTGGCTATCTGGGCAGCTCGGCCAGTGCTGGGGTGGAGGTGGGCTCCTACCCTCTGCCTGCGAGTTCCAGCACAGAGGGTGGCCCACCAGGCCTCCCACAGGCTGAGGGGGTGACACCCCCAGCTTTAGCTCCAGAAGAGTGGTCAGAACACAGGTCACGCATTCAGACAACAGAGCAGGTGCAGACCAAGTCCTGCAGAATGATGGGGAATGACCTAGGAAACTTTGGGTTTTTGAAGTAAATTCTTAATGTTTCATATTGTTAATATCTTGAAATTTGTTAAATGTTGAAAGCCTTATTACTATTTTCAGATTCTTTCAATAAACAAGACTTGTTTAAAAATTGGGGTTTAGCAACAACTTTATTTGGTTCTTTGTAACCAACACCAAATCACAGAGGTGGTGGGTGGGCCTGGGGAGTCCAGATGCACTGAGGCATCTGGCACACCTGTAGGGTGTGTGTGTGGGGGTCACACTCCAGCAGCACCCCACCTGTCACATCCTGGGGACAGGCTTCTGGGCCTGTCCTGCAGGAGCCCAAGCTCTGGGCCAAGGGTGCCCCACGGAGGCCAGTGGGTGCATGGTCCCCTTTCTGGTTCTAGGCCTCCCCTTCTCGGGCCTGGGCTTAGGCGGGGCCAGGCTTTGCCAAGAGCCTGAGCAGGTACTTTGGACACAGACACAGCCTTGTGGGCTGGGGCCTGGGAACTGTGACAAGCACCCTGTGGGTACTGCTGCGAGGCCAGCACAGGACAGGCGCAGTGGGTGCCCCAGCAGCGGAGTGGCCCAGGGCCTACTCGTTGGGGTCAGAGGCATGTGTGTGTGGTTGCCTCCCCAGCTCCCTAGCATCCAGGCACACGTGGAAGCATGATGGGAGCATGACCCCATCCTGCACGGGAGTCTCAGTGGCTGTGAGGCCTCTGCTGTCTCCTCTGCAGTGGGGCTCGGTGGCCAGCATGTCTGCCTGGAAGCCAGTGTCCGTGGGCAGTGGGGTGGGCATGCTGTCGGAGCCCAAGTTTCTGTGGACTTAGCTGAGCATGCACGGACCCTAGGCTGAGCCCTGCTGCTCCAGGAGCAGAGGATCTACTTGAGGGCAGGAGTCGGCCCACTGGCCGGGGTTTCTGGACCGCAGGTGCAGGCTCTGTTGGCACAGGTCACCGTGCTTGTCAAAGGCTGTTGATCTCTGAACCTTGACCTTCCAAGCTTTGTGGAGCACATGGAAGGGGGCGGGGAGCTGGAGGCACAGAGGCCGCAGGATGGGAGGGTATTTCTGTGGGCTCAGGCCTTTGGTCCCTCAGAGATCCCTACTGTCAGGGTGGTGGCCTTTCCTGGCCTGTTTGACCTCCTCCCAGGCCTCAGTGCTGAGCACCCACACAGCCGATCTCCCTTCTCTCTCAGATCAGGCTCCACGTCCAGCAGTTCCTGCCCTGGGGCAGCCTGGGCCAGGCCTGTCCTGCTGAGGTTCCCACACCCGGGAGCCACTGGCTAAAAGGACACTGGAAGTCTGCCAGGGTGCCAACTGGGAGGGGGAGCTGCTGTGGAGATGGAGGCCCTGTGGGAGGAGGCTGTCAGAGGAGCCCAGAGAAGTTAGAAAGGTGGTGTTGGGGACAGAGGTGGGGGTACTTGAGTCACCACATCAGGGAGTAGGCCACTGCTGGTACATTTCACCCCAGAAGGGCCAGGCTGGAGCTTGGGCTGCGTCCAAACCAGGAAACACCAGGATATTTGGTGGAAGAGGTCAGGGTGGGCGAGGCCAAGGAGGAAGGAGCCCACAGAGGATACTCAGGGCTGGTCTGGGCACCCTATGGGGAGGGCCTCTTGTCCCCAGAAGCTCCAGACAGGCAGTCTTGGGGACAGATGCACAGCCTGACCTCAGCTCGACTTCCCGGGAGCTCGGTGAGGCCCCTGGGTTCCCAGGACGCTCCTGGATGCTGGTCTGAAGCCGCAAGGGGGCCACCTGCAGCCCTGGGGTCCGGCGGGTGACTTTCAGATGTCCACTCCAACCCCCATGGAGTTTAGAGGCTGAGTCCCAGGGTCAGGCCAAGGTGGGGACTGTGGAGGGTCAGCCAAGGCAGGGGTCATGCCACTGGGCGTGTAGAAAGGGTGCTCAAAGGGCAGCCAAAGTGGTGCTGCCCGTTTCCCCACCTGCCAGTCAGGACGAGCCAGAGGCCCTAGCGGCTGCGGCTACAGCTGCCCCCACCTCCATACGCAAGGCACAGTGCCCATACAGACGGAAATCTGGCTCCCTAGGAGCAACTGGCTGAGGTGATGGCCAGGATGGCAGATAAGTGGACCCACAGGACCAAGGGCAGCATCCAGAAGGGCTGCTTGGCCATCCCGAGGAAAGCCTAGAAGGAAATACCCAGGAAGGTACCGGAAGCCTCGAGTCCCTACAGCCAAGTGACCTGGGGTGGCCAGGTGCCTGGCCCAGGCCCAGGCAGACCCCAGTGGGCTCATCGGATGGTGGGGCTTCCCCTCCAGGCCCTACCCGCTAGCTGAGTCTGAAGGCCCACATGCTTGGGACTGTACTTAAGATCTGTGAAATCCTTTCCCAGGGGACCACGTCCTGGGATCCCCCCACCCTCAGACACCTAGAACAGGCTCAGATCCCAATGCCTTGGGTGCCCAAGGGCCACCTGTCCCTGGTCTGAGCCTCCGCCCTTTTCTGCCTTGGCAGCTCTGGTGACCCCTCACTACTGACCACTCCACCTGCCCTCCTCCAGAATGTCTAATTTGAGGAGGCCAGCAGAGGTGCCCAGAAGCACCCCAAGATGTGGTGAGGCCTAACGAATGTGGATGGTGTGCAACACAGAGACATCTTGAGGCCTAATGTGCAGCAATCGAAAATGGGCCTGGAGGGGCTGTGGTCAGGATGGGAGTCCTGGAAGCTACATCATGCAGATCAGTGCTGGCAGTGGGTCAGGAGGTTCGAGGTGGGGGGCCCATACCCTTTCTCCCACCCACGGATCAAGACCCAGTTCTCAGGACCCTGTGGGCTCCTGAGCCCAGGCCCACATCTGCTGCTATCTCATGTTTCCCTGGAAACATGGGCTCCTCTGAGCCCACCTGACTGCAGCCATCACTTCAGACCAAGATATGGATGTAGGTCAAGCCTGTGAGAGGGGGCAGGGGACAGGCTTGGCAGTGGGGAAGGACTGAGACGGCCCAGCAGACACCAGCATGCCATGGGGGATGTGGGGGAAGGGGCTGTGCAGGAGTTTCAGAGAGCAGGGCCAGGGCAGGGGGCTCGGCTAGAGCTCCTTCATAAGAACAACCTCCTAACAGGTATTGTATCTAACTTGCAAATAAGCAAACAGGCTGAAAAGGCCATATTTGAAGCTGACAAGTGTGTGAAGAATCCTGGTCGGTGTACTGTCTTTTACCCCAAATTCTACATCTTGAATAAGTCAAAACTCCAGCAAACGTCGGTAAAACCACTCAGATCCTTGCTGTGGCTTCTCTGATACTGCAAGTCACACACAGCCCTTCACAGACAGCAAAGCCACGTCTCCTGCAGACATTTAGAGAAGATTTATCTGAAAATTAATCAAGGGACACCTCAACTAAAATGGAGTTGGGAGGCCACAAGGTGGAAGTCCTCAGGCATGTACCCCCAATGTCCATGCAGAACCAGAGAGGAGGGGAGTCCCGCACCTGTGGCCAGGGCAGCTACCTCACCACCACCACCAGGCTGATCTCCCTGCCTAGCAACAGCTCAGCCAATGAGAAGCCACCTTATTTAAACTCCAATGTTTCCTCTAATGGACTTCTTGTTTATAACAACTTCCCTTCCTCCTCTATAAAAGAATGTCCTCTCTGCTTTACCAGACTTGCATGTGGTTATCAGTTGCATGTCCTGAGTTATAATTCTTTACTGCTGCCAAACCTGAAAGAAAGTGAAAGTCGCTCAGTCGTGTCCGACTCTTTGCGACCCCATGGACTATATAGTCCATGGAATTCTCCAGGCCAGAATATTGGAGTGGGTAGCCTTTCCCTTCTCCAGGGGATCTTCCCACCCCATGGATCAAACCCAGGTATCCCACATTGCAGGTGGATTCTTTAACAGCTGAGCCACAAGGGAAACAAAGGTGACTTTCTGGTAAAATAACTGGCTGGTTTTTTTTGCTTTGTTTTAGGTGAAAAATCATTAACAGGACAAAGAAAAGGGGGCAGGATACAAACTCTGGAAGTGTGACCATAGAGCAAAGACTTCCCCCAGCAATGGTCGAAGGCCTGGGTAACACTGTCCTCTCTGCTGGAGTGGCCAGCCCAAGAGGGGAAGGTGACTTGGCACTCCAACATCATTTCATAATTGTTAAAATGAACTGTCTCAGATAATATGTAAGAAAGACTCGGTATAAAGTTTTTGCTACTTTTCATACAATTGCTTTTGAAATTATTTGACTACAAGTAACTCACTGACCAGCAACAACCAGTGCTGCTGGGCAGTCATAAAGCATCTCAGAGTTGTATGCAAAGTAGGAAAATCTACCCCATAAACTTTGTTCAGTGTCCTGAATACTCACTTTCAGGGATGATGGTGTCATATTGTGCTCCGAGATACAGATGTTAAGAGAACTTCACTTTTGCTTTCTTTTTTGCATTTTAGGCCCAGGCCTCTGACCAACCCCTGGAGTGTCCAGGCCTTTCCTCCAGTCATCCCTTCTGGAGGATCCCAAGGAAAACCCTTCCCTTGCACCTCATGGCCCAAACCCTGTCTGTAGATGCCAGAGGTAGGCAGATACCACCATCCATTAACTGACCCTCTGGCCAAGATCTAAAGGAGAAACTATTAATTTTAAAACAATGAAGCAAAATATATGAAAGTCTGACAAGAAGAATAGGCCTTGGACTTCCCTAGTGGTACAGTGGATAATAATCCACCTGCCAATGCTGGGGCACGTGTTTGATCCCCAGTCGGGAGATTCTGCACCCCACAGAGCAGCTAAAAACCGTGCACCCAGCTACTGGAGCCCATGCTCCTGGCCCGTATGTGCTCCACAACAAGAAAAGCCGCCACAATGAGCGGCCCACGCACTGCAACAGAGTAGCCCCTGCTCGCCACAACTAGAGAAAGCCCCCGGGCAGCAACATGTACCCGGTGCAACCGAAATAAATGATTTTCTTAAAGTAGGCCTTAAGAAGACCCCATTAGAAACTTCTCTGGTGGCTGACTAGCTAAGACACCAAGCTTCCAACGCAGATGGCATGGGTTCAAAAACTAGGTCCCACATGCAGAAACTAACACCCAGGACAAACAAAAATAAATATTAAAACGAAGAGGAAGAAGAGCCCGTTAGCAGTAAGCTCGCTCCTAAAAATTACCTTTAAAAGTAAGTGGAGAGAATTCCTTGGCGGTCCAGTGGCTAGGACTCCTAGCTTTTACTGCAAGAGCCCGGGTTCAATCCCAGTTCGGGAACTAAGATCCCACAAGCAGTGTGGCACGACTAAAACTAAAAAAAAAAATTTTTTTACTAAAAATTAATAATGTAAGCCAGGAGGAAAACCGGGCCAGGAAGATGCTGAGCATGGTACCAGGGATGGGAGGGGGCGGTGGGGGGGTGGCGCGTGCGCAGCCAAGACAGTCCCACTGAAGCCCCTCACCTACTAGGGCCAAGGTCACGCCCCCTGGTGGAACTCCCCAAAATCAGCCAACCAGCGTCCTCGTCAGGGGCGTGACCTCGGATTCTAGCTGCCCCTAGAGCACCTCCGTTGCTGGCTTCCTTAGCTAGGACAGTCCCTTTGTCTTTCCTCTTCTGAGGGAAGCTCCTTGAGGATGAAAATTTCTGTCTCTTGAAACCAAAACTCAGAGCCAGCTTATAGGTCGGCTCCTCCACGAACCTGCCGCCCCTCCTGGGTCGCGGTGGTACGGCCAGGAATTTATCGTGGGAAGCGTCACCCCTAACTGGGCTGAATTGGTACGGCCCGGAGGATACCAAGGGGACGACCGTGAGAGGGTGCCGTTATCCAGCAGCACCTGCCCCACTGGCCGAAATGGTACGGCCCGGAAGGTGCCAAGAGAACAACCGCGAGGAGGCGCCATCGCTCAGCAGCACCCCAGCCTGGGCCGAGGTGCTACAACGCGGAGGGGATCAGGGCTGCGGGGGCCGCCATCGCCCAGCTGCACCACCCTCGCCTGGGCCACGCGTTACGGCCCGGAGGGTACCAAGGCCGCGCGCCGCCATCGCCCAGCAGCACCACCTCCACCTGGGCTGATGAGGTACGGCCCGAAGGGTGCCAAGGGGATGACCATGGGGTCGCCATCGCCCAACCACTATCCACATGTGGGCTGATGTGGTACGGCCCAGGGGGTGCCAAGGGGACGACCACGGCGGGAATCGCCCAGCAGAGCGTCCCCGCTCCCAGCACCCAAGCGGCAGCTGAGAAGTCCGAACCCTCAGGACACTGCGGAACGGGTCCCGTGGGACGGGTCACGCGGGACGGCTAGGAGCCGCGGCGGACTTCAGACGCGTCACTTCCGGCGCGTGGCTTCCGGGCCAGTAGCGGCTTCTCCCCGCCTCTGGCCCCGCCCCGTCGCCCGCCGGGACCTGTGGGTTTTCTCCGGGTCCGCCCACCCAGCCCGACCCGCAGCCTTTGGCTCCTTGAGCCGCGGTTACCGGGATGAGAGCGGGTCGCTGTGTGAAGTATGGGGCGGCGAGGCCTTAGATGACCAATCCGTCCGTTCCGGCGCCCCGGGTCCCCGCCCGGCTGCGGGGCCGGGCCCACGTCCCTGAGGCTCGGCGTCTACCCGGGGGCTCCTTGGTGGGTGAAGGGCTAAATAAAGTTGGCGGGGTGGGTCACCTCCGGTGGTCGCCCTTTGAGTCCGTGCCGACCCTCCGCTTCCCCTGGCAGCTCGGCCAACCCCGGGCCTTGGCACGCGCGCCTGGGCATCCGAGGCCGCCCGGGGGAGGGAGGGAACTGTCCCTAGCGCTTTCACGCCGGGTCCGCTCCTGCAGCGTCCACGACGTGGGCCCCAGCCACGCCTCACAGGCGTCCAAGTGGACCTTAGGTCTTCGAGGCCGGCGCCAAGTTCCCGCTCTAAATCTGCCCGCGGCGGGTGGGGCACAGG